>JZKD02S0996377.1:20912-40684 GCA_000966675.3 Picea glauca
GGTGGGTGACAAAGTTTGGTTGCACTTGCAGAAAGAACGCCTTACAGGACCCCATTGAAAGCTTCACTCACTCCGTTATGGGTCGTACACCATAATCAATGCTATGGGGGATAATGCTTTTGCGCTCAACATTCCTCCTTTCCTTGGCCTGCACTTAGTGTTCAACGTGGACCTCCTTCGGCCTTATTTCCCACCATTATTGGACACCTCAGATGTAGCAAAACAACTGACACCAACAAAGATCAAACCTGACTTCATAAAACAAGCATCCAATGATCATATTGTGGACACACGAATCAAGGTCACTTGACAACAAAGGATCCAACTTTATCAAGTCATCAAAGTAGGGCAGTTCCTGCACCAAGGCAAGTGGCTCACCCGGGGCCAAATTCTAAAGAAATTTCCTCATATGATGGGGGAAATCAATGCAATGGAGACCATTGCTTCCTAAGGATGGAGGATCAATCCAGGTGGATATCAGTGGCCACCCACCTTTTCCATATGGCTCAAAACAACTTTCTAGCAATTCTGATAATTTATTATTTTTAGCAGTTTTTCGGGTCCTGAACTTTTGGAGCTGTTTTGAGGCCCCAAACGACGTTTTTTGGCGTATGTTGCAGTCGCAAATTTTCGTCTTTAAATTATGTGCAAATGTTGTATTCCTCATATAGATCTTTCCAATGGGATATCATACGCCTAAAATGAAGATCGTATGCAAAAGTTACGACCCCAGGAAGTTGATGTACTGACTTACCCAAATGGGGCCCACATGACTTTTGGCGCTTCATCTCCTAGGGTTAGGTTTTTGGATGTTTAGCGTTTTTGAAACTCCTATTTATTGTAAAAATGCCTTGAGAGCCTCATTGTAATCATCTTCTTGCGAATGAGTGCAATCGTCCCATCTCTTCTCAAAGATAAGACGCCACCATTCCAACAAGCTTGTTTTCCGCTGCATTTTACAGTTTCAACTTATTTCCTTATTGAATAGAAAACCAATTTTACTGTATCTCTGTTATTCTTTGTTAAGAATATGGTAATAATCTATATTCATTTCATTCTTCTCATAAAATCTGGATCATGCGGTGAGACTCAAGACAACCTTTGGATGGGGATATTTTTGAAGGATAAGTGGCAACAACCGTGGAACTGAATCTAGTGTCAAGCGGACGAGTAGACCGGGGTTAAGTTGTGCCAGAGATGTGACAAAGTGGAAAAATGTAGATATCAGGGGTAAATGGACTGTGGGATATTTAGGATTTATGAACAATTTCAACAAGAGGAGAAGGTAATGAATGCCCCAACCAAGGGAGATATGGTTTGCTTCTGCTAGAAAAGGAAGGTCTCCAAGGGTTGCGAAGAAAGCTATGTAATGGCTAGAAGAAAAGGATTTTTACAATTACCAAATAAATAAAGAATAATTGGGGATAAGTGTACAGATACAGAAATGGGTGCCCCAGTGCAATATGGATTGGCCTGTGAGGGCGCAAGTTGCGGGGAAAACAGGTGGAGGGTGGGGGGCCCATAGGTGGGTTTCTATATTAGGTAAAATGAATGGAGGACAATCTACAGATGGGAAAATAGATGGTGGAGGAGATGGAGGGATAATTCATACTGTGGAGGTGCAGTCAAAATGCGAATCATGACGAGATTACTCGGGATTCCATTATGGGGAAGTGAGGAAAATGAGGAGAAGGAGAATGCGGCTAATTCTCGAGAATGTAAAGACTATGAGGACTCCCATCCCTAGGGGGTGAAAGAAGCATGAGTGTAAAAAGGTCAAGGGGGACTATGAATGGGAAAACTCATGTGGGGAACAGTTCTAGCGAGTGAAAGTACTGAAATGCAATGGAGGTGTGAGTATTGCAAAGACGGGTGGGGGGACCTTAGAGAAAAATATCAAAGGGTGTGACTGGGAGATGCATTTGAGATTTAGAGGGAATGATTACATGCCAGTAGTGATTTTATACCTGAAAGGGTCATGCTGATTTGTGGTGACCAAGTACCTAGACACATGAAAACCAAATACACGACACGAACAATATCTGAAGATGAAGGACATATAACGGTTATTTGATCATTTTGAACGTAAGCATGCGTACCTAGTCGTGATGTGAGAAAAATGCTCCCTGGGGTCCAAGGATGGATGGTGGCCCAGGGACTGTGAATATGTAGATGGTAGGATCGTGGTCCTGTGGCTGAAGACGAATCGGAAAACAGATGCTCGGAGCTCCTGGAATGGAGTATGGAAATTTGGCAAAAGGGACTATATATATCTGTAGGGCCTACATTGCCACCTCATTTGTACCTGCTGCTAGAGTGACTGGACGAGATATTTGAGGAGAGATTTGGAGATTTTGGGAGATCAAGCCTATCGATTAAGGATCAACAATTTTCAGGTTAGTTGTTGTATCCTCTTGAATAGTAGCTAGGGGTTCTTTTCAGGTAGGGCTTGTATGGATGGTCTTACAAGGAGGTTTTGCGAGGGTGGCCCCCTCAGTGTGTGAGCGATCGAGTGTTTCACGTGCACAAGTGCACGGATGTAATTTGGAGAGTCATGCATAGGGACACCCAAATGGGGAAAATAGGTGTGCATGGGAAGCGCGCCTGTGAAAAGAACAACAATGCATCAATGTGCAATTGTGTTCATGACAGTTGCGCATGTGTGAGCAACTGTGGGGCAGACAGGCGCGCCAGGGTGCATGTTTTTTGATGTGACAGGGGTGCATGGTGCACCCCTATATGGCCAATAGTCATGCATGAGTGTGTGAATGTGGGGTGAATAGTCATGCATATGTGTGCACCTGTGACGAAAACAGTCATGTCTTTGAGGAAAAGCTAAAGGATGTATAAACTAATCTTTTTTGGAGATTTTTATGTTTTTATGAGTAGTAATGGCTGATCAAATATTTGTATGTGTGGATGCAGGCTACCAGTTGACGATTCCAATTCAATGGAGGGAGAGGGACTAGGCCCACCTGAGAGAGGCGGTGAGAGATGAGGAGTCGACTGTTTGTGGTGCTTTGGTAGTATATGGGTTGTTGAAATTTTTTGAGTGCTCGTTGGTGAGGGCATAGGAATATCTTCTGCAGTTCCTAATTTCCATGTGGAGTCCGGATTTGCAGTGTTTCATCGTGCGAGGTGAGAACCTGTAATTATCTACTGTAAAGGATGTATACTTTTTGACTGGGCCCCTGTTTCGGGGGACCCTGATACCTACTGAGCCGGTGGTACCTGGGGATGGGCAGTTGGTTGTCCTAGCCTGGACCTATTGTTTCGAAGAGGACTTCATGTCCATCTCTGTGGTGAGGATTGGGGTGATGGACGCCTTGGTGCATCGGTGTGTTTCATCGATTATTGTGAGGGTGTATGGATCTCTCATGACTCAGTGAATTAGTGGGGGTTAGCTGAGGATTATGCAGAGGACACTAGGGGGTGAGATTTTTTCATGGTGTTTGATGCTACACTCCAAGATGGTGGGGAAACTAGAAATATGTTGGGCTGTAGACTCAGGGGATTTTTCCTTTGGTTCTATATTGGTAGCATGGTTTTTGGAGAGGGTGCCTAAGTTGCGCCCGAGAGTTTTATTAGATGCCCCGAGTATGCGAGAATTATGACTAAGGCGGTGGGCGATGATTTTGGTTTTCCATGGTGGTGGGGAGGGTGGCCATTATTTCATGGTCGAGGCTGCACAAGTGTGGTGTCATATGCCATACATCATACTGCGATATCCTTATTTTAGGGTGGACTTCCGGGATGATCCAAATATGGTGCTACCCCCTGGAGAGGTGTTCAACCACAGAGGTATGATGTTAGATTTGATGTTTTTATATTTAGATAGTATAACATGTTCGTTATGTATAGATGGATGTTGATTCTATCATTTTTTCATTGTGTGTGGAGATGTGGGACCTCACTAGCATGAGGTTGAGTTGGTCAGAGCGTCATCTCGTCAGAGGCCTGTGCGACCACCATGAGGAGAGTCGTAGGCAGGGGAGAGATGATGACGGGAGGATGTTGGGGCGAGGCCTGTTGATGATGAAAGAGTGGTCAGGAGACGTCGTTATGATGACCCTAGTGTAGGTCCTTCTCATGCTCCTCCGGTGGGGGCTGGGGGAGAGTTAAATGATATTCACCATTGATTGGAGGTGGTATTACAAGGAGGGCATGAGGGCATGTGGTCACGTATTCAGGATGAGGAATTCCTAGAGAAGTGTGTGGGTATTCCGGTGGAGTGGAAGACCATGGTCCATGGAGCAGTGGTAGCAGGAAGAATGATGATTGGACAACTGCCCCCAGGACCTGAGGGACACCTAGCTGGTGGGGCACCTCCTCCCGAGAGAGGACCAAGTGGTGGAGCATTAGAGGTGCCTTGAGTGCCCCTGTATAGTTATTTTTGTATGTAAAGAGGCCTAGGAGCCTATTTTGTATATGGTGTTGTGACAACGATTTTGTACTTATAGGAGTGAAATGGTCACTTTCCTACGGGTGTTGTACTTGATGTACTATTTTTTGTAAAAATTGTTGGCACATTGACTGATATATATTTATGGATATACATTTTTGGATCTATGTGATGTTTACATGTGATGATGTTTTTTGTTTATGATGTCTAATTTATATGTTGTGACAGACTTTTGATGAGTTATGTATGTGTAATGGTAGCTTGCTGGGATAGATGCCAATCTAACACTAGGTTAGCCATATTATCTGCTATTTGATTAAATTGCCATGGAATATGTGTGAATGTGATTAAATAAAAATGTCGAGATAAAAGTCTAACTTGCAAGTATTTGCAGAAGAGGCATGGATCGCGTACACGGTACACATTATTGAGATGGAGGACGACAAGTTGGGAATCTAGTAAAATGCTAAGGTGACGAATATGGCGATGACTGGCCTCGACAAGGAGACCAATGATGGTTGTGTACTCAAATTGGTTCTTGGTAGTTGAGCCCAGGCATATGCCACTGGACTGGATCAGTTCATGCGAGGGAGTATAGAGGGCCCAAGAGGCCCAAGCAAGATTATGTGTCCAACGGCTAGCTCCGTCGGCATAACCGATGTGGAAGGTCGACGGAGGAGGCATCTGTCAATAACAAAAATGATAGATTAGACATAAGATATGGAGGAAAAATGAAGACTAAAAAATCTACAAAAAGAAAAAACCTAGTGTAGCATGGATACGCTCACACATAAAATTTATTTAAGTATAACCTGTTGACAGGTTCCTTGAGGGGGAGGCCTTCGTGAGAGGCCGGGATGTATGCGCTTTTAGTGAGGCAATGTTGGATGATGTAAGGTCCATGCCATAATGAATAAAACTTACCATGGATGAAGGTATCGTGGGCAATATCGTAAGCAAGGACGAGGTCACCTTTGTTGAATGATTGAAGGTTGAAATGGCGATCAAAGGTGGCCTTTGACCATTTTTTGGTTGCCTCATTGTTCTTTAATGAAGATTGATGGTCTTCATCCAGCGACTCTAAGTGCAACAAAAGCTGCTCTATCAGAGTAGTGTTGGGTAATAGCTCAATAGTGGTGCGTAATGTGGGGATTTCTCATTCAATGGGGAGAGTGGCCTCGACCCATGGAATAGATGAAATGATGTGAAACCAGTGGCAGTTTTAATTGTCGTGCAATAAGCCCACAGTACGGAAAACAACATAAGGTGCCAATTGGTCTTATGTTTGTTCACCGTGTGTTGCAACATGGTTTTGAGGACCTTGTTGACCACCTCTACTTGTCCATTATACTGAGGGTAGTATGGGGAGGCAAAATCGTGGGAGAAGCCTAACCTGGACGAGAGTTTGATGAAAATTTCATTCTCGAAGTGTTTCCCATGATCGTATACTAACTGTAAGGGGACGCCAAAGTAGGGGATGATGTGGTTGAAGAAAAAATGCGTTGAAGTGTCAACGTTGTTGTTGAAGGTGGGAATGGATTCGGCCCATTTGGTGAAATAATTGAATTCTACGACAATGTATTTGTGTCCATTATTAGATGGGGAGTTGCAAGTCATGAAGTCAATGCCCCATTTTCAAAAGGGGATGACAGTAATGACTAGGTGGAAAAGAGAAGGTGGTTCTCTTGCTTTGTTGGCATATAGTTGACATGTGTCACATCGCTTCACAGTGTATATGTAGTCATGAAACAATTTGGGCCAAAAATAGCCTGCTCGAATGATTTTCTGGCTGGTGGACATCCCTGAGAGGTGGCCACTGCAAGCACCGTTGTGGCATTCATTCAAGACTCGGTCGACTTCGTTGATAGTCAAACATCGATGAAGTATGGTGTCAACCCATCAAAGATATAATATATCTCCGATAAGGAGGTAGCCAGGGGCATGGTGCCGAATACATCAACAATCATCCCTGGAGAGGTGGTTTCCAAACTTATGTGTTCGAAAACCCCAGTGGAGTTGCCAATCTGTTACATCCCTTTCATCACCTAAATGAGAAAAATAAGGATGCATACAAGTCCAGTTGGGTTAGTTTGACAAGACAACAGTGAATGCAAGAGTTAGAAACATCAAGCATAAGAAATAAGCAAAGAACTAAGATAATAACAATAAAAGAAACTAAACTAGAGTGCATAAGGGAAATATAACAAGAAAATAAACAACATGTATGCCACCAATGGATAAGTTGTATTAGTGGGAAAACACCAAAGAGAAAGGGATACTATGGGTCCCCTCTTCCTCTAAGGGAGGGCTCTTGAACCCCCAATGATTGAGATCTTCTTACAAGTAGGAAACTAAAAGGAAATGGGGAAGAAAATCCAAAGCACATTCACTCAATAGGTGATATGAATGGCTAAGTGAAATGATGCTTGTATTCTCTTGATAAGAAAAGAGGATTCTCCAAGAGAATATAGAAAGCATAACAATACAAATGACTTCCTTGAAAATATAGTGCACCCATGGACTCTTTTTATAGAAAATCTTTGAGGCATTATTCAACTAGTCTTTAGTGTGAAGAAGGGGCTCTTTAGGGCATCCTTAGGTCTTTGACCAAACCCCCACTCAGATTCAACTCATATTTGGGTGTCAAATTGACTTGGGAGATGAACCAAAAGAGGGTGTAAGGCCGACCAAAATCATAAATGTGTCGTTCGAAGGTGTGCACAGCTTTTTTCGTCCACAGTCGCGCATCAGGCGCATATGCGCTTTTTTGGCATTATTCGTCTGTCACGCATGCGCATGTTGCTTTTGTATCCTTAGTGCATGCTGATTTTTTAACCAATTGTATAGTTTTGTGCCCTTTGGAAATGAATTTTATGGGCCATGGATGAACTAATGGGTGTTTTGAAGATGTTGGATTCCTGTAACCATTTGCGGATGAAATTCTAGTGATAGGTTATTCGTAATCCAATTTTTCTACGTCTCCATCTAAGGGTTCATTGTCTCAAGAGATATTTTGAATTTATAGAATATAGACATATATCAAGAGAGCTTAATATGACTACCAATTCATTATAAAATTATATGTTATATTGGTACATTTCACATAGATAAAAATTTGAGGCATGAAGCATGTAAATAAAAACATCACATCATTTAGAACAAAAAAACATAAGTAGCCACCAAAAAACTTGTATATATAGGCCTCCATATAAAATAGAAAACGTTTTGTCAAAATAAATATTCCAAAAAGTACATAGTCAGGACAAAAGTGGGCCTTTATGCCCAAGTATCATCATAAAAGACTAATGTGTCAGGAGACTCTACTCATCTTCCTGCACTACAATGTGCTCAACATAGCACACAACTACTCTGGCCACTTGTCGTAGCAGATGACTAAGGCCTTCAGACACCCCAAATATATGTATTTGAATATGTAAGGGTACATCGTGTATCCTTGTGGAAGGAATTCCCATGGTCAACCCATCGAGGTTCATCTCCACCTATCAGAGTCCTCCTACTCTGACGTCAACATCTACTGTTTCTTGAGCATATCCATGACATCCTAGTGTTGGAATCCCTTCCAAACATGACATGCATCTTTCTACATGATGAATACAAATGACTTAGATCTCTCATCCTACAAGAAAAAAAAATAATACATATAAAAACAAAAACACTATTTCAAGGTCATTATCTTTCATATCTAATGCGTCCCAATGTGCTTCCTCGAGGAGAAATAAATATGTGTTTCCCCTAAAGTCAACTCCATCATATGGGAAATCCTCTATAACTACGATTTGTCTCCTCCACTATGCAAAGAAGTCAACGATAAAGAGAAAGGGTAAGGGTTCATTCCCCAACCTAGGTGAAAGACTCATCCACTACTCCATACGGGGCTTGGTCGTGGGGCGTGCTATCAATGGAACCTATGGTTGCATCTGTGGAACTCTCTCTAGAAATAATGAAACCAAGAAATATCTGTATCCAAATTATTTATTCCTACCTATTCGACACTTAGAGATATACTCTTTAATATTCTTCAAGAACCCTACACTCTAGTTGAAAATCATGGGCTCCAAACACTAAATAGCATATGATATCTGAGACTTGGAAGCAAGGTGGGCATTGGTTCTTCCTGCCAGTTTTGCGATAGCGAAGAGAATGGATCATAGAGGTAGGCCCATCATGTATTTAATGAATATCCTTCTCCCTACCAAGCATGAACCCGATACACAATACTGGGAAACATACTCCTATGTCGGATGTGGAGTAGACTGATGTCCGAAAAAAAGAATAGGTTCTCTCCTCTTCGAGATACCTGTCATGAAACACACATCATCAATTTATATCTCAAGCATGTACGATCCTATCCAGAATGCTTTCTCATCGTTGTCTCATAATCCAATCATATACTTGAGAAAAAAGACTTATTTTCTCATGTTTTGTAGCTTGAAGTACTTTAGCAAACTGTAATTTCGTAGATCTTCCCTCACTTGAGGGTCTTATAAGGAAGCCATGTCATCGAATGCATGTTCTCTTTTCTTCATTCAATCATGTTGACTAGTGAAAACCTGTAAATTCACAAAAGAATCACATTATCCAAGTTTCAAGGAAATAATTGTTTTTTAACAGCCTAAAAACCAAAAAAAAATTAACTTTTGTGCCTAGCGCTCCCTAGAGAGAAAAAATAGAGCTCTAGCACTCCCCTAGAGGACATACCAGGGCACTAAAATCTCGAAAAATGCCCCCCTCGATTACTTAAGGGAGAGTTGATCGTGTTCGATGCTATAGGGATTTCTAAGGAGCCCAAGCTTGTGAAATAAAGGTTGAAATTAAGTAAAACAACATGAAAATGAATGAGAAAGGCCAGAGTACCAACCTAATCAAGATGAAATCAAGAATGGTCGCATGTAGCTCCCACAGTCAACGCCAAAAAAATCACTCCAAAGGGGGAAAAACTCAAAGAAAAAAGGAAAATGGTAAAAAAAAAAGGTGAAAATGACTTGTTTTACCCTAATAGATTTTTAATATATCCAAACATAGTCATTTACACCCCTTTTTCACATTTATAATATTTTAGTTTTTAGTTTTTCTAAATTATTATCGACTTTTAAAGAAACTGTTGACATTTTTTTCCTAGAACAACTTGATTATGCAAGAATTTACAGAGCATATATTTTTTTATGACCTTATGACGACAAATAAAATGATATACCAATTTATTCTTATAAAAGAACATAAATATAGAAATTTCAAACAACAATTGGAAGCTCTCGACTGTTAGAATAAAGTATTGCTCATCATGGTCTCCTAGATGGATAAAATAAATGATGGCTCCCTCTAGCTGGCATTTGATGGCATATTTTTATGTTGATCTCTTTTTCCTCATTTGGATTCTTGGAATGTGGTGGGATCCTCTAAGTATACTACACAAGTTCCTCATCTCAATGACCAAGCTCAGATCTGTTTTCTCTAGTCAGGCCCTTTATGGTTTTATTTAGGTCTATGTTGGACAGATTTTCTATCTTTCCATGGATTTGTTTTTCTCTCACACTCTTAGATTTACTTATTATACTCTTAGTCTTAACTTGCTATAGTTAAAATGTTTATGATGACCCGGTTCCTCTCTGTGGGTAGGCTAGTAGATATATTGGATTTTTGGATCCTTTTGATTGGAAATATGGTTCCATGGGCATCCTGGACATGACTATAACTATGTATGTTGTGTTAATATTTTAATAGGACTTGATTACTTACAAAAAAAAAATATTAAATGAATGAAATCATTTAAGACCCTTTTTTTTGGACCAACAATATATTTTCTATCTTATGAGTCTTTTTTTGAATTGTTTTCATCATTGCTCAAATGAATGGATTTGATGGAATGGATGTAGTTATCTTGTATATTTAAATTAAGGATGTGATTTTTCTACTATAACGTGTCTACTATCCTTTCAGTTATTTTACCACCTAGTCCACTAGATGATATGACTGTTTAAATTTATCGTTTGAATAAGTATATTGAAAATTTGAATGAGAAAGAGGAGTACCACCTCTATAAAAATTAAGAGGGGATATTAATAAAAAAATTATAAGAATATTGTATGAGGTTGACTCTTTTCCTTAATAGGAAAAGATATCAACATGGCCCTGCAAGTGTATTCCTCCGATTTTTTCCACTCGGAAAATACCAAGATAGATGACAAATTATATGGTGAGACAATCCAGATCATAGAAAGTACTAACATAAATGAAAAATTATATAATGATCCAATCTATATCATACATCCATAATTATATTAAAATACCCTCACCCATTTGTTATCAAGACATATTTTACTTAACCTTTTATTAATATTAAAATTTGGTAAAATATTTTCTAATTATATATTTTTAGAAAATTTGTCCACCTAAACAAATCCCTGGATTGATCCTCCCAATACCATCTAAAATACGTATATTTATATCACTCCTTAATACCCATATCTATAATTATATTAAAATACCCTCACCCCTTTATTATCAAGCCATATTTTACTCAACATTTTATTAATATTAAAACTAACATTAGGAATGAAAATGGTAAAATATTTTCTAATTGATTGGAAAGGCACTTTCTTAGCACCTTATGAATAAGATGTGTAATTCCTTCCATTCTCAACATTGAATTGACATGTTCCATTTAAAAATATACTAATAAAAAAATATATATTTCAATATCATCCATAAATAAAATATTTCAATGGCCACCTTAAATAAAACTTTATAAGGCGCTTTGATGTGTGTTGAGGAAAATATATGAAATGATCTTACTCAAGAATTTTCAGATCTTGCCTGGCTAAAGAAATATAGACAGGAATATCAACCTAGATTTATAGCCATCAAAATTAGTATCCTAACTCACAAGTATTGTTTACAAGTTCTTAGGTTGGTTTTTTATAAATAAAAGTGTGCTGACAAATTCATTATTTACGTAATTTTATAAACATATTAGATGATAAAATAAATATAGAGACAGAAGTAAAGACACCAAGTCAATAATCAGAACATATGAGACATAAATCAATCCTTTATTTCATTCCAATTCATCAAATAATCATTCCCTTTACAAAATTTCCTAAGGAAGTTTTGGACCAAAGTCAAACTTAGACGTCCCCGATGAAACATACAAAAGGACTTCTAAAAAAAAAAAAACCTTTAAAAGATGGATCAGCTTGCCATAGATTGTTTCCCACTCAACTCATCACAATAACCTTTGTCACTCATTAAATCTAATTCACAAACAAACAAGTCTACATAGACTATCAAAGATAGATCAACACCTCTGAAAAACAAGTGTCTGAATGATGTAATTCAACCCTGGATCTTGTTGTCTACAATAGGACCCTGTTATCATAAAAAAGAATTAGGCTTATAATGAATTAAGGAATGAATGAAAAATGAACTATCTCAACAAAAATGCAAAGAGAAAACCTTAGTATGCTTCTCCTTGTATTATCCTCTTATTCCTCCCTTTTCTTTTTTCTTTAAGAAAATTAGAATTGGTTCAAGTAGTTGAACTACTTCCTTATTTAAGTTAACTAAAACTCAACCAACTTTTTAGTTAGGGGGAAAAGTAATAAACCATAATAATTTTTTTTAAATAGATAATAACTAGTAGGTGGGACCCCTCATAACTCCCTTTATCTTTTAACAATCATAACACAACTAGTTAATTAAACAAAACAACCCTCCTTGTGAATCCCATCACCACATTCATATTTGACAATTTATATCAATGATATTTGAAATTATTTCCAAAATATATTACTGATATATCCAAAAATAACATGTTGCCCAAAATTTCAGAAGTCAATTGTTCTCAACAATTAATAAATAAAAAATTTTAAATCCATATTTCCCACTCTGGGAGGCAATATTTCCCATGTTATTTTTGTCACCTTTTGATATCTCCGAATTCACATTAGGTTGTGTGGAGCCTTTAGGCCTAACCTCACTGATCACATGAGATAAATCATCCATTGACTGCATGCAGGAGGACACAGATTTATCAGAGCCATTGGAGGGTGAGGAAGGGGTAGCAATGGATTTTCCTTTGTCAGGGGCATAATGGGCCTCGGTTTTCAACATTTTTCTTTCATGGGAAGACTAAAATCGTGAGTGGGTAGTGACAGCTTGGACAATCTGATTGATAGGCAGGGGAGCAAGTAAGGACAAGTTAGGCCAGCCACGATGTTGGGAGACTGTCAGGTGGACAATCTCTTGCCATACGTCATTCTTGGGAACTTCAGGCTGTAGTGAGTCATGAGGATGCAAGGGAACACCAGGGGCCTATGGGGCTTGGAAGGGAGGTCTTTCGGGCCTAGGTTGGACCACTTCTTTCCCAATCCAGTTACAAAACACATCTTGAATTAGATGGCCTAACTCTTGCGAGTCTGCATCAAAGTGTATAGAGAATCTTGGCCTTCTAGGGCCCCTGTTACAATTACCTCTTCCTTGGTTACCTCTGTCATGGATACCTCTACTGAAAAAGCTCAATTATGTATGAATAATTGATTAGAAAATAATTTCTTTAACAACCATACATGACAACTCTTTTTAAAATATGAAATAAAATTTGGCTCAGCAGCATATCAGACTCATTCAATCCAATCCATACAATTTTTTTAATAGCTTCCAATGAGCAGGGGGTGAAAAAAAGGTTCTGGGATATGTGAGGGGTTGTATTGAGAGAAAAATGTTAAAATGAGGGGGAAAAGATCATGATTACTGCTCACAGAAAAAAATAAAATAAACTGTAATGTAAACCAAAGAATATAACACTGTAATACATCATAAAATGTTACAATACCGAGTTTCCTTTAACTATAATTAAGTTTTAGGAACATGGAGTGGATAATGAATATGGGAATTTTAGGGGATTGTAATTAGTGAAAAGTGAAATAATGGTAGGGGAAACACGCGGATATTGTTCGAAAAATTAATTAAGTAATCCATAAAATAGTTATGTATTCAAAACCACTATCCCAACACCAATTAACAATTACTGTGGTCAATTTAACCATTATTGTGTGTTAAAATTCCTCACTGTCCACACTCAAATCTTAACACTTTTAATTAACACAGTCTCATTATACTAAAGAACAATATACCCTACAAACAACCTGTATAAGAATTGTGTTTCTCTTATTTCTTACATTTAATATTCAAAACAAAATCCCAATGAACACATAGTCAATTGCTTTAACTATGCTCAGCATCAAAACCTTAACCACTATCCATATATTAATTCCTTAAATCAAACACAGAAACAAGTTATTTTAAAAACGTGTTTGATTCCATTTTAACAATTAAATTGAAATGAAACCATCTCACTAAAAATACTACGCCCATCTATGATGGTGCAATAAAAATATAGGATGCACGATATCCATAAAACATACACAGACAACCAAGTCTCTGACAACAAATTTCCAATTTGTAATGATCTCGATCGGGACATATTAAACACACAGTAACATCGACCATCATTTCAACTTATACCATGCTATAGGAAATACACAAACCAACACATAACGCAAGAAGAATTTATGTAACTTAATCAAACCATAAAATAATGTTGAGTTAACAATACCATTGTTACAACATGGGAGGCATCGACTATATGCCCATTTCCATTTCTCAAATCGACCAATAAAACAATGTTGAGTTGTCGATTCAACTGTCATAATAAATAATGCAACGACTATATACCAATAATCATTTCTGATTATAACTTTGTAATCAAATTTATTAACAGAGACGAGTCAATAATAAAAACCACTATCAATGTTATTCCAACGACTCATAACAGACAACAAAATACCCTACAGGATATCACTCGCTCAATTTATCAAAATCGGGCTCTGAATAATCAAGGGTTCGCTCGGTGTAACCATCACAAGGAGACTGGAGTCGACCATACCAACAGCAGATGAGAACCCTTCGAAACAACACGGTGGACACACATGCATTATAACCCTTAACTCGTATGATAGGGTGACAGTATGAACTCATGCAGGAGAGACTATGAACATAGGATCAGAGGTTTCTTACTAGCCAGTAGACAACACCCAGAACATGCAAGGCATAACCCTCATGGTTTTCCCCAAAAATCCAAACAATGCTGATAGAAAATGTAGAGCCTAGGTAATAACAACATACCCCAAGGCAAGCCTCTTGGCATAATAGCCACCATAACCGAATATGCAATTAACATAAAATGAGCCCACGACCAGGTGGAGAACGATATGCAGTGACCCAAAGGTGGTTCAAAAATTACACAACAACCCCATAACAACAAATACTACCAGGTATGATTACAAGGACTATGAGGAGACAACCAACAAGTCCAAATGGAATGAAACCCTCCAAAAAAAATCCATAAAGACAACAAAGATCCTTCACGACTTCCACCACACAGAACAGTAAATGAAATTTAACTTCAACCATGAATTTTCCCACTTGCAATGAATAACACACAAACAACCATTCTAGAGGAACACCAAGAGTTTACATAGTTGCTAGCCTCAAGAAAAGAACAGACCAATACATCACCGAGCCAACATCGATTTCATAAACAGAACGAGTTCATGGATGGCAGAAAAAACATACATGTAACTAGATTTTCCTTAAAAATCCAAGCTTGGTGGTGCAGTTCCTTCCTCCCCCGAATATCGGAGCTTGACCCTAGCAAAAAACAATTGAACAAGAACCAAGCTAGGGTGACATATAGAGGGGAATTATGGAGTGACGTGTAGTAAATTCACGTCACTTCCATCCTCTCCTCATTCAATTACGTAGTACACACCAACCAACCAACATTAACTCATTCCATTAATCCATTGTATCGAAACTAACATCCATTGCTTGCCAAATGTGCCACCCGATATCACATTACCATTTCCAAACATACCATAATGTATATCAAATGCGCCTTCATATAACTCAATAACATTATATATCCAGTAACATTTCTAGTTAGGACTAACAACATTTCTTTAATTCGAAATGCATATAGTATAGTATAACATAGTTTAGTTTAGTTTCTTCATCTTGGATTTTATTCCATGTTGTTCTTGTTTCCTTTTATAACTAACAGGTGTCTTGTGCAGCTACAATATGTGACGAATCATCACTACAATAGAAATTGTAATAATAGTTAACATAAGCCATCCTGACATGGAATTTCGGGTTTAGAGAAACATAACCAACACATAACATGTGTTGTCCATCTTCCATTATGTCATAAATAAAACCAATATTTCATCATCAATCATGTAGAACCATGTAAGAAATTTCGAATAGCAACATAAGTATCAAATAGGAACCTCATCTAATCCTCCAATCTACAAGGGGGTCCCACCCACTAGTATTATATATATCATTAACTTATAATAATAGGGTTTTAGCAATAGTTTGTGGGCGAAATCCTCGTTGTGATTTTTATCATCAACAAACTGGTGAATCCATAGGGAAATTTGTTTCCAACAGATTTAGAACTCATAACACATGGTTTCCCAGACCAAGAACAATAGACCAAGAAGATATAACCAAGAAGATTATGCAACAGGGGAAGTGAGTGGATTTAATGGTAAAATGACAGGGAATTTGGGAATAACTCATGAAAAATGTTAAGTATGAGGGGGTTTATACCTGCATGCATAATCATTCAACCATAATATTCTCTTTACATCAAGGAGAAAAATTTATGGACTTTCTCTTTTAAATTCTCAAATGGATGAAGAAATGGAAAGCAGAAACGGGAGGTAATCAATTTCTTTATAAGACAACAGTGGAAGAAGATAGCAAATTCAAGTGTGCTTTCAGGGGGAACATCGTAATAGTTGTGTAAGATTGATTGTTATTGACTAAAAATACCTTATAGGAGCGTCACTGTGGAAGAACGGATCCAACATATTATTCTTGACCAAAAATCAACTAGAAGATGCAAAAGAAATAAGAATCATGACAGAATTAAGACTACAAATTTTAAAACAACAAAAAATAAAATGACAGAAATGCAAGAGCAACAGGAAATTATAAAAAAAAAGAGCAGAAATCAAACTACTGTAAAAGAAGAAATGAAAAATAGTGGAAAAATGAAAGCATAGCTAGATTACTAATATACAAAAAATCCAAACAGTGTTTAAACTTTCGAGTTGGTTCCACGTAATGTTTCATGTGAGAACCGTTAGTGTTGTAGGAGAACAATTGCTCCTGTAAATCTTTTAGAATGTAAAAGTTATTACCTAGGACAAAAGTGATCTTGAAATGACCCAACCATAGTTTTTGAAGATTTGAGACAATTTATAGTCCTTTAGAGTATATGATTAGATCATCAAGGTAAACATGAATAATTTTACCGATCAAATCATCAAGATTTATTTGTATAGGTATTTAAAAAGTGGTACTTGCATCAGGTAAGCCATAAAGCATACATTGATAAGTTACGATACCCTAATTAGTGATAAAGGTTGTTTTTTTTTTCTCTTCCCTTTTTACCTTTATTTGACTGTAAGCAAAAAAATTGTCAAGTAAGGGCATCATCTACAACCTTACAACTTTCTGCAGAATCATTTCCATATTAGGGGGAGGGAAGGGATCTTTCATAATAGCCTGATTGAATGTGAGAAAATTAATGCAGAAGATAATATGATCAGTGACTTTCAGAACGGGAACCAAATTGGAAACCCATTCAGGGTACTTGACCAGAAAGGTGATTCCATCCTTTGAGAATTTTTTCAACTCCCTTCGAATAGTTCCTCCCAATTCAGGGTTGACGAGTCTTTGTTTTTTCCTAACTGGTTTTATGCCTTCCTTGATGGGGATAGCATGTTGTATAAGACTAGGATCAAATCCACGAATATCCTTATAAGACCAAGAAAAAACATCTTGAAATTCACCAAGTAGCTCGATAAACTTCATTTTCTCTTCATCATAACATTGGGCACCTATTTTAACATTCTTTGGAGACTTAGGTGTCCCAATGTTCAAGGAGATGGTTTCACCCACCTTCCTTTTCAAATCCTCTTCTTTTTGTTTCTCTTTATTGCCTACATCACTCGTTGAAAATAAACTCTCTAGAGGATTCAAGCCTTTAGGAATATTGTTATCTTCTATGGATATTATTTCCTTGGGCTTATAGGGTTCATTTTGAATAAAATCATAGATGCTCTCATCGCTAGAGAAGACCTTACAAGATTTTATATTTTCATGGATATGTAGACGATATAGAGATTGAAAATTACAATCAGGTTTATGTGGTAGAAGTTGTCGATTAGGAGAGGCTACAAAAATAGCTAACCGATCAGACATTGAGTTCAATTCCCTCTTAACATGAGTGATGTTGAAATATAATAGGTTTGAGATAAGTGCCCAAATAGTTTGGGTGCATCGTTTCATCAACTTGTTTCTAGGAGAGTAAATTTTACATACAAGGTTCACAACAAGCTCAAAATCTCCAAAAACTGAAAGGTGACCACATCCAAGATTATAGGTGTTTTCAATGCCTAATAATAAATCTTCAAATTCAGTGACATTGGTCGTGCAAGAAAACTCCAACCTATAAGAAAAGTTATGGATTTTTCTTACAAGAGAAATCAAGATAATGCCAACTCGGTTACCTTCACTAGAGCATGAACCATCAAAGTGCATGTGACACATACCATCATCGAGATCAATTTGTTCCAAGGGAATGTTATCTTCCTTAGAAAATATGGAATTCACCCCTAGGTCTTCTTCGATATAGTTCACGTTAGTCTTTGGAACACTTTATATATAAGGTGAAATCCTTCCCTCTCTAAGGACTATAATGTTTTTACCATTCTGAGGAATAGATAAATGTGTCCCGTCGAGTGAGAGGTATCCACCCGTCAAATCTTGCCAATCTCTTCCCAATATGATTGAGTAATTTCTTACTGGCATATCAATTACCTGAATGCTAAGGGTTGTCCTTATTTCAGGATGTGCACATAAAACTAATGTCACATATTTAATATCGCCTATGGTCATTTGTTGTAGACTATTATAAGAGAGCATGCTCATGGCATTTTCATTTGTACAAGACAAGCCTATCTCTTCTATAATAATCTTTGACATCACACTTGGGCCCAAACCACCATCAATGAGGCAACAATGGGCAATTTTTTTCATAATCTTGAAAGAAATATAAAAAGGGGTATTTTTTACAGGGTATCAAAAGTTATGTACACCTACTTTATTTACAGATGAATCCTCTTCATTCACCTCTTTAGAGAGGTTTTCTACCTTCCATGAATTGTTTAAGATGCCTCTGTTGTTTAGAGACAACAACCATGTTCAGGAGGGTGCCATCTACTTTGATGTTGGCCAATTGATTTAGAATATTGTATTTGGAAGAGGGGAGAGGGGAATGTGTTTCTTGACTGTCAGGAACCTTAGGAACCTAAATCGTAGCAGTTGGTGATGATGATATTTGGATAGAAGAATTGTGGGGAGGATCATATTTGAATTTGGGAGCGTAGGATTTGTTCCTAGTATTGATGATCATGACATCTTTTGGCTCTGCAAAATCTAGGACAACGATGGTAGTTTATGGTACTTTACCAAATAGCGTATCTCTGACACTCTTCCTTACCTTAGATGTGGCTTCCTCATGGTGTTCCTTGCAAAAGTTACACCAACTTCGAGGTAATATAAACTTAGGATGGAAATTATTTTCAATTGGGTTCCTAAAGGGGGGTGCAGAAGAGGATGAAGCTCCAAGGGTGAGAGGGGAGACAGTTCCCTTTCGCTCATATGCTATCATACAATTATTCATATCTTGTACTAGTTGTAAGAGGGTGGACATGTCTATCTGTTTAACCGATTCTCCCTGGGGAAGACCTGTTCTTTCGATTTGTTCTTCATACTCTAAACAAGTATGCAAAGTGGAACCGATGTTATCAATGGATTTTTCCTCAATCCTATGACGATAGGGGGAAGGTAATGCATTGTAGTAATGCATGAAAGTGGCTTGGTTATGAGGTTGAAAGAGTTCATGGATTTGATTGTATAATTTAGTGAAACACAAGTTGGAGGACTTGATGGTATCACCATCCTTATAGGCGATGTTGTTGTACTCCCGTAACTTCTCAGTTGGGATTTTAGATTTCCCATATGTGGATCTAAACCAATAAACTAACTCCTCCCAAGTAGACAAAATATTAGGAGGAAATTCAAAGAAATCGGTCGCAACCTTTCCTTCCAAGGAATTGACGAATAAGAGCATGCAAGTATCATTGTCATTGGCTCCTATGTTGTGACAAGCATTATAAAATGCCCCCAAGTGTTCATTTGTAGTGATAGTGTT
>JZKD02S0996377.1:56201-66682 GCA_000966675.3 Picea glauca
TTCTGATAATATCCCCCAATGTATGAAGCCATTGAAATCCCAACACTACATATGAATATGCCACATCTACCACATAAAAATATTCTATCAAGGTGTAGTTACCAATTGTTAAGTCCAATATAGGATTTTTCTTTGTGCAAGACACGTTAAATCCATCGACCACTGCTACTTTGAAACCCTCAAAGTCCTCTGTAGCTACCCGTCTCCTAGCCACCCAAGTTGCATCAATAACATCAAGGCAGTGACTCCCTATTCCATTATGACTCCTCTAATACTTAAAGTGTTGAATCTCAGAGTACCTGATATTGTGGCTATAAAAACCTCCTTATCCTCTTCACAAGAATTCTCCTCTGTCTCCTTCTTCTATTCTTTTCCATGCTCTAGAGAAACCTTCTACAAATCCTCCTCCTCATTAGAATATGAGTGTACCCCAATATAATGGGATTGTCCCTTTCCCTGACACCCGTGTCCTACTACCCATGGATCTTTGTAGTGGAAACAAAGGTTCTTTATCCTTATATCATTCATTGTTGCCTCATCCAACTTTTCCTTACTCGTACCTTCCTTCCTAGGAATCTTATTGTCCTTTATTTTTTGAGGAATAAAGGGTTTGGATTTTTTTGGGGTTTTAGGGACTGCACCCTCCATGCCCCTTTTCCTAACAATAACATCTTGCAAGGTCTCAGGATTGAAATCCTTTACGCAACCATGAAGTGGCTTCAACAAACCCTCAATGAACAACATCTCAAGCCTCTGCTGAGATATGTATGACACTGTCGTTTCTAGCTTCTGAAACTCTGTGATGTAAGTGTCTAGTGATCCTTCTTGTTTGATCTGTTCTAACTCTCTGAAATGTAGCTCTGGGTCCTTTTTATCAAATCGCTCCATCATATTCTGAGTGAAACCCAAATATGAATCGATATTAGAGTTCCCAAGAGTGACTAACCATGATACCATCATTCATGTGCCTCTCCATCAATATGCAAGGTAGTGAATTTAATGTCCTCATCTTATGTCATAGGGTTCAACTCAAAATAGGTGTCAAGTTTTTGTAACCATGCTTGTGCAGTGCTCCTGCTAGATCCATCAAATGTCAGAATGGATAACTTTCCCAAATTTTGTGAGAGGTATTTGTTTTGTTGGCCCCTTTTGTACTTGGGTATGTTCATATATTTAATGGAGAAGAAATCATGATGTGACATAACAGCTTGAAAATCCTCCCCCAAGGCCTGATACTCTACATAATAATCCATGAAAGTCTCACCATGTACTAGTTTTCCCTGGTTCATTTTCTATTGGTTTTCCAATAATTGAGGCATTAGTGGTCTAGGGACTATTTGACTAGCTATATTTAGTCCAACCTATGTAGGCACCCTATCCTGGTTTGGTGTAGGGATCTTATGATGGATCCCATCACCATTGTTTCCTTTATTCAAATTTGAACCCCCTGTACGAGAGTCGCTTCAATGGTTTTGAGATGTAATTAATTGAATCATGAGTTGGTATAACTATTGTTTCCCACTAGCTATGTTATCCAAGATCTGAAAGGCTCTATCCTCATTTGGGTCCCCCATGGGTCTCCCATGTTCTACTCTGGGTTGATTCTCACCCATATTTTCCTCTCCTTCATTAAAAATGTTTTCTTCCCCTCATTGTCTTCTACTCCTATAGGTGATATACCTACAGTTTCCTCTCCTCATGAACTACAAACCCTCCCAGGCTGGCAGGAAGAGGGATCTAATACCACTGAAATGTGTTAGATTTTTTTTTTCCTAATTCTAGGCTACTTCGTCCATGTGCCATGATCAATTGGAAGGGGAAATAACAGTCCTCCCTTCCCAAGATTTCTTGTCCCCAAGCAATTGTAGATTTAGGTGCTGCAAAATTTGTTCACTCTCCCAAGTGGCATATTCCACAAGAAACTCTCTCCATCTAACCAGATATTCTATGATTACCCTGTTCTGAAGTTTCCTCTCCTGAACCTCCAATCATTCTTCAGGAACTATTACTAGTTGCCCCTCCTCATCTAATGGAGGTAGTTCTAGTAGTGATGTGTTGTCCCAATGCCTTTTTGAAACATGAGACATGAAACAGGTTATGGATCTTACTCCCTTTTGGTAGCTCCATCTCATAAGCCACTTCACCAACTCTCCTGGTCACCTTATAAGGCCCGTAAAACTATGGCTTAAGTTTCTTTGCACCACTCTTCTTCAGATACGATTGTCTATATGGTTGTAGCCCAAGAAACACCAAGTCCCCTACCATGAAGGTGCACTCAATCCTATTCCTATCTTCATATATATTCTGTTGATTCTAGGTTGTCTGCAGGTTATCCTTAAGAGACTTAAGAATTTCTTCACTCTCCTGAATCCAATATTTTTCCTTGGGAGCCCTTCTATCCCCAAACTCCAAGTCTACAAAGGATGGATCATCATATCCATATAATTATCTAAATGGTGACATCCCAATGGGAATATGATAAGTGGTTTTATAACAATTCTCACCCAAGTATAATCATTTAACCCATGCCTTCTGATGCCCAGTCATGTAGTTACACAAATATCCCTCTAGCCATTTTTTCACTATATTTGTTTGGCCATCTGTCCGTGGGTGGTAAATCGTATTGGGAGTCAACTTTGTGCATGCTATCCTAAAACAATCCTACTAAAAAGAACTCAAAAATCAGTTTTCCTTGTCACTAACAATGTTTTTTGACAACCCATGAAGCTGGAATATCTCCCTAAAGAATAAATCTACTACTTGTGATTCCTTATACTCTGAGGATATGGAAAATAAATGAGCAAACTTGGTCATCCTATCGACCATAAATGCAATCTCTTCCCTGTGTCTTCGACAAACCTTTGATAAAGTCCATGGATATGCTCTCCTATTTTTCTCTGGAATGGGTAGTGGTTGAAGTAATCATGCGGGGTGGGTCTTCTCCAACTTGTTCTATTGAAAAATCACACACTCCCTCACATGTATCAATACATCATATTTAAGTCCCTTCCATGAGAACCTCTCTTTGATCTTCCTATATGTTTTGAAATATCTTGGATTCCCAGCTAAATGTGTTTCATACATGGATTTCATAATTTTCTCCTTTAATGTGGACTTTGGAACCAAGTATATGTGGTATTTGTAGTAGATCATATCATCTACCACCTTGTACCTATCATCCTGCACACTGCTATCCATCACCTCACAAGAAAATTTTCTCTCAGAATACTCCACCAAGAGCTCAGATTTCCAATCCGCGTATATCTTTGATAATGACCACATCTTTGGTCTCCTAGATAGAGCATCGACAATTTCATTATTCTTTCCTTTTACGTACTCAATATTGAATTCATAGGCCTATATTTTACTGACCCATTTATGTTTCCTTTCGTTAAGATTGCTTTTCCCCAAGAAATGCCTCAAATTGTTGTGATCATTCTTGACCACAATCTTCCCACCTACCAGGTATTGTCTGAATTGTTCCAATTCATGCATAATGGCGAGCATTTCCTTGTCATAGATGGGATAAAGTCTCTTTGTGGTGGAGAGATTCCTACTCTCTTATGCAATAGGATGATTCTACTACATCAAAACCACTTCTATCACCACACCAGATGCATCACACTCTAACACAAATGGATGAGTAAAGTCAGGAAGTTCCAAAACGAGGCAAGAACTCATCACTTCTTTCATTTAATCAAAGGTATTATAGGCCTATTTTTTTTGACAAAAAGACCCTTTCTTCATGAGATCTGTAAGAGGGGAAGTCAACTGAGATAATCATGACACAAACTCTTGTAGTAACATTAGATCCCAAGGAACCCTCACAAGTGTGTGATGTTCTTGGGTGGTGGCCAATCTAGAATAGCATGTATCTTCTCTCTGTGAACCTGGACTCCATGTGTGCTGACCACATGCCCCAAGTAGAGAATCTTTGTCATACCAAATTCTCACTTAGATTCCTTGGCATATAATGAATTCTCCTCCATAATGCTCATAATCTCCTCCAAGTGTGGCAAGTGCTCCTCCTAGATCCTACTATATATCAGGAGATCATCGAAAAATACCAATAGGAACTTCCACAACTCCTTCCTAAATATATGATTCATGCATGAATGAAAATTAGTAGGTGCATTGGTCAATCCGAAAGGCATGACCAATAACTCATATTTCCCATAATGGCACCTAAAATAAGTTTTATGAGTGCCCTACTCACAGGCTTTGATATGATGATATCTGTAATGATGATCAATCTTCAAAAAATACATCGCTCCATGTAGCTCATCTAGAAGATCATCAATCATGGGCAGATGATACCTATTCTTTATTGTCTTTTTATTCAATGCCTGATAATCAATACACATATGCATTGTTATGTACTTCTTCTTAACCAAGACCACCGAAGAAGCAAAATGAATGGAATTGGGTCTTAGGTTCCCCATGTCAAGAAACACCTTGATTTCTTTCTCTATCTCATCTTTGAACTTCTTGGGATGCCTGTATGGGGTGGTGATCAATGGTTTCTTCCCCTCCTCAAGTTCTCTGGTGTGCTCAAAACCTCTGTCAAGAGGTCTCCCTGGAGGTATCTGCCAAAATACCTTGTCATGTCTTCTCAATAAATCTTGAATGTTTGCATGATAGTTCTGTCTTCCTTCATCATCTATCTAGGATGTAATAAAAAATTGTGTTTCATACATTACATCTCCATATACGAATATGGGTTCCATCCTTTTGTCTGATACCATTGTAGGAGAATTAATCACCATGTCTAGTAGAACAACCTGTTTCCCTCCTAGTGTGAAGAACTTCATGGTCATTTGTTTGTAGTTTATGATAATCTCCCCCAATGTCTGAAGCCACTAAACTCCCAACATTGCATCTGAATTTGCCACATCTACCACATAAAAATACTCTAGCAAGGTGTAGTTACCAATTGTTAAGGCCAATCTGAGAATTTTATTTGTTCAAGACACATTAAATCCATAGGCCACTGCTACTTTGAAACCCTCAAAGTCCTCTGTAGCTACCCGTCTCCTAGCCACCCAAGTTATGGGTTGTGGGTTTCCCTAGTGTCAATCAAGGAAGTGAATCCCTATCCCATTATGACTCCTTTAACTATGAAGGTGTTGAATCTCAGAGTACCTCATAATGTGTCCATAAAAACCTCCTTAGCCTCCTCACAAGGGTTCTCCTCTGTCTCCTCCTTATTCTCTTTTCCATGCTCTAGAGCAGCCTCTTACTCCTCCTCCTCCTCATCAGAATCATAATGTACCTAAATAGAATGGGATTGACCCTTTCCTTGACACTTGTGGCATGGTAGCCATGGATATTCGTAGTGGAAACAAAGGTTCTTTATCCTTAGCTCATTCTTTGTTGCCTCATCCAAATGTTTCTTACCCATACCTTCCTTCCAAGGAAGCTTCTTTTCCTTGTTATTTTGTGGAATAAAGGGTTTGGAAAAAAATTTGGTTTTAGGGACCACACCCTCCATGTCCCTTGTCCTAACAATAACATCCTACAAGTTCTCGAGCTTGAAATCCTTTACCAAACCATGAAGTGGCTCCAACAACCCCTCAATGAACAACATCACAAGCCTCTTCTCATATATGTTTGACATTGTCACTGCTAGCTTCTAAAACTATGTGATGTAAGTGTGTGGTGATCCTTCTTGTTTGATCTTTATAACTCTTTGAAATGTAACTATGGGTCCTTTTTTTCAAATCTCTCCATCATCTTCCGAGTGAAATCCAAATATGAAGTGATATTAGAGTTCCCAAGAGTGACTAACCCATGATACCACCATTCATGTGCCTCTCCATTAAGATGCAAGGTAGAGAATTTAATCATATATACTTCTATCACGGGGTTCAACTGAAAATAGGTGTCAAGTTTTTGTACCCATGCTCATGTAGTGCTCCTACTAGATCCATCAAATGTCAGAATGGATAACTTTCCCAACTTTCGTGAGAGGTCTTTTTTGTTGTTGGCCCCTTTGTTCCTTGGTTCTATTCCTATACTTAATGGAGAATAAATCTTGAAGTGACATAGAATCCTTAAAATCCCCCCCAAGGCCCAATACTCTTCATAATAATCCTGGAAAGTCTCACCACATACTGGTTTCCCCTAGTTCATTGTCTGTTGTTTTTCTAATAATTGAGGAATTAGTGGTCTAGGGACTATTTGACTAGTTGTCTTTGGTATAACCTATGTAGAAACCCTATCATGGTTTGGTGTTGGGATATCATGATGGCTTCCTTCACCATTGTTTCCATTATTCACATTTGAATCCCCTACACCAGAGTTGCTTCCATGGTTTTGAGCTGCAATTAATTGATTCATGAGTTGGGCTAATTGTTTCTACCCACTAGCTATGTTCTCCAAGATCTAAAGGTGATCCAGGTGGATATCGGTGGCCACCCACCTATTCCACTGGCTCGAAAAACAATTTTCCACCTTGGCAGTGTTTCGACAGTTTTTTAGGTTCCAAACTTCCGGGGTTGTTTTGAGGTTGTAAACAACATTTTTGGGGGATTTGGGGCCTAGGTGACTGTCAAAGGCACTAACCTATACCAGTCGAAAATTGTTCTTCTCGGTTAGACCTTTCCAACGGGCTATCGTGTGCCTAAAACGGAGATCGTATGAAAAAGTTATGACTCCATGAAATTGATGTACTAACTTACCCAAACGGGGCCCACATGACTTTTGGCACTTCATCTCCTAGGGTTAGGTTTTTGGATGTACATGGTTTTTTACATTATTGTTTATTGTAAAAGGCCTTCAGAGCCTCATTGTAACCATCTTCTTACGAATGAGTGGAGCCGTCACATCTCTTCTCAAAGATAATCCACCACCATTCCAACAAACTTGTTTTCTACTGCATTTTACAGTTTCAACTTATTTCCTTATTGAATAGAAAACCAGTTTTACTGTATCTTTGTTATTCTTTGTTAAGCATCTTTTAATAATATGTATTCATTTCGTTATGCTCATAAAATATGGATAAGAAGGGCTCTATCATCATTTGGGTCCCCCATGGATCTCCAATGTTCTTCTCTAGGTTGATTCTCACCCATCTTCTCCTCTCCTTCATTAAAACAAATTTCTTCCCCTCGATGTATTCTACTCTTGTAGGTGATATACCTACCATTTCATCTCCTCGTGAACTACACCCCACCCGCCCCCCCCTCAATCTGGCAGGAAGAGGGCTCTAATACCACTGAAATGTGTCGACAAAAACATTTCCTAGTTAGGATACTTTGTTTGTTGAGTCGTCAATTTGTTAACAGTGGATGTTGTAGGAATTTATATGAATATTACTAATATGTTGGTTTCTTACTTATATTGGGTATTTGGCACAAAGAATAACAACAATAACTTTGATAAATAAATAAAAATGAAAACACACATAAGAAGATAGGGGATAATCATGGTTTCTTATTCAACTCTATTTCTGGGCACAAAATATGTGAGAAACACATCACATCATTACCTCATTTACACAACAAATAAAAAATACTTCTGACCTGTTCTTGTAATGTGTTTGTTGTTTTTGTATTTATGTGAGCAATAGAGAAAAATATGGGACGACTCTGCAGATGAAAGAGTATTGCAACAACGGATTTAAGGAAGAATGATAGTCCAGAATAAAGTTGCTCGATCCCAACTACTAGTAAATCATCCAACAGAGTTAAAACATTGTTTTCTCAGTCAACACGGCCCCAATAAGAAAAATTATGGTTCATGAATTAGGAACAACCCCTCCAATATTCAATCTCATGTAGATAACACTTCCCCACACAATAATATCATCCAAATACGAGATGAAACGAGTCAGGGATGAGTAGGTCGACTTCAAGGAAGAGAAACATGCCCAACCAAGAGTATTGTAGTCCCATCCACAAGAGGAAATGTGCCCAGTCATGCAATCTTTCCCTCACTTCAAGAAATTGACCCACAAAATATATCGCAGTCCAAAATTGTTCTTTCAAGCCAAACTCAACCACAACCCACAGGTTTCTGCCGCCACAATTAAAAACTCAGACACAAAGGAAACTTAGTTTCCATAGAAGAAATATTCATCCACGCTAAAGCACAATGAAGAAATCAATGTGATCTCCTCCCAAGATGACTAACTAGGGCAGATGGTCTCACCATCGAAGCCAATCTCTGAAAATTTCCCTTAGGGTTTCCATCCCAAGAGTTCCAAGGCCAGAATGAGCTCTCTCAATGAGAAATTAGAAAACGCCAATACTAAATGAGAGCATGCGCCCTCTTTTTTCCTTTTTGTGTATTTGTTTACTCTTTTGTGACATTTTCCCCTTTTAATCAATTTAAGTGACTTTTCATATTCCTCGTAAGTCATTTTTGGTGCATTTTCCCCTTTTAATTATCTAATTTCATTTTTGTTAGGCACTTTTCCACTTAGGAAATTACATAATTAATTAATTCCCCTTTTTAATGACTATAGCCTATGAGAATCACTTAGGCTACTTCGTCCATGTCCCATGCTTAGAAGGTGACATGACAATGCAACCTTGACCCCCACTGCCATAGATCCTAAGCAAACATTAGTGTGAAATTGACAAGTAAAAGTGCCTAACCCATTGAGCTGTCAATGCAATTGGCAATGGATTTACAAGCTAGAGGACCCTCATCTACAAAAAAACTATGATGTCCTCCTATGCGAATCTTTGATGGGTGAAGTACCATCGATATAATCTTGTGCTATGAGTGCACTTGAAAACAAATCAAACAACCTCATGCATTGATAACCCATCATCGTCCCACACTCCAATTTGATGTCACTGAACTCACTCGTTTCTCATCATGAAAGATTCTAGATGCAGGACACTTAACAGGCTTCCACCCACCATGTGGCAAGCACATAGCTTTCCTTCACTAACACCCAATCCAGAGTAAATTTATATATATATATATAAATAAATGAAAAGTAAAAAAAAAATGATTGTGCCCATAGGTTCTTTATACTTCTTAGTATGACCTATATATCTAATTGCTTCCCCACTCATCATGTAGTGGATCAAATCCATCAAAGGTACAAGCCATTTTAGAGTACAGAATTTGAAAAAAAATTCACCTAAAAAAAATTTGATTCCACTCAACTCTTAATAAATCTAGAGTTTAAATGAATCTTTATATACTTTTAGGTAATTCCTCAACCTAAACAAAATAAAAAAATTAATAATTATATTTTTTTCAAATTTTTAAATACACATAATTTGATATTTTATTTTTATAGATAATATCAATTTAAAAAGTTCACTACTTTTAAACCTAAAATACAAAATTATTTTATATTCATTATACATTAATCAATTCAATAAAAAAAATTAATAAAATTCTTCAAAAAAGTACTAGGTAAAACTTTTTCTAATCAATAAATCAAAAGTATCTAAATATCAAGAACTATCTTGAAAGATGGAATCCTACCCGCTTGGGTTATTAAGATGCTGCTCCAATTTTGTTATCACTCACGGAAAGTTGAGTATACTTTCACAGTTTTCCTTGGCGTACTAAATGATTCAATTAGATGAACTATCTTGGGCAAGCTGACGATGTCATGATGATGTAAGTTGACAAATTTGCCTTCTAAATCAAAACAACTCGGCAATTGGAGTATAGTGGGATATCCAATGATATAGAACTTTATCTATTGAATCTATAGAGGTGGTCAACAATAATTAGCCTGCTGTGCAGCATTTAATGTTGTTTTAAGTAGTATATATATGGTTATATATCCTTGCATATATATTAAGGTGATTCACCAGCAGTTGCAATATTGAATGTTGAAAAGGCTGGTTATTGTTGGCCTTATAGAGGTAACCATTAGTAAGATTGGTAAGGTGACAATGTCAGGATGATGCAAGCTGACAAATTTACCTTGTAGATTAAAACCATTTACCAATTTAATTCAGTGGGACATCCAGTGAGGTTCAACTTTATCTATAGAGACATCCATTCAAAGTACATACTGTTTGTAATTTAGAACACTCAACCACTTGAGCTGTTAAACTTTATTTACTGAGGACTATAACTTTTTAACTCACTGGGACATCTAGTGAAGTTCAACTTTATCTATAGAGGTAGTCATTCAAAGTACCTCCTGCTTGTAATTTACAACACTCAACCACTTGAGCTGTCAAACTTTATTTACGGAGACAACCAATGAGAGGACTTGACCTTGTGACCTTTTGTTTGTAGTTCACAGCACTCAACCACTCTAACACACACTAACCAACTAGCTTAAACTGAACTATACATATTTCCAACGATAATACATTTAATACAACAATTGCATAATGCTTGCTACTTAAGAGTGTGTCAGGCTCCCTATTAAATCAGATTCTTGATTTATTAGATGAATGTATTTTTAGTAATTTGTGTCCTTCTTTGGTTAATATGTGAAGCAGTAGTCTAAACATTCTACTTTTTGAAGGTTTTTAGGTAATTTTTTTTTGTTT
>JZKD02S0996377.1:108871-200063 GCA_000966675.3 Picea glauca
AAGACCCTAAATATTATGGCCACTAAGGTTACCAATTCGCAGTCAGCCCCTGGGCGGGAATAGTCGACAGTCCAATCCAAACGTACGGGCAGGGTATCGAGCCTGAAATCAACTAGAAGGATTCCACGCAGTAATTGTGGATTTACCTCAAAGTGACCCCCATAATACGATCTGACCACCACAATCAGTTAAACCATAGAGGGTTAGTCCCCGTAGCTTACCCGAATGCGACCTCGTGCGTAATCCCTGTGTGAGAGGGGGATCCCAGGCAGACTTATACGATAACTGGATTTGACTCTCCCTAACTCAGGATGCTACTATTTGTTTTAAAAAATTTGGAGAGTTATGCTCACAGCCTAATCCAAAGTACTACACCTATTCTACTGTTGGTGGAGGATCCTAGCAAAGAAAAAATTTCTAGATAATTTTTAATTAGCGTTGATTTTTATGGCTGTTCTTTACGCAAAAGGGGTGTGTGGAAGTGAAACAAATGGGATTATGACTCAGACCCAAAGAATGCATCGAACATGATAAACAATCATTTTCTTTCGATGAACGTCTATCTAAGGGAGAGAGAGAGTTCTTTTCACTATCAAGCACAACTACAGAGTGTCCTCAAACGATTCTTTTTCTCAATCAAATCCTGATGTAATGCAAAAAAAAAAAAAATGCCTTCTAATATGCACAATCAATCATGGAGATGATTTTTCATTGTTGTTTGTATATGAATAATGATTAATCCAACACGATGCTCGTCTTGCTAATTATCTTTTTTGTATGAATTAAAATCAAACTAGCACAAGAAAAAGTCATACAAACAATACACCCTTTCATTGCGATCAAAATGAAAAGCGAAAGAAAAGAAACAATCAAAGAAAAGAAAAAACAAACTTCACACCCAAAAGAAAAAGTTGAAGAACAATGACCTTGACTGAAATTGAGATGAAGAGGTTTGTAGGCCTTTGATGACCTTCACCAGGGTCTTTACTCAGCTGATGAGGAGAGAAAAACAGTGCATGGGACCCAAAAACTAGCCTTTCGGACCTGGAGAGGGCTCTCTCAGGAGACATTGTCTCAGCATGGGATATGGTTGTTGTAGGAAAATCTCCCTGCGGACAGGTAGATCGCCTCTAGAGCTTGACCTTAACCCTAGACAGAAAAATGCTTAACATGGACACTGACTTCCTTTCAAATCTATCTAAACTAATACATGAGAAGGAAGGATAACGGAAGTACCTCTTAATTGACGTTTGTCCCTGCACGCTCCGAGTTGCTCTCCAATCCTTTGCTCCTCGCTGAGCTCTGTGGACAAAACAAGATATGACTTCTTCCTACTCTATTGACATTAGCTTGAAAACAGATCTATCAATAAATGATAAGTTCATGTAATACCAGACACAAACTAGAAAGAAATAGGCCAAGCGTGTCATATTAATGAGAATAACGACATCAGTACTTACAATCGTAGATGCGAATGCGACAACTTCGTCAAGTCCCCTTCGTCTAACCCTTGCCTGAAAGATCCACAACCTGGATAATAGCAGCTTCACTGATCACTCTCCTTCGGCTGACTATAAGTTTCCTCCAATATCATAAGTTTCATATGTTCAACTATTCCCTTCCTCCCCTTTCACCATCATAGAGCCTGTTTATATAGGTTAAGAGGAGCTTAACCTCTTGAGTTATCTTTATAACAAGTTGGGAACCTTCTCCTTAGATCAGGGATATCTTGATGAAAACAAGAATTCGAGCACAACTGCCTCCTAATCTCGAAAGATCCCCCCCTTATTCTCCTCAATGGACCAACAACTGACCCAGATTAGGGAGCGCTCCCTCAGAAGGGGCATTAGAGCATTGTAGCGCTCCTTGGTAAGCCTTGGGGAAGCGCCAGTGCTCTCAAAATGAGCAGCGCTCCTCCAAAAGGGACTGGGGAGTGTTATAACACTCCCTGAAGCATTATAGGTGAGCTCCAACGCTTCTGGAGCTGAAGTAGGGGAGCGTTCCCCCTCCAAACCTTTGTTTCAGGGTTTCTTTCAGGTGTCAAAAGTTATTTGATTCTAGTAAACTAGTTCTCTTCCTTCAAATCAATCATGTGAGATGTTATAAGTTCCTCCTTAGTGTCGTTATCATGGCATTATGTCTGAACATTGTTTGCGACACTAGTGACCAACTTGCGACACTTGCGAAAGTTGTAGGGAAGATGCGACACTTACGACGATTGATAGGGACAATGCGACACTTATCCAGCTGAGTAATTTTGACGTGTAACAATGGCTTTAAAGTTGTTGGCTAGATTTAAAACCTTTGCATAATAAGTTTTGGTTATATTAGCGCAAGAGAGAAATACCTTGGGATATGGAGTCAGTTCAAGAAAACGATAGAAACAAATGACTCGGTGATTGAATTTGAGAGGATAAAGGCTAAGCGAGCAACAATCCTCAGTGTAAAATCATTGTGTGAGGCAGGGGGAAAAACACAGAAACCAAATCAGAGCACCATTGAGGATGAATTCAGAGTTAACTTAGAGGAAAATGGTTTATCTAAATGGCGTGAATCCTAGGGCACTATGCAGTGAATCCTAGGTTCAAAAACACGTTCCTATTTAGACAAAAATAGATATGAATAAAGAATACAGGAAGTACATACACAAATAAAGGAAATACTACATCCAACTGTTACAATTAGAATATTTTCATCAAAGCTTCAGGAATTTTGCATTAAATTTCAATCGAACTCAAACTACATTCAATAGACATTGTCTATAATAACTTTTCCAGCCAACCTAGCATTCATTGAAAAGATAAAATATATAGGCAAGGATGTCACTTGGGCTTCCCTTATCTCTATCTATTGTCCCTAGAATGTAGGAAACTGATTTTTCTACACTAAATGACTTTTCGTATGACACCTTTTCCAAAAATAGAAAACAATTGCATCTGGTCGCATCATGATTCCTTGTATTATGCCATGGGAATTAGGTTATCGGTGAGGTCTCCTCATGGAGAGAGTGATGTGTCAAAAACTTCCTTCGGAGAGATATCTGAACAATCAAGTATTCTGATAGGCTTCTTCCATCTACTGTAATGGCTTTGATTTCTATCGCGCGCTGATTCACTGGGGTGCGTGTGCGATGAGTAGCTGTTGACTGTTGTGAACGTTACCAAAACGGAAAAATGGTTTAGGGGTGAAGACTCCTTTAAAAATGTCAAGAACTGTGCTCTTCTTGATGATATGAGAATTAAATCCATTAATCATGCTTCTTCTGTGTGCTGGCAAGAGCTGTGCGAACTTTCTTTTCGGTCGCTTCACATTCTCTGAAATGCTTCACATTATTTTCTTCTAATAGCCTCTGCATTTCACGCAGTTGTACGATTGTATCATGTGCCTTTATGAGTTGTCTTTTGAGCCATGTCATGTTTCCTTCGGGGCCTTGCAATGTTTATGCTTCAAGGGCCTTTGCTGCTAATTGTTGTCTCAGTTCCCTGTTTTTCTTGTAAAGTCCAGCGACAATGAGTTTCTCCTACTTCAACTACTAATATGGCTCTCAAAAATTAGTGCTTGTGGCATCTTTCCTCCTTGTTCTGCTCCCTCTTCCTCGGCTTGTACCTTCAACATGCTCCAACCAAATAGTGCACATAAGTAATTCTTTGGCAACCGATTTTGTGTGCGGCTTGTTTGGGAGTTGGATTTCCCTAGCTTCCTTGTTCTTTCTTGGCCTTCCCCTTCTCCGGGGTATCTATTGTTGGGGAGACAGGGCTTCTAAAGTCTTTCCTTCCTGCACAGCTTCTTCCACTCCAGGCTCCGAGCGGTGTGATATCCTTACTTTCGCGGGCAAAGGTGAAAATCCCTTTGGATCCTTGGGGGTGCCTGTTATGAGTGAGAACAAATCCTAGTCACTTTGGGGCTCAGGCTTGGCACTTCTGTCACTTCGCGATCCCTTTCTTACATTTTGGGAGGTTTCCATGGTGCAACCATATTTGTCTTGCGCGTGGTGGATTTGGAAAAAACCCAAGGAGAAAAATTTGATCACCCTGTGTTTGTGAGAAAATATTACAAACAATGCATAACCCCGATTTTCGAATACAATGCATGCAAATCATCTGTAATTTATAACAGAGTAGGAGGGAGGAGGAAACGTGCTAAGGAACACTGAATTCATGGTGACTAGATGTTTCAAATTGGACTGCAAATTTTCCATAGTAGATTCGTGCATGTAAAGTAGAGTTGATAAGGGTTGTAGAACATACATGATATGAACACCATGATTTTTAATTCTTCCAACCTTCATAATGAGTCGATCATGGTTACTGCACTTGCCGATGCGACTTCTATTAATAAATTGCCTAGACCTATGGCACGTAGAAACTCCCTTTTTGACAGGACCCGACTCTTTGGGAACAGACTCATACTTATTTATGCATGTTTGGACTCTGATATCCATTCCCAGATCCAAGGGCCAGCTGACCATCTGCTGATTTCGACCCCTTTGTTTTTACATACCCGACCTCACATTATTTCACACATGGGCCATAACTCGACTAAAATTGACTCTAATTGAAGAGAAAAATGGCAGCGCTAACAACGACAAAATTCTTGGAAGTTCAGAAACCCTAGTTTTTGAGGTATATGTGGGTTGTAGTGAGCCAGGGCGCATACATACGTGCGTTGTATGAGGACAGGGTGCATACAATGGATGAAGTCATGAAGACTTGTGGTTGAGCTGATGACAGGATCTTGAAGACTAAAGCGGGTTCTAGATATGCATTCAATGGGCTCAGATCTTCCATAAAAACTCTGGTATGGTTACATTGTTTTCTTTATGGATACTCTTGCTTGTTGTGTAGTGAATGCTTAAGGCATTCTTGGTATGGTTGTTGTGATGTGGTTTGTGTTGGTTGATGGAGTGAGAAACACTCTTATGATTCAATGATGATATTATTGCTATAGTATGTTGATTTCTTATCATGATTGAGTAGCATTCATATTGTATTGTTGAGGAGCATGAGTAAGTTGTTGGATGTGTTGTGACTGGTTATGGATTAGATTGGATAGTGACAGAAAAAATATAATGTGATTGAAGGTTGTAGAGGATCTGAGTGGGTGATGAAAAGAAAACCCTAATTTCTCAAAAGTGATACGCAGGTTGTAGTACAGACTAGCTGCATACATACGTGAGTTGTACTACTAGTAGGGTGGGTACATATGTGTGTTGTACTACTGATAGGTCATGTACTTGTTGACATATTGATATTTTTAGAGGATTTTCGGTGTGTCCAACACAAAGAATTCATTTGGCATGAAATTCTACAACTTGTTATTCCATCTATCTTAGATAAAATACTTGCATGACAATTTCAATGTCATAGCATTAAATATATTTATTCATATATATTAGGTATATTTATAGTTTTGAAACATGGATTATCATAATTAATAGGATTATCTTAGGCATATTTTGGATTGCATAAAAAAAAACATAACTTCAAGGACTTATTTAAAAACAAAGAAATAAAGACTAATATTTCATCTCAATAAATTTTATAACAAGATATAGCATGTAGACCTAGAACTATACCTTGCCTTTCCTTGCCATGTCCAGCATTGCTTATCCTTGTCATGTATTTCCTTTCCTTTCCTTGCATTGTCATACCTAGACCTAGACCTATACCTAGATATTTCCTTTCCATGCCTTGCCTTGTCATGCATTGTCTTGCCATGATCTAGGTCACAGTCTAGGTCATGGTCTATGTCATGGTATAGGTCATGGTAATGGTGTAGGTGTAGGTCTAGGTCATGGTTTAGGTCTAGGTATAGGTCATTGTAATGGTCATGGTTTAGGTCTAGGTCTATTTCCAACATGTACCTGAATGACTTGAGGAGGTGAGTTATAACTCATTATAAAAATCAAACCGGGACTCAGATGGACTAACCATCGGTTGCATTAGATATGAGGAACTGATTTTTAGCTAGTGGGGGGCCTCTATTGTCATTCCATTGTCTGGAAAAGCGTTTTTTGCAAGATATTTGGGACTATGGTTTTGATCAATGAGGCATAATGCAAATTCTGAACAAGAGGTCAATTTTAAAGAACACTTTGTTGGGTGATTGTGGGTAGTGTGGTTGCATGGTACTTGAAAAAACAGACATGTGGGATCTTACAAAAATCCATTATGCTACTCGGTGTGGATGTTATGCCCCCGTACCAAATTGCCAACATATTCCTGAATGGATTGAGGAGATGAGTTGTAACTCGCAATAAAATTCAAAACGAGACTTGGATGAATAAACTTTCAGTTGCATTGGATCAAGGGCATTAGGTTTCAGCTAGTAGGACCCCTCTGCTATCATTCTATTTCTTGGAAATCATTTGTTGCAAGATCTCTAGGAGTAGGGTTTTTCTCATTGAGGCATAGTGAAAATTATGAACAAGAGGTCGATTTTCAAGAACATTGTGGCAAGTAATTGTGGGTAGCGTGGTCGCATGGGACTTGGCCAAAAAAAAATGTAGGAGCTTAGGAAAATCCATTATGCTGCTCGGTGTGGATTTTATGCCCCCTGACCAAATTGCCAAAATGTCCTTGAATGACTTGATGCTATAGCAGGAAAACCCCTCTACAGACTACACCAAGGGTCTAAAGTGTAGGCAGAGAAAACTGTCTAAAGTCTCCTACTTTTAATCACTATCCCAACATTACTGCACAATCATATGTAAAAGACAAGAGAGAGGAATATGGTAGGCCTACCTTAAACTCTGCGTCCGGTGTCGATCCCTTTGCGCTTGGTTGTTTCCTAACTGCAAATATCCTCCCAAGGTTGACTTGCATTCATCAAAAGACAAACAAGAAACTATAAGCATGCATTCTACATATGGATTAGTGGGTTAGACATCATAAACAAGAAATGTAAACAAATCATATAAGTTTAAGAAGTCATTTGGCAGGATGGAAAAAGTACTTCTTTATATTAATCTCACAAAAAGTCACTTACAACATGAGACCGACACTTCTCCTCGAACTTGGTCCTGGGATCCTCTTCACCATGCACCAACCTCTTCCACATCTTCTTCTCCTCTTAAATTCTCTCTTAGGGAAATGGTAAAGGGATTTGCAATTGGGGCAAAGGGGGATTGATAAAATGGGGAGAGTTTCTTTGCTTTCATGCTTCCCTTTGCAATGAGACCCAAACCCCTTCTTTTATAGGAAAAAGGGGATAGTAACGGTTTGGACGACTAGATATGGTCTTTCAAATGGTTAAATAACGACCCAGAAACCAGTATCCTATGCAATTTTCCATTTTTCGTGATATTTTGTGAGTGTACATGGGTTGTAATGGGTCAGCAGGTGTTTGTATGCGGGAAATAATGGTGCAAGGCGCTTACACCTTCAAAGCAATGTTTTTTTGAAGAGCTTGTTCAGTGATGGCTTGGAAAAGATAGCAAGTTAGATGGCCTGATGCTAGGTATGCATGTCTGGTGCAATTTAGGGTTATAACACTCGAATGCTAGGAAACCACTACCCACAGGACCAGTCAAGAGAGAGAAATCCTTCTCATATCTCTCAAAAAAATTTACAACCTCTATTGAAGCTGACACCTCTAGTTCTAACTTATTATTGTTGTTGTTCAGACATTGAATAACATAGTGGCCAGTCTTGTGACATGCAAAGAATCTCATCTTGCTCATGTACTTCTTCTTCTCATTTCCCTTTACCACAAGATAAATGTTCTTATCGTCTGCACCATCCGATGAAATTTCCTGAGTCCCCTGTTGGATCTCCTCCTTGTTAAAATCATCCCACAATCTTCTCCAATTAGGGAGTTTCTCTCTCCCCACCACACACTTGATGAAAACCTCCCACTCCTTGGTGAAGCCTTTGAGGGTAGTATGCATCAACTATGAGTCAAGAATAAATTCTCCAAAAACTACCAACTCATGCTTCACCTATGCAACTTGGGTGAGGTAGGTGGCCACACTCTATTCTTTGGCCATCCTAGCACCATGGAGCTTGTCCTAGAGAGCCATTTTGCGGTTCTCGTTCTTTTCCTCATACAAAATTTTCAGTGCATCTCACATTTCTTTGGAAGTCTTATTCTCAGCCAAGTGTGGAATAAGGTTGTCTTTGACCCCATCCAAGATGATTATCCGAGTCTTGGCTTCCTTCACCCCATGGAAATCGAGAACTATGGCATTTGAAGCAGGTACATGCACAATGGTGTTCGCAAAAAATGATAATTTGTTCTCCTTCAGAACATTGTTGATTCTAGCCTTCCACTGCAGGTAGTTGGAGATCCCCTCCAATGTATCTTCAAACCTAATGTTGGAAGTCATATTTCTCCTCCTGAAAAATAACCTTTTCTTCCTTTCTTCAAGCTAATGCTTCAACAAATCACTTGTTGTCCCAAGTGCCAAAGTTTCCCACTGAACTTCAGAGCACCTGCTCTGATACCATGTTGAAAAATACATTTTAGTTCAACATACACTTAGTCTATATTAGATTCCAGTATCCTATAATATATCATTAGCACATAAATTTGTCAAACCTTAAAGGTTTGTGGTTTATACCTAAGTATGTATCATTTCCTATCCCTCCCCCTTTTGTAGACCTAATCGTAAGTTTTCCCTCTAGACTTGTAGCTAATCTTATTTTTTTCTTCATCCTTTTCATCGACCTGTCAACCTGTCTAATAAGTATCGACAATCAACATTCCTATTATATCTTTGGCTGATCATTCCTCTTTTCATATCTACCTCTGATCTTTTGTATTCCTGATCCCTCAATCGATCATTCAAGTAAGCCAAGTAGGCCGCATTCGTGAGAAACAAGTGCAACACTTGAAGGAGTCTAATGTCAACTCAAAGAGAGAGAGCAGGATTAGTTTTCAATGATAGAGATCCATCAGATAGATCAGATCCATGACCATCAGGTGATTGAGATCATGCAATTACACCAGGTTTAGTGTCGAACAAAGGTCCAAAATTGTGAGGCTGATATTAGTCATTGGTATTGGAGGGACGCATGGTGTAGGATCGGTGTTTCGCTAACTCATAGTATGGAGCAGTCAAAGGGTTGAGTCATGAGGAATCGCGAAATGTGAAGTCATTAAATAATCTGGGCCTTCCATTCTAGAGTGGCACGTGGCACGGGATTTGAACCACAGAGAAAGTCTTTCAGGAAAGTTGGGGTAAGAATTGTCGATGGCCCGAAGTCCCGAAAATATGATACAATTTGGGCCATCCAATGTAAAGAGATGCATGTCGCCTGATCTGAGAGATCGCAATTTCATGACTCGAAGGTTTGAGCATAAGGAGCAACACGAGTTTGCGAAACGTGAAATCGCGACACGCCTGGGAATTAGGATCATCGTCACTGTCGAGGGTCATATGGAGGTAGGGATAAATAAAGGATAGGATCCTGATTGAGTGATGGTTAGCTGAGGTTGTTTGAGGAGATGATCATGGCCGTCAAATTCAAGTAAAATCCAACTGTTGATCCAAATGGGCCATTTTGCGGGAGCAAGCATCGGGAAATTTGAAATCAAGAGGAGTGAAAACCCCCGAAATGAGAAATCTTGAGTTTTCATAGGGATAAGCATGAGTTCAAGTCCCATGGTTGTGAGGGGCAAGGAAAAGAGTTGCGCCAAGGACTAAAGCACCCGAGTTGGTCACCAAGAAATATCTACATGGCCTCAAGGCCCCATAATTGACTGAAAGGAGTCGTGAGCTTGCCTGGAACATTCATGGGTGTTAGGTCTCGCCCTGATCCCTATGAAAGGATTTAATGAAAATAGGGAAGGTGGTTGAAACGTCATTTCACCACATAAATGGAAATCATGAAAATCTGGCCATGGAAGGCAGACTGTCAGCCAAAAATTCTTTGTCATGGATTTTCGCGTGAAGCCCATATCGATCTGATCTTGCGTCTAACAAAAGAATGAAAGTGCACCCTAACAGAAGAAGATGCAGACTCCAAGCCTTGAATGGAGTGACAAGAGCACGCTTCCGTAGGGAGAAAGTTTCTTTGAGTATATAGAATCAATTTTCATATTTTGTAATGGTCGATGGTTGAGCTAAGATCCCACATTGTAAATGTTTAGGAAATCCTCTGGATTCTGGTTATGTATCTGTATTTGAGACTTATTTTTTAATCCAAGTCATATTTTCTTACTCCAAATTATTATTCATTTGATACTGGATGTTCATGATTCAAGGATTCACATGGATTAATGTGTCTGTGTTGTAATGGATGTTTGATTGCAGCGTTGTCATAATGTTTTTAGTTTCCTAAAGAATCCAAGAGGATCTTGTTTTCTAAGATTTTCCTTCCTTAGGATGTTGGAAGACCTGATGTTCAAAGAAAACATCTTCACTCTCCTTAATTTATTCTCCCTACTCACCACTATACCAAAACTTACTGACTGAAGTTAGACTAAGACCTCACCTACTTATGATTTCTGATCCAGTTTTCTGAGTTAGAACGATACCATCCTGAGTCTGCGTCCATTAGACCGCCTTTAAATTTATTTTTCATGACACACAAACAGATGGGTATCATGCTTACCTATGCCACAATCCAGGGGTGACTCATTGTGATAACATTTCTGGTGCCATTGTCAAGGATGAAATTGAAGATTTTCCCAAGGATTGAACGACAAAGCTTACTAGTTCTGAATGTGCATCAAAACGTAGTACATCAAATATTGCAACTATGCACCTCGCGACTCCACTATGGTGAATCCATCGATGTGAATCCACTGGCGACTCCACTATTTCAGCTGTGGCTTCTAGAGGTAGACACACGAGGTCTACTCCACAACTCCCTCTGGTGACTCCTTAAGCCGACCCAGAGAAAATTGTAAGAATAAGAAATATCCTTCAAGAAGGTACTTTAGCTATCGAACCAGGTATTTCTGATCATTTTCACCATCCTCCTATAGAAACTCCAATAGATATTTCTCATTTTTCTGTTACACCCTCTGTTTGAGTTTCTAGAAGTTTAAATTTTGGGATTTTTTCTGTTGATTTCCCCTCTCTGAGCTTCACTACTCCTCCTCCTGTTAAAGTTGTTTCATTTACGGAGAGGGAAACCTCTTCTCCCTCAAGTCCTCTATTGTTTTCTTTTGTCCCCAGAAACACACCTCCAATCTCCCTTTCTCAAACTCCATCCCCACCTAGTTCTCCTCCATTTCACATCCCAATGGTGGGTGCTAATCCCCCTAAAAATAGAATGGACACCATAGTAGCTTCCAGATATGCCCCTCTCATTCTGCCTCATCCTCTTAATGCCCTACCAGCAGGTGGCTACCTTAAGCAGCTGCCTAAGTTTACAGGAGAGGGAGATATAACTGCAGAAGAGCACCTTGCAACTTTCCATAGTTATGCTGATAACTATGTCATAGTAGACGAAGGTTTATGGATGAGGATTTTTGTCCATAGCCTTGATGGAGAAGCTAGAAAGTGGTTCAGGGCCCAGAAACCTAGATCTATTGATCTTGAGACAATGTGGGGATAAAAAATACTTCATGTATTATATTACAGAGTTCGAGTCCCTAAAGAGAAAAGAGGGTGAGTCTGTCTCTGATTTCTCCAAAAGATTCAACAAAATGTACAATAAAATCCCTACTGAGATCAATCCTACAGAGGCCTCCGCCAAAATTACCTATGCTAGTGCTTTTGACCATGAATTTTGCCTCCTGTTAAGAGAGACAAGAGCTACCTCCTTGGGTCATATGCAAGATGCAGCCCTGGAAGTAGTATCTAACATATTGGAAGTTGACTGACTCAGGAATAAGGATGATAAAGATAGAGGAATGGGAAGATCCAAATCCTCAGCCTCCAGTTCCTTTGCACCCCCCATCAAATGGATGAAGTATCCAAGTTACTAAAATCACTTTCATCTAGGATGGAAAGGTTGGAATTGGAGGGAAATCAAACGTACAAAAATCCTCAAAATGATGATAACAGAGGAAAATTCAGGAGGCCGAATAACCATGCTCCTCAGATTATGCAAAGAGAGCCTCGGAATAGAGACAGGGATGATCAGAAAATCCAAACCCCTTTTCAGAACAACCTTGTCACAGATTATGGTGGAGAGGAAGAGGAACTTGACCCAAAAATTCACTGTCTCGAAGACACATCTCCTTCTCCTCACATAACTCAATCAACATACAAGGAGTCTCTCATGGACATTCAATTAAACGAGTTGAGCAAGGAGAATAAGTCCAGTGACATCTTGAGTAGATACATCCTTAGGTATAAGAATAAATATGGGAAGTCTAATGTCCTTGATCAGCCTCAAAGATAAAACAAGCCCGCCAAACATGTGGAAAACAACAACAAGGAAAAGAGAACGTAAAACCCCCCACCAGAAGTCAAAGGTCTTATCCCAGAGGTAAAAGAAATTATGAAGTTCCCCTCCTATTTTAACTTTGAGCATGAAATTCATAAGATTAGGATCCCAATACCCCTTTCAGAGCTGGTAAAGCATGAATACTTTAAGAGATCCCTATCTAAACTATTTATGTTGCTGAAGTGGCCAGAGCATCATCAATATGATTCTGCTCTATTGGAATTGTCGAGAGATTGCACTCTTCAAAATTCTCAAGGAGATCTAGTACTAGATTTCTATAATCCCTCAATCTGGGTTGTTTTTCTTGGTAGATGCCTTTGATTTGATTTATAATTAGCTCATAATATCCATGTACAACAATTATTTTGGCACCTATCTCTTCTAAATCTTTCAATCCCAATATCATTGCTTCATATTCGTCCATGTTATTTGTGCATTCAAAAACAAGTTTGTAGGAACACAATTTTGCATCTCCTTTGGGGTGGTTGATCCATACGCCATCTCCATCTCCTTCTCTACAGGAAGATCCATCAAAATTCATCTTCCATAGTTGTTCCTCTGCATCCTCTTGCTACTCTGAAAGTTCCTCCATTTCCCCCTTAAGCTCATCTTTGTCAGCTAAAATGAATTATGCTTCTTCTTCTTCGGAGCACAGGTCATTGAAAAATATGGAAGATCCTAATTCAGTCTCCACCGAATAGATAGGACGATTACTAGGATGTGATTTATTGCTGACCATATATTTAAGTAAAACCACTTTGTACAGTCTTATATCCTGACCAAAGACAGAAATAGTAGCATAAGACATGTCCATCTAGAGAGTTCCTTTTAATTTTTCATCCCATGATCTAGACAATAGCATACCAAATTTTGGAGGGATATCAGCGACCACTATGTCCATCACCATATTCTTTGTTGGGACCTGTGCCAAAGAAACCACCATGTCTTTGATCATGCCAAGGCATTTTACCTTCCTTGAATCGAAGGAGAACAGGTCTTTGTAAGGTCTTCTAACTTCAAAACCTATTTGGTCCATGACCACTGTTGGAATCAGGTTGTGTGATGCCCCAGAATCTAGCATAGCATTGTGCAAAATCATGTCATGGATTTTCAAACTGAAATAAAAAGAAGGGACTTCTTCATTTTCACTGCTTTCTTCTACTCTGGGTCAAAATACGATAACTAGGTGATCATCTTGTATGTTTAGGGTATCAAACGTCTATCCCATTTTAAGCATATTGATGAGTTGATTTATGTATTCACTATTCTTGATCAATTCGTTAAATGGTGCCAGAATTTTTATCTTAGCCATCTCACTCTCGGAATCGAAAGATGATGGATTCTTTTCTACTTCTTTGGTGACCATTTCTCTTCTTGTCAATATTTTATTTTGAGTTTATTCTTTATGTTTCCCCTTTTCTGTAGTATCCTTCGCAACAAAATATTTCATAGTGGAGTCTTTTGCAGCTAAAAATTTTGCAACAAAATCGTTTTTGGTTTGACTAGAAGAAGGTACATTGTTATGAGATTATTTGGAGGGGTTTCCTTTTGGAGGATTGCCCTTTGGAGGGTTTGGGGGTACTTTTTGATTTCATAGGTTATATTTCCTTTGGAATTGCATGATGGCGCTTTGCAATCCAGTCTCATAATCTTCTTTTTCTACTGCTACTCTTTCCTCTTCATCTTGGAGAAAGATCTCACTTGCATCCATGAACTGGTAATGTTCTTCTTTGGTAAAAAATACCCTGTCTCTTTATCATCACATCAGTTCATGTTATCCTTGGAATATCCATCATAACCCTCATTTACATAATTGTTTTGGAAGGGAGGCCTAATTTGTTGTTCCCCTTGATTCCCTTGGTTTCCCTGATTTTTCTGATTTCCCTGATTTGCCTGGTTTCCCAGATTCACCGGATCTTCTTGATCAGCCTGATTTCCCTGATTGCTTTGCCTAATCTATGGAGTAGGTAGTCTTCTCATATTTTTATGTGTACCATCAACCGTTTCTCTAGGGTTAGGCCTATTTCCTAGGGCCATCCTTTCCATCATTCGCTCCATGTTTATTATCATTGCTTCGAATATTTCCTCCAAAGCTTGAGATGTCAAAGGTTGTTCTTTGTCTTCACCTTTGTTAGTGTCTCTGCCAACATTGGTTTTCATATTCCTTGAAGCCATCAGGTTCACTTCTACCTCTATAGCATCATTTGTCATATCATCCAATGTGGTATATTTTCATTCTCTTACTAATAAAGCAAAGTCACTTTCAAAATAATCGACATATTTGAGTTGAGCTGCCTTGGGGGGGGATTTACTTCATCAGGAATATCATTATAAAGCTTCATAAATTTGGTTGAAAACTCTTGTACCATCTTATCAGGTGATATCTTCATATTGTTATACTGGGTCAACAACTGAAGGGGATTCTTCTTATCCCCCCATTTTGAAAGGAAGCTTGTCTCAAAGGCTTCGAAATCTGTGATACTACCTACTCGAAGGGATCTGAACCACTTTCTCACATCTCTCGCAAGGCTTTGTGTAAACAACCTCATCTTCACATCTTTATAGTCCACTTATTCCAATTCTATGAAATCATTAAACCAGTCCAGATGTTTTTGGGCTGATATGTTACCTTCAACATCATATAGTTTAATCCTTAGATTGTAGTCTTGAGGTAGGTCATTTAGTTGACCAGGTAGCATGAGGGGAGAAAATCTTGCTGCCATAGCTGCTGTGAGGGGTTGGAGTGGACATTAGTTCTGAGCAGGGGTCACTACAGGCTTGAAAAATGTGGCTAAAACTAGGTCTTGGAACCTCTTTTCATCAAAGATAGTCTCTTTTAGATAAGATTCAAACTTAGTTCTGAATAGGGATTGTTCGAATTTCACATCGAATACTAGGTCTTCGATGCTAGTCAATCCATCCCTAGGCAAGGACAAATGTCGGTCCAATCGCAACAATGGGGTCACAAGCCTTTCTTTTCTTTTGCGTACAAGCTTCTCAGGGTCAAACACAGGGATTGCAACTTCTGGGACTAGATTTCTCCTGGCGTGGATTTTCTTAGGAACCAGGATTTCTATCTCACAAGGTGTGGTGCAAATGGTCACTAAATAACTGAGTCGCCAGGGTAAAAATAATCTCCACCAATAAGGTATTTGATCCATTGTCACCCTCAGGAATCAAACTAAATCTTTAAGTCATTTTCCCAGGGAAGATTTTTCAATTTCGTCCTCGACAACGATGCTAAAGTGTTAGCACTCTGTAAATTTTGTCTAGATGAATAGAAAAATGACAGAGGTAACTATTTCAACCTACTTTAGAGCTGAGGCACTAGACTTCTCAACTCAGAGAGGGATCTCTCATGTCACTTGATGTTTCTTTGGGAATTGGTGGCTAGATTTGGTTTGTGTTGGGGGTTTTTATTAAAGTTGTTGGCAAGGAAGGGGAGGAACACACAAGGGTATAGAGTCAAAATTTTGAAATTGAATGAAGACAATGCATCGACTGATAGAAATATCCATAGGACAAAGTCTAAATGAGATGATGAATCTAAGTTATTCTTAAATTTAAATAGAGTGTAACAAGATAAATAAAACAAGTAACTGCATCATAGTATTACTGAAATGAATTCTGAATAAGTTAAGAAGACAATCACACAGTTTAAATTGCTTAAGCCAAGAGCATCATAATATGAAATATGGGCCTTTGACTCTCCAATTTAAACGGAAGAAGATGTAAATGAAGTAATAGGTCATAGGAAATACATATGATGAAAGGAAACAAAGCTCATATCACCACCCGTTAGAATCTTTTCGTAGAGACCTCAAAATATTCTGCATTTATATTCAATTCAGATTCAGAAAATTTACAAATAGAGTTTGATACAACCAAAATATGCTCTTGCACTTTTTCCAACATTAATTCATTCAAGTAACCCACTACTTATGCAATTTGATCAAAATGATTGAAACTGAAGCATTGCATATTCCAAAACAGTTTCAAATGAAAGTTTCAGTATATGAAACGATTTACAATAATTGACAAAAACGTTTTTAGAATTATGGACGATTCCTCTGACTATTTCATTTCTTTCTCACCATCTATCTCGCTCTGGTATTTTGTTAGATCTGCACATTTGATGACACTTAGGGATCACTGACTGGCTCCAGCGATATGGAACTTTGTCTTACCCAACCGTACGATATACTTTCATTGCAAATCAGAAGGGATGCCACAATCCATCATCTCTTTAATCAAAATATCCAAATCAATGCACGTGGCATAGGACATAGTAGGCATGTTGACTTTCAATGTTTTTAATTTATTCAAAATTTGAAAGTCAGTGGCCAAATATTCAACCAAACTTGGGCCTTTCAGACTTTCTTCTATATCTTCAAATTTAGAATGGTCCATTCTACATTGCATGAGGAGGGTATTGTAAGCTTCCTGATTATGAAATAAACCTCTGCCATTCCAAAATGATGGGAGGCCTTTGATGAACAACTGTTCAAATGAATCTTTAAACTCATGTATGTTGTGCTCCATCTGCAAATATGTTTTTTGGACTGATCTGAGCAGGTTGTGTTTGGTGATGATCTTCCTGTCTGTAATGATCAATGCAGTTCTATATTTTATCCCAATATTTTTAAGGTCGATAATTGGCACAAAATTTAGCAAGTCAATAGCATTTTGGGCCCATTCTGAGGGTTTCTTGGCTAATACTTCATTAACAACAACACACCTGCTCTGACCTGTAGAAGCCACACTGTCTTTGTCATTTATAAAATTTAGATAAACCCTGAATTTAACAACTTTTGCAGCAATAACATCCCATATGACATGTTTGGCTCCCTGCAACAATGTTTTTCCCTTTAACCTGGTTTTCCACTTGCTCACCCTCTCTTGAAAATATTGATTATCTTTTTGAAGTTGAGCCATCTTCTCATATTTTATTTTCATCTCTTATTTCAATTTTTCTATAACATCCTTGAGACCTTTGATCTCACCTATTTTGATGCTTACCTAGGACATGGATTGGACCAACCCTTTAGTGCTAGATCCAACCTCTGTATTATTAGGTACTATGATAGCCACATATGATGTCGTTGCTTGTGGTCATGACCAATTCTCTTTCTCTTTTTCCAACTGCAACACTTTAGCTTTGTAATTGAGTTCCTCTTTCTTGAATGTTTCTTTTTCTTGTTCCAAGGCAGTCAATTCTGTTGTTTGTGGATGGTCAATCAGCGACATCTTCAGCCTTTTCTTTAATCTTGGGATCATCTTATCCTTTTCATCCATAGACGCTTTCACCCTTTAAGGGCCTTCAAACTCTATTCTTTTGACCTGTGTCATCCAGGATTTGTTGGATGCCTTTTCTTGTTTTAATTGTCCATCTAGTTTGATTGCATGTGTCATCAATCTTGCAACCCTCAAACCTAAACTCAGATAATAATAATATATCATATCGCTAACATTTATGTGAAACTTTACTTTGTTAGGGGAACCAATATTTTCATAGTGCATTTTGATCTCAGATACTTTATCATCATCAACCACTACTATGTTAAATGTTTTCTTTTCCACATCTCTGACTGAGAGTAAGGAGGCTTTAGACTGGGAAGTCTTTTCCACTTCGGGAAAAAGGTCTCTTATTTCACTGTTGTCCATACTTCCCTTCACAGTATATTGGTTTATTACATCTTCCTTGGACTGATAAACAACCCCAGGTGTCTCTTTGAATATGTGTTTCCTACTACTAAAAATATTTTTCCTTCTTTCAGTTTGCAGTCTGTCTCTTGTACCTGATACTTCATCCTTGGTTTCATCTTCCACCATCTCCATTCATGTTTTTCTTTTGGGATCTTGTCCTTCCAGGTCGACCACTTCAGAATAACTCTTTCTTCTTGAGAATATCATTCTGCACACCAACTTACAAATTCAAGGAAAGGAAAGACTACTTCTATGATGTAAGGGGTGATGGAGGATTGAGCCGCTTCGAGGAAAGCTAGGCAGGTTCCAACATTGTCCAACAAATTTTATTTGGACACAGAAATGGGAGAGACTGTTATCTCTGTGTCGAAAATGTTGAAGTCTCTATCAATTAGGGCTTATTCTTTGGAAGATATGTTTGTATCATTTACGAATAAGACAAAAGGATTAGTAGCCATGGTGAAAATACCTGGTGAGTGGTGAAAGAAGTGTGAATCTGGTTCAATTTCTGAGCTTGAGTTTCAAATGGATGCTCTATGCCAAATTTTTGAACGCTCGAATGCTCCAAATTATGAAAAAATAATGTCGGGGGGTCTTCCTTTTATAGGTATCCATTCACATCGGGGGTTGGAGAAAACGGTTTTAGGTGAACCTCTTTTCTCCCTAATTTTCCTCTGAGGATGCCACACATCCATGATTTAAACCATGATGGTTTTTCCTGGCCCGCCCTCGTTTCGTTAATCTTCGTGTTACTTCAATCATCGATATGGTCCTCAGTCGTCGATCCATACTGCTTTAAGATATATGGTCCACATGCACCCAATGACTATGCATCAAGGGTTGGAGAAAGTGGTTTAATTCAAACTTCTTTATTCCTTGATGTCCCTCTCAGGGCACCATGCGTTTGTCGATAAAACCATGATGGTTTTCCCCGACCCACCCTTGATTTCTTAATCGTCGTGCTATTTCGATATATGATATGCGCCTTAGCTGTTGATCTGGGTCGCTTTCAAGATCGATGGTTCACTGAGGCTTAACCTTTATGATTTCACCATATTTTTCCATCCGTCATTAGATATATCTCATTCCTTTAAAATATCATACCTTTTTAGTGACATAATCTTTCACTAAAATTCCAACTCTTGGATGTCGTTTGAAAATTACATGGTGATAACATTCGCTCCAACTAGGGATGTTATCCTCCCTATGAGGTAGAAAATAACTGTAGACTAAGTTCCTTCCCATTCGGCTGTGATTTATCAATGTGATCTGAATCTGTTGATATTTATTCGAAAACCTACAATCTATTCAGCATAGCTCAGGGCCTTCACCTCGGGCTTCAACTACACTTCTTTTATTTCAATCTTTAATGCATAAAGGAAAAAGTAGAATGATTATATACAATGAGTGGTGGGGTGATGCCTTTTCAAACAATGTAATGCTTGAGGAACCTTCCAACTCTCCTCTGGTGAATTCTCCATTGCTTTCTTCCAACAAATAGGCATTTCTCCCGCGATAGGCTGAGACTTTGAATGGACCCAACCACAGGTTATCAAATTTCCCATGTTTACCTTTATCTTCATTTATGGCGTCCCATTTTAGTACCCTATCTCCTCGTTTGAAATCTTCTACCTTGGTATGTCTACTGAAATTTTCTTTGATCTTGTCTTGATGAAGATGGGCATTATTGAAGGCCTTTTCTATGGTCTATTGTACGTTGATGAGCTCATCATCTCTCCTCTAACTGGAATTTGTTTCTACTTCTTGCTCCTATAACAAATTCATCACCAACAATCCCAATGTAGTAGGAAAAATGGCCTCTGTACCATAAACAATCTGGAAAGGATATGTGGCAATAACTCTTTTTGGCGATATCCTATCATCCCACAACGCATGGATGAGCCTTTTTTGCCATGCCTTTTTGTTCTCTTGCAACAATTGTTTGATGATTCTGACCAATCTTTTGTTCGAAGACTCAGCCAATCCATTACCCTGAGGATAATATGACATGGAATGACCAAGAGTAATGGTGTAATTATTGCATAATTTTTACAATTTTTTATACTTAAAGTTCGTTTCATTGTCTGTTATAATCTTGATCAGACATTTGAATCTAGACAGGATATTGTCTTCCAGGAACCGAATGATAACATCATTTGTATCATGTCTGGTAGGAACAACCTCGATCCACTTAGTAAAATAATCTGTTGCAGTCAAGATCCACTTGTGTTGAGCTGAGGATTGTGGATGTATCTCTCCGATGAAATCTAGGCCCCATTGTATGAAACGAGATTCTACTGAAATGGGTTTCAATGACAGAGATTGTAGTTTTCCTTTTCCATCGAATATTTGGCATTCATGGCACTTTGAAACTTATTTATAAACATTAGGAAAAATGTTAGGCCAATAAAAGCCAACTCTCAAAATTTTGTGCACAGTCGTCTTCCTATAATGATGACCTCCGCATTGACCTTTGTGGAACTCTTTGATGGTTCTCTCTGCTTCATCTTTCGTGAAACAAATCAAAAAAATTCCCCCTGGATATTTCCAGTACAAAAATTCATTTACTATACAAAAATTTTCTTCCTTGAGTTTTAAAACTCTAGCCTCTGTTTTACTATACTCAGGAAGAGCCAGCAGATTTTTCAACACAAAAATGATATATACATACCATGCAGAGTCGAGAAATTTCTGAGATGTTTGTGGAGTCTCCCTTTCTTCTTCTACTGCAAGGTCTGATAAATTTGAAATGAAGTTTATTCCCAAGAGTTCATAGTTTGTTTGTGCCATAATTCTAGCAAGTCCCTGTCCTTTAATAAACTTTGTGGGCTTGATTTCAAGATCGTATTTTAACAGTACTAAAATCCATTTTCCCCTCTTCCCTTCAGGGTCAGGCTGTGTTAAGATGTCCTTCACTAAGCTGTTGGGAACATAATCTATGGTATGTGAGTGTAGAATATAAACCCTGAATTCTTTCAATGCTTTGAAAAAAACATACGCTTCCTTCTCCATGATATCATATTTTAAAGGATCATCTCTCAATGTTTTATTGTAGTATGCTATGGGTTTCTCGAAACTTTGATCGTCTTTCTAGATTAATACACCTGCAATTGTGTTTTTTTATGCGAATGAGAACAATATGAAATCTTTCTCTAAATTTGGGCTGGCCAATACAGGAGCCTTTGTCAATGCCACCTTGATGTCTTGAAAGGAATTTCCTTCTTCAGGAATCCATTTTATTTCATTTCCCTTTTTAATCATGTTGGTGATGTGTTTTATGATTTCAGCTAAATTTGAGATAAACCTCCTCAGAAAATTTACTTTCCCCAGGAAAGATTGTACCTCCTTTTTTCTTCTGGGTATGCTGATTTTCAATATCCCTTAAACCCTATTGGGGTCCACCTTTATCCCCTCCTTATAAATTATGTTTCCTAAGACCTTCCCTTCTTCCATGGAAAAATTTGAGTTTTTTGGATTCAGTGATATGCCAAATTTCCGGCATTTTTCAAACGCCCTTCTGAGATGCTTGAGGTGTTCTTCATCCAAGGCGGAATACACAGTAATTTCATCAAGGTAGATAACAATGAATTTATATTTCTCGTAAGAAAAATCTATATCCATGGCTCGTTGAAATGTCTCCCCTACATTGATAATACCAAAAGGCATTTTTTCATACATAAACATTCCCCATGGTGTAGTGAATGCAGTCTTTTCCTGGTCGTCAGGGTGCACCATAATCTGATTATATCTAAAGAAACCATCTAGAACTAACATCCTTTGAGAGCCTACTACCTTCTATAGAATGTAATCCATTTTAGGAAATGGATAGTTTTCCTTTAAAGACACCTTATTTAGATTCCTGGAGTCTACACACAACCTAATTTCTCCACTCTTTTTCCGAACTGGTACCCGTTTTTCCACCCATTTGGAAAATCTCAAGGACACTATGATTTTTGCTTCAAACAGTTTCTTTACTTCCTCTTCTATCAATGGTAACAATAGAGGGTTTATTCTTCTTAATTTCTGTTTGAATGGCTTGTCATATTCTTTAATTGGGATAACATGTTGGATTATAATGGTATCATAGACTTTTAGATCATCATAGCTCCAAGAAAAAATGTCGGGGAATTCTTTCATTAATTTGACATACCTCTCTTTGACTTCAGGGTTGAGCTTCCTAGACAGCTTCATGATATTTGGATCCTCTGGAGTCCCAATATTTCAATATTCCATGTCCCCTTCATCTATTGTGATCTTCGGACTTCTGGCTACGTCATTGTTATCAGAAAGTTTCTCTAATGGTACTAGACCCTTGGGGATGATATTACTCTTTAGCTAAACGATATCTCTGCCAGCAATCTAATTGTCAAAATATCCTTCTCTCATGAAATCTACTGCATCTACCTCATCATCGAAATATTCATCATCAATGTTCAAATTCACGAACTTGTTCTCCATTTTGAGGAAGCTTTCTATATGCTTATCATTTTCGAAGACCTGCCAGTGCTTCATATTGTCCGGTACTACTGGAATGTACTTTAACTCCACTTTGTAACTTTTCTCAGGGAAAATTGGGACTCTAAAAACTGTTGCTGAAGTGGATAGAGCATCAACAATCTGATTATGTTCTCTTGGAATTGTCGAGAGATTTCACTCTTCAAATTTCTCAAGGAGTTCCAGTACCAGATTCCTATAAGCCCTTAATATGGGTTGTTTTTTCTTGGGTAGATGCCTTTGATTTGATTTATAATTAGCTCAGAATCTCCATGTACAACAACTCTTTTGGAACCTAGCTCTTCTAAAACTTTGAATCCCAATATCAACGCTTCATATTCGTCCATGTTATTTGTGAATTCAAAAACAAGTTTGTAAAAACACAATTTTGCATCTCCTTTAGGGTGGTTGATCCATATTCCATCTCTAACTCCTTCTCTACAGACAGCTACGTCGAAATTCATCTTCCATAAATAGTTCTCTGCATCCTCTTTCTTCTCTGAAATTTCCTCCATTTTCCCCTTAAACTCATCTTTGTCAGCTAAAACGACTTTTGTTTCTTCTTCTTCGAAGCACAGGTCATTGAAAAAGATGGAAGATCCTAATTCAGTCTCCACTGAATAGATAGGATGATTGGTAGGCTATAATTTATTGTTGACCATATATTTAAGAAAAACCTCTGTATATAGTCTTTTGTCCCAACCAAAGATAGGAATAGTAGCATAAGACATGTCCATTTGGAGAGTTCCTTTTAGTTTTGCAATTCATGATCTGGAAAATAGCATACCAAATTTTAAAGGGATATCAACGACCACTACGTCCATCACCATATTCTTTGTTGGGATATGTGCTAAAGAAACCACCATGTCTTTGATCATACCAAGGAATTTTACCTTCCTTGAATCGAAGGAGAACATGTCTTTGTAAGGTCTTGTGACTTCAAGACCTAATTGTTCCATGACCACTGTTGGCATCAGGTTGTGTGATGCCCCAGAATCCAACATAGCATTGTGTAGAATCATTTCTTGGATTTTCAAACTAGCATAAAAAGGAGGGATTTCTTCATTTTCACTGGTTTCTTCTACTTTGGGCCCAAATAGGATAGTTGGGTGATCATCTTGTATGTTTATGGTATCAAAGTTCTATCCTATTTTAAGCATCTTGATGATCTGATTTCTGTATTCTCTATTCATGATCAATTCATTAAATGGTACCGAAAATTTTATCTTAGCCATCTCACTCTCGAAATCGAAAGATAATGGAGTCTTTTCTACTTCTTTGGTGACCATTTCTCTTCTTGTCAATATTTTATTTTGAGGTTCTTATTTCTATTTCCCCTTTTCCATAGTATCCTTCACAACATAATCTTTCACAGTGGAGTCTTTTGCAGCTGAATCTTTTGCAACAAAATCTTTTTTGGTCTGACTAGAAGAAGGTACATTGTTCTGAGCTTCTTTGGAGGGGTTTCCTTTTGGAGGATTACCGTTTGGAGGGTTTGGGGGTACTTTTTAATTTCAAAGGTTATACTGCCTTTGGAATTGCATGATGGTGCTTTGTAATCCAGTCTCATAATCTTCTTTTTCTACTGCTACTCTTTCCTCTTCATCTTGTAGAGAGATCGCACTTGCATCCATGAACTGGTCATGTTCTTCTTTGGTCAAAAATACCTTTGTCTCTTTATCATCATAGTAGTTCATGTTATCCTCGAAATATCCATCATAACCCTCATTTACATAACTATTTTGAAAGGTAGGCCTGATTTGTTGTTCCCCTTGATTCCCTTGGTTTCCCTGATTTATCTGATTTCCCTGATTTGCCTGGTTTCCCAGATTCCCTGGATCTGTTTGATTGGCCTGATTTCCCTGATTTCTTTTCCTAATCTGTGGAATAGTTGGTCTTCTCAGATTTCTGGGTGGACCATCAACATGTTATCTGGGGTTAGGCCTATTTCCTTGGGCCATCCTTTCCATCATCCTCCGAAGCTTGAGATTTTGAAGGTTGTGCTTTGTCTTGAGCTCTATTATTGTCTCTGCCAGCATTGGTTTTCATCTTCCATGAAGCCATTAGGTTCACTTCTACCTCAATATAATCAATCGTCATATTGTCGAATGTGGTAGATCTTCGTTCTCTTAATAATAAAGCAAAGTCACTTTCAAAAGAATCGACATATTTGAGTTGAGCTACATTGTGGGGGGGGGTTATCAGGAATAGCATTATACACCTTCATAAATCTGGTTTAAAAATCTTGTACCATCTCATCAAGTGATCTCTTCATATTGTTATACTGGGTCAACAACTGAAGGGGATTTTTCTTATCCCCCCATTTTGAAAGGAATCTTGTCTCAAAGGCTTCGAAATCTGCGATACTACCTGTTGGAAGGGCTCTGAACCACTTTCTCACATCTCCCGCAAGGATTTGTGTAAACAACCTCATCTTCACATCTTCATATTCCACTTCTTCCAAGTCTATGAAATCATTAAACCAGTCCAAATTTTTTTGGGCTGATATGTTACCTTCAACATCATATAGTTTAATCCTTAGATTGTGGTCTTGAGGCAGGTCATGTAGTTGAGAGGGTAGTATGAGGGGAGAAAATATTGATGCCATAGCTATTGTGAGGGGTCGAAGTGGACGTTGGTTCTAAGAAGGGGTCACTATAGTCTTGACATATGGGGATAAAACTAGGTCTTGGAACCTCTTTTCGTCAAATATAGTCTCCTTTAGACAAGATTCAGAGTTAGTTCTGAATAGGGATTGTTCAAATTTCACATCGAATACAAGGTCTTCGATGCTAGTCAATCTGTCCCTAGGAAATGACATATATCGGTCTGGGTGAAACACTGGGATCATAGGCCTTTATTTTCTTCTATGTACAAGCTTCTCAAGGTCAGACTCAGGGATTGTAGCTTCTGGGTCTGGATTTCTCCTGGTGTGGATTTTCTTAGGAGCCAAGATTTCTATCTCACAAGGTGTGGTGCAACTAGTCACTAAATAACGGAGTCACCAGGGTAAAAATAATCTCAGCCAATAAGGTATTTGATCCATTGTCACCCTCAGGAATTAAACTAAATCTTTAAGTTGTTTTCCCAAGGAAGATATTTCAATTTCTTCCTCAGCAACGGTGCCAGAATGTTAACACTCTGTAAATTTTGTCTGGCTGAATAGACAAACAACAGAGGTAACTATTTCAACCTGCTTTAGAGTTGATTCACTAGCCTTATCAAATTAGAGAGGGATCTCTCGTGTCACTTGATGTTTCTTTGGGAATTGGTGGCTAGATTTTGTTTGTTTTGGGGGTTTTTAATAAAGTTGTTGGCAAGGAAGGGGAGGAACACACAGGGCTATGGAGTCAAAATTCTGAAATTGAATGAAAACAATGCATCGACTGATAGAACTCTCCAGAGGACAAAGGCTAAATGAGACTATGAATCCGAGTTATTATAAAATTTAAATAGAGTGTAGGAATATAAAGAAAACAAATAATGGCATCAGAGCATTACCGAAATAAATTATGAATAAGTTAAGAAGACAATCACACAGTTTAAATTGCTTAAGCCGAGAGGATCACAAGATGAATTCCGACCCTTTAACTCTCCAATTTAAATGGAATAAAATGTAAATGAAGTGATAGGTCATAGGAAATACATACGATTAAAGGAAACAAATCTCATATAACCACCCGTTAGAATCTTTTCATAGAGACTTCAAAATCTTCTGCATTTATATTCAATTCAGATTCAGAAAATTTACAAATAGAGTTTGATACAACCAAAAGGTGCTCTTGCACTTTTTACAACATTAATTCATTCAAGTAACCCAATACTTATACAATTTGATCAAAATGATTGAAACTTAAGCGTTTCGGCTTCCAAAACTATTTTGAATGACAGTTTCGGTATACGAAACGATTTATAATAATGGACAAAAACGTTTTTAGAATTATGGACGATTCCTCTGATTGTTCGGTTTCTTTCTCGCCATCTGTATCACTTTAGTCTTCTATCAGATCTGTACATTTGATGACACTTTGGTATCACTGACTGGCTCCAACAATATGGCACTTTGGCTTACCCAACCGTACAATTTCCTTCCATTGCGAATCAGAAGGGATGCCGCAATCCATCATCTATTTAATCAAAATCTCCAAATCAATCCATGTGGCATAGGACTTAGTAGGCATGTTGACTTTCACTATTTTGAATTTATTCAAAATTTCAAAGTCAGTGGCCAAATATTCTACCAAACTTGGGCCTTTCAGACTTTCTTCTATAGCTTTAAATTTAGAATGGTTCATTCTACATTGCATGAGGAGGGTATTGTAATATTCATGGTTGTGCAATAAACCTATGTCATTCCAAAATGATGGGAGGCCTTTGATGAACAACTAATCAAATGCATATTTAAACTCCTCTATGTTGTGCTCCATCTCCAAATATTTGTTTTGGACTGATCTGAGCAAGTTGTGTTTGGTGATGATCTTCCTGGCTGAAATGATCAATGTAGTCCTATATTTTACCCCGATAGTTTGAAGGTCAGCAGTTGGCACATAATTTAGAAAGTCAATAGCATTTTTTGCCCATTCTGAGGGTTTCTTGGCTAATACTTCATTAACAACATCACACCTGATCTAAGCTATAGAATCCACATTTTCTTTGTCATTTATAACATTTAGATAAACCCTGAATTTAGCAGCTTCTGCAGCAATAACATCCCATATGACATGTTTGTCTCCCTGCACCAATGTTTTTCCCTTTAACATGGTTTTCAACTTGCTCACCCTCTCTTGCAAATATTGATTATCTCTGTGAAGTTGAGCCATCTTCTCATCTTTTACTTTCATCTCTTGTTTCAACTTTCCTATAACATTGTTGATACATTTGATCTCACTTTTTTTGATGCTTACCTGGCACATGGATTGGACCAACTCTTCCATGCTAGATCCAACCTCTGTATTAGTAGGTACTATGACAGCCACATATGATGCCGTTTCCTGTGTTTGTGACCAATTTTCTTTCTCTTTTTCCAATGAAATCACTTTAGATTTGTAATTGAGTGCCTCTTGTCTGAATGTTTCTTTTTCCTGTTCCAAGGAAGTCAATTCTATTGTTTGTGGATGGTCAGTCGGTGACATCTTCATCCTTTTCTTTAAGATTAGGATCATCTTATCCTTTTCATCCAGAGAAGATTTCACCCCTTGAGGGCCTTCAGACTCTAGTCTTTTGACCTGTTTCATCTAGGCTTTGTTGGATGCCTTTTCTTGTTTTAATTGTCCATCTAGTTTGATTGCATGTGTCGTCAATCTTGCAACCCTCAAAATTAAACTCAAATAATCAGAATATAACATATCGCTGACATTTTTGTGAAACTTTAGTTTGTCAGAGGCACCAATATTTTCATAATGAATTTTGATCTCAGATGCTTTATCATCATCAGCCACTGCTATGTTAAATGTTTTCTTTTCCACATCTTTGACTGAGAGTAAGGAGGCTTTAGACTGGGAATTATTTTCCACTTAGGGAAAAGGGTTCTTATTTCACTGTTGGCCATACTTCCCTTCACAACATACTAGTTCATTAAATCTTCTTTGGACTGATAAAAAACCCTAGGTGTCTGGCTGAATATGTGTTTCCTGCTACTAAAATTTTTTTTGCTGCTTTTAGTTTGCGGTCTATCTCCTATACTGGCTCCTTCATCCTTGGTTACATCTTCCACCATCTCCATGCATGTTTTTCCTTTGGGCTCTTCTCCTTCCAGGTCAACCACTTGAGAGGGTGATGTGATATTCATCTTCTTGAGAGTATCTTGATAGCTACTGGCACCCAGGGCCTCTGAACTGTTCCTCTTATTGTAAACACTCAATTTAGGAGCTTTGACAATCAATCTATGAGAAGGTTTTTGTGTTGGGCCCTACTGGGAAGCTGGTTCTATTTGTTTTGTTAGATCATGATGCATAGTGACCTCCATATCCACACAAGTTTCTAGATTGGCCAACTTATCGAATCCTTCGACATTCTTGTGTTCATAGGAACCTTCCCTTCTTACCAATGTCCTCTTTGAAATGATTTGGTGTGGGTCATATTTTCTTTCTTCCAACTATGTGAACACAAATTCATTGAGTTTAGATTGAATATGAGGCAAACAAGACTTTTTATTCACTACAAAAGGACCTACTATGAAAGGAAATCTTAGATTAGAAGCCTTGTGTGCTTTCAAAAAGTGCTCATTTTCTGAGATGATACTATGTCTTATTGATGCAGGAGAATCGTAAGCAGTCAAGCAAGCGTGGAGGCGAAGGACAACTAGAAAGCGCAACACACATTTTTTTCACGTTTTGAAATGTTTTGAAAGTTTAAGGGAGCGGATATTAATGTAATATTTAGGAAGATGACGTACTTTCATTTATATCTTGGGGGTTGTAAATAGATCTTGAGCGATTTATCTCATCTATAAAACATTAAGTCATTTATGCATAGTTAATGAAAGTAGGTAGATTTAAATGATAGATTAGACAGTTTAGAAAAGAAGGAGGGAAAATGGATATAGACACCCTCGTCTTTGTATTATATACATTATTCATTGTAATTGTAGCATAGAGCAGAAGAAGAAGGAAGTTGTAGCAGAAAGTTGTAGAGAAGAACCCATGTATAGAAGCTTTGAATTAATATATGGAGCTTTGAATCAGACTCATGGTGTTATGATGTTTTCTGTGTGTACATGATGAATGGCATGCTGATAATTGTGTTATTCTCTCTATTATGCATTTGTTTTAATATTGTGTGTATGTATGATTTCATGTTGAATGTTTGAAGTCTGAGAGAGAGAGAGAATGAGTTTCAATTGTTTCTCTTCCTGAGTGAGGGAAGTTCCTACAAGGAGTGCAGTGAAAGCATCTGCAAGGTGTGCATTGACAAGGCTCAAAGTTTATCTCTGAAAGATCAGGAGGGATACCATTATTCTCATTCCAGCAGAAGTGCAAGTGAAGCACAGAAGCCGTGCAAGGTGTCCGTAGGCTAGTTAGAATCTTAGAACTCATCAAACAAGGAGAGAGTTGAAGGAATGTTGTTGCAGATGGTGCACAGAGTCGAAAGAATCAAATACTTAGAAGTATTTGAAGGATTGACGCAAGGAGTGCGTGCAGGATTCTTTTTGGAGACTCAAGTTTGCGAAGAAAGCTCAGGAGGGTTAGTGCCTTTGAAGTAATCAAAGGGAAGAAACATGAAGTTGCTTTGTAGGAGGATAAGTTCCAGCGAAAGAACATTAGTTTATTTCGTAGAGGTTTTGGTGGAAGAAATTGAACGGTCGGAATTCTCCGTGGAGAAGTACTGAATACTATAGAACCGTTATATCTTACAAAGGAGCAAGGGGAGTTACAATGAGTGTTTTTATAATTATAAGCTCAGGAGAAGTAGGGTCGTTAGATCCAATCCAACAAGGGCCATCGGATCTCCCGTGAACTCTCATTGTGGAGTTCGGAACTTTGAAGGGGCAGAGGAATAGTGCATGAGTTGTGAAGTGGTGAAGAGTCGAGAACTCATGTGAATGTGTGACACATTTTTCAGGTGGGGACCACAAGGAAGACAACTAGCATGTACTCGCACATCGAGGGGTCAATCGTAGTTACCCTATCGCATCTCGGAACTTCGCAAAAGGGAAGCACAAAGGGTTTACACTCCAACTCCCGAGATTGTGAGTTGCGAAAAGTGAGAAAGGAAAGTCAAATCACCACTGAATTTTTCATCTCGGGGTTTTGTAGAAGAGGAGAACGAGAGTTCAATGCCCAAACTTGCGAACTTCTGAGAAGTGAGAGATGTCTATGAAAAGACTAGATCACAGTCATATAGGAGAGTAAGGCTTGCTCCTGGGTTCAGTCTACATAGGGCGAGTTTTACAAAGGAGCTATGGATACACCGTGAGTGTATGAGATATTTCCTAAGGGGAAATCAAAGAGTCAATTAGACTCAAAGGGTAGATTTAGAGCGATCCTGAGCGGATCTCGGCCTAAGGGCTTGGGGTCTGTGTCACTTATGAACTCCAAAGCAAAGGTTCTTGGGGTCACAAAAACTAGTAAAATATGAGGTCCTTCCTGGTAGCCATATACCCAAATTGTCGTGGACTGTATGAAAAACATCCAGTCACCTATCCTACTCTATGGATTTGGTTGTAAACGAATTTGCATTTCTTCTAGGACCCTCAGCAAGTCTGAATTGGAGATAAGACTATACACCCTGGATGTAATCTTATTTATGAAGATAATCATGGTGATCCTTTTATATTCAATTGAAATCAATGTAGTCTCGGGAAATTCAGTTTTAGTAGATTCCAGGAACATCCTCAACAAATGGGTGTAATATCTGAAATGTCTTAATGAATTGAAATTCACCAACTGTTGATGCATATTGTCAACAATGAATTTGTCAAAACTGATAGAGACTGACTGACCAGACTCTGACATAAATAAAGTCAACATGAAACCTAACTTGACTTCTACCACAAACTTGTCATTGTCCAATCCTAAAATTTGACTTAATAGGGAACAAGCCCACTGGACTTCGATGATCATGACGCTTATGCTAGAAGGAAATGATAGAATCTCTGAATGGCACTCGGTCTTGACAATGGTTTGAAGAAAATGTGTTTTTACTTCTGGTGGGAATTCTCTATCAATTGTGATCATTTTCTGTTCCTAGAATGGCTCTGACATCATGGATGAAGACTCGGGCATACTGAGGGTGTGTCAGAGCGATGGACCATCTATTTCACATAAAACTCCAGACCCTAATTTATTCAAAATAACTCTTTCTTCATAAGAATATCATTCTTCACACCAACTTACAAATTCAGGGAAAGGAAAGACTACTTCTACAATGTAAGGGGTGATGAAGGCTTGATCTGCTTCGAGGAAAGGTAGGCGGGTTCCAACATTGTCCAACAAATTTGATTTGGACACAGAAACGAGTGAGACTGTTATCTCTGTGTCGAAAATGTTAGAGTCTCTATCAATTAGGGCTTCTTCTTTAGAAGAGATGTCTAGCTCATTTACGGATAAGACAATAGGATTAGCAGCCATGGTGAAAATACCTGGTGAATAGTGAAAGAAGTGCGAACCTGGTTCAATTTTTGATCTTGAGTTTCAAATGAATGCTCTGTGCCAAATTTTTGAACATTCGAATCCTCCAAATTATGAAAAAATAATGTTGGGGGGTATTCCTTTTATAGGTATCCGTTCGCATCGACGATTGGAGAAAACGGTTTTAGGCGAACCTCTTTTCACCTCGATGTCCCTCTGAGGATGCCACACATACACAATTTAAACCATGACATTTTTCTTTGCCCACCCTCATTTCGTTAATCTTCATGTTACTTAAATCACCGATATGATCCTCAGCCATTGATCTAGACTGCTTTAAGATCTACGGTCCACATGCACCCAGTGACGGTGGCATCAGGGGTTGGAGAAAGTGGTTTAAGTCAAAATTCTTTTTTCCCCAATGTCCCTCTGAGGGCACCACACATCTACATATAAAACCATGATGGTTTTCCTCAGCCCGCCCTCGATTTTTTAATCGTCATGCTATTTTGATCTCCGATATGCACCTTAGTCATTGATCTGGGCCACTTTCAAGATTGATCGTTCACCGAGGCTTACTCTTTATGCTTTCTCCATATTTTTCCATCCTCCGTTAGATATAGCTCGTTCCTTTAAAATATCATACCTTTTTAGTGACATAACCTTTCGCTAAAATTCCAACTCTTGGATGTCGTTTGAAAATTACATGGTGATAACATAAGTAACACAAAAGTTACAACCTGTGTAGGAAAAATATTGCAAGGTGTTCAAGAAGATCGATATCCAAGGTTCACAATTAGACCAAGTAGTTGCAATAGTAGAACAGCTCTTGGAAGGGCCTATTACAAAGCAGACGGTCCAGGAGCTCACTGAGAAGGAGGCTCAAGCAAAGAAGCAAGTTGAGGTAGCTTGAGTTAAGCTCGAGGATTTTGAAGAAACATTGTCTAGACTTGAGTGACTCGGGACAAGTCACAGGTGAGTTGGGGGCTTGTTTTCCCTCGACCAAGTTTCGGGGAAACTTTGGTCAGTTTTGGATGTTTTGGCCCACTTTTGGGACTTCGACACGCTAGTCGAAGTAGGAGCACCCAGGAAGAGATGATATCGTGGATCTCACCTATTTTGAGGGATATTTGGACCCATTAAGGGGTCCTCTAGGTTTTGTAATGGGTTTATGGGATGTCGGCCCATGGGTTTTCCCCATGTTAGGCCTTATTGTAAGATTTTGTAAAGTATAAATAGAGAGGAATGTAGTGTAGAAGCAATAGTTCTTTGTGCGAAGGAATGTATGTGGTCGAGGATTTGTTCTCAACTATGATTTTGTATAAGGTGTTAAGTGTCGTGATAAGAGATTTTAGCTCTATGCATTTGACCTAGTTTTGGAAGTAAAAGAAGGAGGATCTAGTGCGTAGTGTGCAGATCTCCTGTATTGTGTGAAGTTAGACTATGTGGATTAGTGCACAAGAGTGACTGGATATAATATATTGGTGAATAATAAAGAGGCAAATCGGTTTGTGGATGTAGCCCCACCCTGGGGTGAACCATGTATATCTGGTGTCTCATGGTTTGCTTTATGCAGTGTCATTTCTATTATGAATTTTCTTAGTGCTTTGATTATGATGTATAATGAATATATGTTTTGTTGCTTAAGTACTTTACTTGTGTTAAAGGGTAAATAAATGCTAGACTTAACTCAAAGTGCTAAGTTCTAAGTGCTCAGGGTGCATAATCACTTGTTGTTACTGCGCTTATCTGTCTTTGATTATGCTCTGCGATGTTAATGAGGATAATAAACTAATGCATGTTCACTTCCTAAGCGTTAAAAGAATATTTTGTGAAGTTCTCCTATCATGGAATCGTGTCCCAGCCTGGTTATAGACACTTGCGTCCTATAACCCCCCCTACTTCTACCTCGGGTGAGACTTCACCTGCTTCACAGGTGTTGTCGAAAGGGCCGGTAGTCAGGGTTTTGTTGGTGTGTTGTTAAGCGTTGAACCCTGGGTCTTCCCCCGTGCCAACAAAAAGATATTAATTAGACAAGAAAAGAGTATATCTATTAGAATGTAACCAACATAAGTGAATGAATTACAAACTTCTGTGTCGGCATGGTTCAGAACCAAGAAAATAAGTTCCTTCCAGTTGGGCCTCCACCACTTCAATCCTTCACCAAAGGAAAGCTCATGTAAGAGAGACAATGAGGTTCTCAATCATGTAGGGAAGAGATTGGGAATTGAACAATGTGCTCAGACTTAAAGGACAAAGGGATGCAGACTTAATTTAATGTGAATAATCTCTCTAGAGTAACTTTTCTCTCAAATTTTAATTCTTCTCCCCTTTTCCATAGCTCAAATTTGGCCCATTTATAGCCTTCAAGTGGAATTGAAGGGCTGATTCAGAACATTTCCATTATATGTAAGTCCAAGGATCATGGATCTTATGACATGACATGGAAACCCGACACCATTTTTTTAATTTTGTGCATAAATCCCTATGTACGTGGGTTGTAGTGGTGCAACCTATGTATTCACATGTTGTAATATAGGTAGGGCACGTATATGTGGAAAAATCATGTTTTTAGCTCTAGAATTTGCCAAAAGGGACTTCATGTTTGCATAGGGAAATGGAAAAAGGCCTTATGTGATAGTTTTCATAGGGTGAGGCAAATATTGCTATAACATCATCAAATAAAAAAAATAGGTGGAAGTCCTTGTAGCCTATGTGTCTATCTCTTAGGGGGATATATGGTATCTAGATGAAAATATCACCCTAATATGAAACAATTTAATCAAAGGCTAAAGAAACAATGTAAATGAACTAAATAAATAAATGATCAAATAATGCACTCACCATGTGCTCAGGTGGTGCAATAAATGGGTATAAGTGTGGGTGAATAAAAAAAAAAATTTCCTAATCCAATATTTATCCTATAAAGAGAAAATACTATGTCCTATAATATAATCTAGATGTTCTCAAACATGTCCTAAAGTATGGATAAGGTCCTTCCAATCAATGAACAACAAGGATAATCAAGTCCGCATGTGGATGAATGAAGGTAGGAAAGAGATAGTTATATCTAGGATACAATGGGTGATGAAATCCCAATGTCCCCGATAAATCTATCTCAGGTTCCCACCCTCCCATGAGAGCCACCTGGGGAAGGATACCTAGTAGAAATGCCACTAAGATACCTCTTCAGAGACATGTTCTCCATGTGTATCAGTTTGCAGATATTTATTGGTGAAAGAGTAAGGAGTCTCAATCACACATTTGGTCCCAACCTTGGAATTATCCACTCTAAAGAAATCTCCTCTTACCAAACTGGTTTTGACCATGTCCGAGAGAAAGGATTTTAAAGTACCCTAGAATTCAACCATTATGTCTCAATGAGAGATAACTAGAGGGAGTCATTTGGATGTATATCCCTAGAGTCTTAACCTAAATAAAACAAATTGGGCCCAAGTGGGTTCATTTTTGTTATATTAAGTGATTAATTTTTAGGTTGATCTTGGTAGCATGAACCAAGCATATAGTTTAGGTGTGAAGTGCATGCACATGAGGTGTGATACTTCAAAATGAAATTGCTTGGAAATGAAAGTAAATTGCAATGAAATGAAATCTAAACTAGAAACAAGGAAATGAAAAATATAAATACTAAATCAAAAGGATTTTTCATTATATAATTAAAAATTAAAAATTGAAATCAACTTTCTAATATTCATATTTCAAAAGAAAAATCAATCTACTCTAAACTAGGGTTTCACAAGAAAATAATTTCAGAGAAGAACACCTCTAAAGGAAAGATAAAAACTAGGAGTCTAAAGAGACTCGTTTCTTTCACTAAAATGGTTTTCTCATCTGAAATGAAAAACAACCTAAAAACTAAAATAAATATGAAATATGGTTGAAAAGGAAAGTTGAGACCCAAGATACAAAAATTTAAACAAAGGATTCTTACAAAAATTCAAAACTAGAATGAATAGTAAGACAAAAATAATCATTTTTTTCATTCAAAACTTATGCAAGAATGCATTTATAATTGCTAACTAACAAGGAAGGGTTCTATTTTAAAGTCTACTGTAAAAAAAATTAGAAAGAAAAATATAAAATAAATCAATCAAGTAAAGGTACTAGAAACCCTATGGGTCATCGGTTCTCAATCCTATGAAATGATTAAATATAATACTTTAGCTACAACATAAGAATTCAAAAGATAACTATCGATCTTTTGATGGGTCTGAAGTCTACCTTTGTCAATAGCAGGGGTTACCCTCAGTAAGAAGTCCCAAATAGACTTCTCGCCATTTGGTATAGGGAACCCATCCAAATTTTGGTCTAGAAGCCATTTTGGTGTTTGGTTTTACTGGTTGCGACCCGGTCCACCGATGAGGCTGAATGATGGGTGGCTATGAAAATGGAAGATGTATATGAAGGCTATATAAATTCAAGTCTAATATATGTCTAATATATCCTATCCTATCTAGGGGCAAATTATCGTAAGTGAATGAGATATATTGAAACTAAGCTTTACTAAAAACCCCACTTAGATAATTGTCATGAAGGTGCAAAGTTAGAAACATATGTATACACATATATGAACAAAAAATTATAAATCACATCTATGCATACATCAAAAAATCATGTACTCAAGGCATATAATATAAGAAAGAGTAAAAAAATTGTAAGAGTAACATATATTTCATTAGAATAGTCCATAAGAAAACATGTCCTTACAACCCATGTGAAAAACATAAATTATGCTTGAAATGGTTCACAACAAATCAATAACACATGCAAGTGATTTTCTCTATCAAAAGATGGCCCCGAGGGATTCTCAATATTAACAGTTTCCGCAATACTGCATCAAATCTCCAAGGAGTGGCTTCTCAATTTTAGTTGATATTGAATTCTCGAAATAGTTAAGAAATGTACAATGTTTGAAGAGCCACAAAATCCTCTCTCTTGGATATAATTCTGGTATTTATTGTGTTGAAAAATACATTTTAGTTCAACATACACTTAGTCTATATTATATTTCAGTCTCCTATAAAGATACAACAACCATACAACTATTCTTTATGGACAAAACCACTCATAGACAAGTTCTGAAATAAAATAGCAGCGAAATTTTTTTATGAACAAAAAACAGTAACCCTCATTTGGCACAAAAATCTATGCATAAACACTTGAAGAAATTACACAGAAAATAGGATAGATTTGAGGAGAAATAATGTTTTATTCAACTCAAGGAAATTCAGAACTATTACATCAGCAAACTGCATCAACATAAAAATACAGTCATTCTCTGCTTTTAGAAAGTTAAAACACTATGCAAACAGTCTCAGACTGTGTCTAAGGTAGACAACCATGGTTGTGCGGCCTGCACATCCTAAGACAACCGATAATATTCCACTAACAATCAACATCTTCATAGAAATTTGTTTGTAAAAGGAAATTGTATGGAACAGAAAGGAATAACTCAACAAATGTGCATTGGAAATCATGCCAACCTGTTCTATAAAGACAACCTCGATTTATGTTCCCTCCCTTTGATGTATGGCCAACTTACACAGCTGTATGACCTCCTCTTCTGATGGTGTACACACTGTATTAATGGTTGCAAATTCCCTTGGGTTGTGTGCCAATCCCACTCCTTGGGATGTGTGCCAAGTCCCCCTTATTGTAGCTCTTCATCCAAGCCAACACTCTTCCTTGGGATTCATGCCCCTTCATCTTTCCTCAACCTCTCCTCAAAAGTGTGCCCTCCTTCTCCTAATGATCTTCCTTTTAATGAATTTTAAATGTAACTACCCTAACCCTTGGTCTTCCATTGAGATTGACGGTCAAGATTAGATCTTTCCCTCATGAGATTAACGGTCATGACTTAATCATTTGTTGAGGTAATTTAAGTCATTAAAGTGACCCATAACATCATAAAGTCACTTTACATTAAAAAAATTAAAAGACCCAGCTTTATAAAATCACTGTATAAAGTCACTTTATAAAATCACTTTATAAAGTCACTTTATAAAATCACTTTATAAAGTCACTTTATAAATTCACTTTATAAAAACGTATTATAAAGTCACTAGGAGAAAATTTTCTTGGTCACTTCCACATGTTGAGCACTACCAATGCATAAGTACCTCCAAGCTACCAAATTGCAACACTCCCTCTTAGCGAGAGAGGTACTTTTGGTATCACCACTAGAGTTTGTATCCATCTCATCAATTGCCATAGTTTCTCCCTTTGTACTAGAAGTCTTTTCTCCCTATGAACATGAAGCATCTGCTTCTACCTTTGTTGTACCATGAACTGAAGACATGCTCCTAGGAGACTGCACACTCTCCTGAAAATCCATTTGTTTCGAATCATGCCTACTAAGTCCTCTGAGAGTCCCAGAAGAAGACTGAGTCCCCAGTATCAACTCTCTCCCCCATGCTACCTTCCAAGTCTCTAACATAGAATCTAAGTCCAAAAATACACTGGAACCTAACATAGGTCGACCCAACAACCTATACAAGCCCTCATACCTTACATCAAGCATCATTGTTGTGTCAACAATTTCTCTGAAATGATATACACATGTTCATCATATAAGACAACTCCAAATCCACTCTCATCCAAAGATGACACTAAGAGAAAATTAATTGTCAACTATGGATTATATAGTACCTTAGCAACCTCTAGAAGACCTCTTGAATCTAGTTGGAATCTCACCCTTCCAACCCCCTTTACTGCAAGTTGTGGGTCGACTCCACAATTCACTCTGTTGTCTGAGTCTATCTATGTAAGATTGAGGAAAACTCACCTCAAACCTATCATGTGTCAAGAGGCTACATTGTCCACAAACCATGAATCAATGTCCTCGAATGCTAGGCAACCACTTCCCATAGGACTAGTCATGAGAGAGAACTCATTCTCATATCTCTCAGCAAAATGTACAACCTATGTTGAAGCTGACACCTTTGGTTCTGGATTCTTCTTCTTCTTGTTCGGACATTGACTAACATAGTGGCTAGTCTTGTGACATCCAAAGCATCTCATCTTTCTCATGTCCTTCTTCTTCTCATTTCCCTTTACCATGAGAAAAACATTCTTATCATCTGCATCATCCAATGCAATTTCATGAGTCCCCTCCTAGATATCCTCCTAGTTAAAATCATCCCGCAATCTGCTCCATTTAGGGATACTTTCTCTTCCCACCACACACTTTATGAAAACCTCCCACTCCTTGGTGAAGCCTTTAAGGGCTATATGCATCAACTCTGAGTCAATAATGACTTCTCCAACAGCTACCAACTCATGCTTCACCAATGCAACTTGGGTGAGGTAGGTGGCCACACTCTGTCATTTGGCCATCCTAGCACCATGGAGCTTATCCCAGAGAGCCATTTTTTGGTTATCGTTCCTTGCCTCATACGGAATTTTCAGTGCATCCCACATTTCCTTGGATGTATTCTTCTCAGCCAAGTGTGGAATAAGGTTGTCTTTGACCCCATCCAAGATGATTCTCTGAGTCTTGGCTTCCATCACCCCATGGACATCGAGAGCTATGGGATCTGAAGCAGGTACATGCACAATGGTGTTCGCAAACAACAATAGTTTGTTCTCCTTGAGAACATTGTTGATTCTAGCCTTCCACTGCAGGTAGTTGGAGATCCCCTCCAACGTATCTTCAAACCTAATGTTGGAAGTCATATTTTTCCTCCTGACAAAGAACCTTTTATTCCTTTATTCAAGATAATGCTTCAACAAATCACTTGTTGTCACAAGTGACAAAGTTGCCCACTGAACTTTAGAGCACCTTCTCTGATACCATGTTGAAAAGTACATTTTAGTTCAACATACACTTAGTCTATATTAGATTCCAGTATCCTATAAATATACTATTAGCACATAAATTTTTCAAACCTTAAAGGTTTGTGGTTTCTACCTAAGTATTTATCCTTGCCTATCCCCCCCCGTTTTGCAGACCCGATCGTAAGTTTTCCCTCTGGACTTGCAGCTTATCTTATTTTTGTCTTCATCCTTTTGATCTACCTGTCATCCTGTCTAAGAAGTATCAACCCTCAACATTCCTATTCTCTCTTTGGCTGATCATTCCTCTTTTCATCACTGCCTCTGATCATTTGTATTTCCGAGTCCTCATTCAGTCATTCAAGTAAGCCAAACAGGTCGCGTTCGTGAGAAACGGGCGCAACACTTGAATCAGTATGATTTGAACTCAAAGTGAGCGAGCAAGATCAATTTTCAATGGTGAAGATCCATTAGATGGATCAGATCAATGACCCTCGGGTGATCAGGATTATGTTGTTGTACCAGGTTTAGCGTTGAGCAAAGGTTCGAAATCACGAGGCTAATCTTAGCCATTGGTACTGGAGGGACGCATGGCATAGGATTGGTGTTTCACTAACTCATAGGATGGAGCAGTCAAAGGGCCGAGTCATGAGGACTCGTGAAATGAGAATTCACAAAATAATCTGGTCCATCCATTCTAGAGCGACATGTGGTGTGGTATTTGAACCACAGATAAAATCTTTCAAGAAAATTGGGGTGAGAATTGTTGATGGACCGAAGTCCCTAAAAGTTGATACAATTTGGGTCGTTTGATGTAAAGAGATGCGTGTTGCTTGATCTGAGTGATCGCGATTTCGTGACTCGAAGGTTTGAGCATAGAGTGCAACATGAGTTTGCAAAATGCGAAATTGCAACGTGCCTGGGAATCGGGATTGTCATCACTGCCCAAGGTCATATGCAGGCAGGGCTAAATAAAGGATAGGCTCCTGATCAAGCGATGGGCGGATGAGGTGGTTCGAGGAGATGATCATGGCCATTAGATTCAAGTCAAATCCAACTGTTGATCCAAGTGGGCGATTTCGCGGGAGAAAGCATCCTTATATTTGAAATCAAGAGGAGTTAAAACCAACAAAATGTGAAATCCTAAGTTTTCAGAGGGATAAGCATGAGTTCAAGGCCCGCAGTCGTGCGGGGCAAGGAAAAGAGTTGTGCCAAGGAGTAAAGCGCCTGAGTTGGTCACCGAGAAATATCTACATGGCCTCAAGGCTCCAGAATTGATTGAAAGGAGTCGTGAGCTTGCTTGGAACATTCAGGGGTGTCAGGTCTCACCCTGATCCCTATGAAAGAAGTTAATGAAAATGGGGAAGGTGGTTGAAACCTCATTTCACCACATAAATGAAAATCATTAAAATCTGGCTGTGGAAGGAAAACTCTTAGCTGAAAATTATCTATCATGGATTTTTGCGTGAAGCCCATACCGATCTGATCTTGTGTCTGACAAAAGAATGAAAGTGCACCCTGATAGAAGAATATGTAGATGCCAAGCCTTGAATGGAGTGAGCAGATCATGATTCTATAGGGAGAAAGTTTCTTTGAGTATACAGACTCAGGTTTTATATTTTGTAATGGTCAATGGTTGAGATAAGCTCCTGCATTGTAAAGTTTTAGCAAAGCCTTTGGATTTTGGTTATGTATCTATATTTGAGACTTCTTGTTTAATCCAAGTCATCTTTTCTTACTCCATATTATTATGCGTTTGATATTGGATTTTCATGATTGAAGGATTCAATCATGATTAATCCAAGTCACATGGATTATTGTGACTCTGTTGTAATGGATGTTTGATTTCAACGATGTCATAATGTTTTCAGTTTCCTGAAGCTCTGAATCCAAGAGGATCTTGTTTTCTGAGCTTTTACTTCCTTAGGCTGTTGGAAGACCTGACGTTCATAGAAAATCTCTTCACTCTCCTTAATTTCTTCCCCCTACTCACCACTATACCAAAACTTACTGATTGAAGTTAGACCAAGACCTCACCTGCTTATGCTTTCCGATCTAGTTTTCTGAGTTAGAACGATACCATCTTGAGTCTGTGTCCATTAGAATGCCTTTATATTTGTTTTTCATGAAACACAAACTTATGGGTATCAGGATTACCTCTACCGCAATCCATGGGTGACTTCTGATGTTAACATTTTTGGCGCCATTGTCGAGGATGAAATTGAAGATTTTCCCTAGGATTGAATGACAAAGATTACTAGTTTTGAAGGTGCATCAAAACTTAGTACATCAAAGATTTCAATTGTGCACCTGGTGACTCCACTGTGGTGAATCCATCTATGTGAATCCACTAGTGACTCCACTGTTTCAGATATGGCTTCCAGAGACAAACACACGAGGTCTACTCCACAGCTGCCTCTAGTGACTCCTGAAGCTGACCAAGAGAAAATTGTCAGAGGAAGAAAGACCCTTCAAGAAGGTACTTCAGCTGCTGAACCAGGTATTTCCGATCATTTTCACCACCCTCATATAGCAACTCCAATAGCTATTTCTCATTTTCTTGTTACACCCTCTGTTGGAGTTTCTATAAGTTTAAATTTTGGGAGTTTTCCTGCTGATTTCCCCTCTGCGAGCTTCACTACTACTCCTCCTGTTAAAGTTTTTGCATTTACGGACAGGGAAATTTATGCTCCCTCAAGTCCTCTATTGTTTTATTTTATCCCCAAAAACACACCTCCAATCTCCCCTGCTCAAACTCCATCCCCACCTAGTTCTCCTCTAGTTCACATCCCAATGGCGGGTGTTAATCCCCCTAGAATTAGAATGGATGCCATAGTAGCTACCATATATGCCCCTCTCATTCTTCCTCATCCTCTTAATGCCTTACCAGCAGGTGCCTACCTTAATCAACTGCCTAAGTTTACAGGAGAGGGAGATATAACTCTAGAAGAACACCTTGCATCTTTCTATAGTTATGCTGATAACTATGTCATAGTAGACGAAGATGTATGGCTGAGGATTTTTGTCCATATCCTTGATGGAGAAGCCAAAACATGGTTCAGGGCCCTGACCCCTAGATCCATTGATGGGATTGAGGATTTAGATGATGTCTTCCTGAGACAATGTGGGGATAAAAAAGACTCTGTGTATTATATTACAGAGTTTGGGTCCCTAAAGAGAAAAGAGGGAGAGTTTGTCTTTGATTTATCCAAAATATTCAACAAAATGTACAATAAAATACCTGTTGAGATAAATCCTACAAAGGCCTCCACCAAAATTACCTATTCTAGTGCTTTTGACCATGACTTATGCCTCCTGTTAAGAGAGAGAAGAGCTACCTCCTTGGCTCATATGAAAGATGCAGCCCTGGAAGTAGAATCTAACATATTGGTAGTTGTCCGACTCAAGAATAAGGCTGACAAAGATAGAGGAATGGGAAGATCCAAAGCCTCAACCTGCAGTTCCTCTACCCCCTCCCCCCCCCCCACTCAAATGGACGAAGTATCCAAGTTACTAAAATCACATTCATATAGGATGGAAAGGTTGGAATTGGAGGGAAAGAAAACGTACAAAAATACTCAAAATGTTGATAACAAAGGAAACTTCAGAAGGTCGAATAACCATGCTCCTTAGATTATGCAAAGAGAGCCTCAGAACAGAGACATGGATGATCAGAAAATCCAAACCCCTATTCAGAAAAACCTTGTCGTAGATGATGGTGGAGAGGAAGAGGAACTTAACCCAGAAATTCACTGTCTCGAAGACGTATCTCCTTCTCCTCACTTAACTCAATCACCATATGAGGAGTCTCTCATGGAAATTCAATTAAATGAGGTGATAAAGGAGAATAAGGCCAGTGACAACCCGAGTAGATACAACCTTAGGTCTAAGAATAAAGACGATAAGTCTAACATCCCTGATCATCCTTCCAGAGAAGACAAGCCCGCCAAAGACACGGAAATCAGCAGGAAGGAAACGAGAATGAAAAACCCCCCACCAGAAGTCAAAGGTCCTATCCCAAGGGTAAAAGAAATTATGAAGTTCCCTTCCTATTTTAAATTTGAGCATGAAATTCAGAATATTAGGATCTCGTTACCCCTTTTAGAGCTGGTCAAGCATGAATACTTTAAGAGATCCCTATCTAAACTATTTCTGCCCAAATCTTTGAATCAACCCTCAGACTCAATCAATTTACAAGACGAGAAACCATCAGTCATCCTAGGTCGCATGGTAGAAGATATAGACGATTCATCCCCTCCCTTATACACATCACTAAACATACATGACAAGGTACTACATAATTGTCTGATGGATTCAGGGGCCTCCTATAACCTCATGATCAAAACTATCATAGAATAATTAGGTCTAGAAATCACAAAATCATACCATGACTTGTATTCCTTTGACTCCAAAAAAGTACAATGTCTTGGGGTCATTAAATTTCTGGTTGTGACCTTGTTTTAGCTACCCATGAAAAGTGTGGTCATGGATATCATGGTGGATGATGTTCCTCCCAAGTTTGGCATGTTATTATCAAGATCCTGGATAAAAAGACTTGGGGGAACATTGTATATGGACCTCACATATGCTACCATTCCTGTGTTTGGGGGGCAACATAGAAGACTATACAGAGAATCTTAGTTGGCCTACATGATGAGCGATGAAGCAAATCCCACCAACCATCCTATCTTTTCACTTGACACTGATTTGGGATCTAGCTTATTGCAACTCACTGATGCCCCTGAGCTCCCTCTTGAGATCAAAAAGCCCATTAATTTTTGTGAGGATTCTCCTCCGATTACCTCTGTGTGGAAAATTTTCTTTGATGGAGCCTCTTCTAGAGAAGGTGCTGGTGCTAGAGTAGTCCTTGTTTCCCCTGCTCAAGAAACTATATCTCTATCCTACAAGTTAGAATTTGAAGCTACCAATAATGTGGCATAATATGAAGCTTGTGTTTTGGGTTTGAGGGTTGCAAAGGACATGGGTATTGAAGAGATATCAGTGTTTGGAGATGCTGAGATGATTGTCCAGCAGATCAGGAATATTTATTAGGATAAGCACCCTCGACTGAGATCATATAGAAATGAAGTATGGGACCTCATTGACAGTTTTTTCTCAGCTTTCAACATTTCATTTGTTCCCAGATAAGAGAATTTCATGGTTGACTCTTTGCCTATATCAGAAAGCAATTTCAAAGTCCCTCTGCCACCCAAGCTCAGGTATGATATAGAAGTAAAATATAGACCCTCCATACCTGAAAACGTCAAGCATTGGAAAGTGTTTGAGGACGATCTTGAGATCAAAAGGTTCCTAGAGACTGTTGACGAATTTTCAACATTACACATTGATCAAGATTATGACTTTGAAATACATCCTCATCCTGATGTTTTTCTGAAAAAAATTGCTAATCATCACATTGTCCAGTTACCCAACAACCACATCCCAAAGTGACTAGTCCCTTTGGAAATATTATTTGACAGAAATGATGTGCCAATAAAAGGTAATGTCCCAAATGAGGATGCTGATGTAACTAAGTGAAACATTGGCACAGAGGGGAATCCCAAATTTGTCAAGTTGTCAAGAAGTTTGTCAAAGGAGAAGAGGACCATGTATGTTGAATTGTTAAGGGAATTTGCTGATGTGTTTTTCTGGACCTACAAATACCTTAGAACATACGACACAACCATCATTGAGCATAAGATCCCATTGAAGGAAGAGGAAGCCAAACCATTTAGGCAGAAATTAAGATAGATAAATCCTATGTTGCTGCCTATTATGGAAAAGGAGGTAAAGAAGCTATTGAATGCCCAAATCATTGTCCCTTTGAAATATTATGAATGGGTAGACAACTTGGTCCTAGTGAGAAATAAAAATGGGGAATTCAAACTGTGTGATGATTTCAGAAATCTGAACAGAATCTCTAAGAAGGACAATTACCCTTTGCCAAAGATGGAACACATATTGTAGATGGTAATAGGTGCATCCAGGATCTCCATGATTGATGGATTTTTTGGATACAATCATATCTCTATCCTGCCAGAGGAAAAACAAAATACATCCTTCACCACTCCTTGGGGCACATTCATGTATGCCAAAATTCCCTTTGGATTGATGAACGCAGGATAAACCTTTCAACGAGCCATGGACATCACCTTCATTGGAGAAAGAGATAAATTCATGGTCATTTATCTGGATGAAATAACAGTCTTCTCCAAATCTGAAAAATAACATTGTCAACATCTGAGTAAAGTCTTCTCGAAATGAAGGAAAGTTGGTCTCTCCTTAAATCCCAAGAAGTCTTTGTTTTCCATGAAGGAGGGAAAATTGTTGGGAAACATTGTATTAGCCGAGGGGGTCAGGATTGATTCAAGAAGGGTAGAATCTATTCAAGCCTTATCCCTTCCTAGATCCAAGAAAGAAATTCAATCCTTCCTAGGAAAAATCAATTTATTAATAAGGTTTGTTTCAAATTTCACTGAATTGGGTCCCCGGGGGGGGCAACTCAATTGGCAAGTGCCGTGAAAATGAAGTTCCATGAGGTTTCGAGTTCAACTCCCCCCGACTTACAATGTGTGTCATGTATGGGGCCTCATGGGAACACCTGGAGATTATAGTGGTAGCAGTTGGATAACACGGCCACGTGTAACGCGAGCACGTGCCCAACTAGTTGCTGATTCCTCCAGACATAAAAATAAAAATAAAATAAAATAAAATAAATTCGTTGAATTGGTGAAGCATATCACAGTCATGCTCAAGAAGGGTAATGAAGTAAAATGGATTGTTGAGTACAAATAATCCTTCAACCAAATCAAGAAGGCACTGAATGAGGCACCTATGCTAATCAGTCCTGATTATTCCAAGTATTTTCTGATTTTCTCCTTTTCTTCTTTTGATACAATGGCAGTTGTTTTACTACAAAATAATGATGTAGGGCTAGAACAACCTATTTCCTTTTTCTGCAGACCATTAAGAGATACAAATATCATATATGACATCATGGAGAAGCAGGCTTATGCCTTGGTGAAATCTCTTAAATATTTTAGAGTCTATGTTTTTCATTCCAAAATCATTGCATATGTTCCTTCAACTTCCATGAAAGACATTCTCATTCAGCCTGACATAGACGGGAGAAGGAGCAAGTGGATTTCCAAAATCCTTGAATTTGATCTGGAAATAAAACCCACCAAGCTAGTTAAAGGCTAGGGTTTAGCCAAGTTATTGGCTAAATCTAATTGTAAAGCTTTGGGGGTCAATCTCATCGACACTTACTCAGAAGATCAACAAGCTGATTTATCTGATAAAATTTCTCGGGACAACCCTCCATTGGCAGAATGCACCTGGTATAAAGACATTATATATTTTTTGCAAGAGTTGTGACCTCTAGATGGAATGGGGAAAATCAAGGCAAGATCTTTAAAGCTCAAAGCAATCATATATTTCCATATTAACTAGGTTCTATATTGGAAAGACCCTCTAGGAGTGCTTCTGAGATGTTTGGACCCACAAGAGGCCCATAAAATTATATTTGATTTCCATGACAACCTCTGTGGGGGACATCAATTCTGGAAGACCACAACCTACAAAATTCTCAGGGATGGGTACTACTCGCCTAGTCTATTCACTGATGTATTTGAAAAAATCAAGGATTATATTAAATGTCAAAAATTCTCTGGGAAGGAACATCTCAAGTCTCTGCCATTGACGCTTGTACTAGCTTCAAGACCCTTTCAACAATGGGGCCTAGACTTTATTGGGGAAATTCATCCTCATTCAAGTGTTCAACACAGGTGGATTTTAATTGCAACAGATTATTTCACCAAGTGGATAGAAGTTATCCCCACTAGGAGCACTACTCACAAAGTGATCATTGGTTTTCTCAAAGATATTATAGAAAGGTTTGGTTTCCCAGAAAACATTGTTACTAATAATGTTGCTTTCTTTAGGGTCGAACTGTTGATCAAGTTTTGTGAGAAGTTTGGAATTTCATTAATCCACTCCACCCCTTACTATCCGCAAGGAAATGGATTAGTAGAATCCTCCAACAAGAGACTAATAAAGATCATCAAAAGACTAATAGAGGACAACAAGAAATCCTGGGACTCAAAGCTCAAATTTTCTCTGTGGGCTGATAGAGTGACAAAAAAGAGGTCCCTGGGCATCTCTCCTTTCCAACTTGTTTAAGCAACTGAAGCAACTTTTCCTTCTCATCTTGCCCTGCCTATAGATAAATTCTTCCAATACTACCAAGGAGAGCCTGATGACATGATCAGGAGAATTCATCAGTTGGTAGAAGTACAACAAACTATAGATAAAGTGATGGCAAAAGCACATGACCGCCAACAGAAGATCAAGAAAGATTTTGACAGGAAAGGAATCGAAGAGGATTTCTAGCTAGGATATATACTACTAAAATGGGATGCACCCAGACAGGACAAGGGAAAGCAAGGTAAATTTGAATTCCTTTGGATAGGTCCCTTCAATATTTCTGAATCATTTCCAAATAACACTTACAGATTGTAGAATTTGGAGGGAGACGAAGCTTTTTGTGGCCCTGTAAATGACACTTCCTAATTTTTTTTGTTTGTTTAAAACCGTAATCGGCATCCCACCATTGTAAATACCATTTATGTTTTATTTTATTTTGTTTTTGATAGGATACTCCACAACCCAACACTAAGGCACTGAAGCTGCAAAAAGAGTTCTTAGAGACTCGCAGGGAGGACTCTATCCCCCATGGAGCCTAATGTTAGCACAAAAATTTATCAAACCTTAAAGGTTTATGGTTTCTACCTAAGTCTGTATCCTTGCCTATCCCTACCCCTTTTCCAGACCGGATCGTAAGATTTCCCTCTGGACTTGTAGGTTATATTCTTTTTGTCTTCATCCTTTTGATCGACATGGAAGCCTCTCTAATAAGTATCATCCCTCAACATTCCTATTCTCTCTTTTGGTCGATCATTCCTCTTTTCATCTCTTCCTATGATGTTTTGTCTTCCCAAGCCCTCAGCTGATCATTCAAGTAAGCCAAACACGCCGCATTCGTGAGAACCAAGCGCAACACTTGAAGCAGTCTGATGTCAACTCCTGGAAAGAGAGCATGATCAGTTTTCAATGGCGGAGATCCATCAGATATATCAGATCAATGACCATCGGTTGATTGGGATCATGTAGTTGCACCAGGTTTAGCATAAAAAAAAGGTCCAAAATCGTGAGGCTGATCTTAGTTGTTGGTACCAGAGGGACGCATGGTGCAAGATTGGAATTTTGATGACTCATAGGATGGAGCATACAAAGGGCTGAGTCATGTGGACTTGCGAAACACGAATTCACAAAATAATATGGGTCGTCCATTCTAGAGCGGTATGTGGCGTGATATTTCAACCAAGGAGAAAGTCTTTTGAGAAATTTGGGGTGAGAATTGTCGATGTCATGAAGTCCTGAAACGTCGATACAATATGGGTCGTCTGATGTAAAGAGACGAGCGTCGCCTGATCCGAGCGATCGCGATTTCGCAACTAGGAGGTTTGAATATTGAGCGCAACATGTGTTCACGAAATGCGAAATCGTGACGTGCCTGGGAATCAGTCTCGTGGTCACTGCCCAGGGTCTTATGGAGGTAGGGATAAATAAAGGATAGGCTCCTGATCGAGTGACGGGTGGCTGAGGTTGTTTGAGGAGATGATCATGGCAGTCAGATTCAAGGAAAATCTGATCGTTGATCCAAGTAGGCCATTTCGCGGGAGCAAGCATTGGGATATTTGAAATCAAGAGGAGTGAAAAACCCTGAAATGAGAAATCCTAAGTTTGCAGAGGGATAAGAACGAGGTCAAGGCCCACGGTGGCATGGGGCAAGGAAAAGAGCTGCGCCTAGGAGTAAAGCACCCAATTCGGTCAATGAGAACGATCTTCATGGCCTCGAGGCACCAAAATTGACTCAAAGGAGTCGTGAGCTTGCCTGGAACATTCATGTGTGTCAGGTATCACCCTGATCCATATGAAAGAATTTAATGAAAATGGGGAAGGTGGTTGAAACCTCATTTCACCACATAAATGGAAAGCATGAAAATCTAGCCGTGGAAGGCAGACTGTCAGCCGAAAATTCTGTCATGGATTTTCGCGTGAAGTCCATATCGATCTGATCTTGCGTTTGATAGAAGAATGCAAGTGCACCCTGATAGAAGAATATGCAGAGGTGATGCAGCGAGACACGACCACCACCTCGCGCTCCTTCTCATAGGATTGATCAATCATTTCATGAGCCGAAGTGGCTCTTCCGATTCCCTGTTGGAATCTCTGTTGAAAACTCGATCCACAGGTCCTGCCCTTTTCCTGTCATGACCTCTGCACGCGCCTGTAACCTTTCCCCAATTTAATTTTGGTTTTCGGGGTTTTGTGATCCATGACGTCAAGATTTCTTGTTCTCTTGAATCCCCAATCTTCGATGCACTCCTTTTTTTCCTTAGCCCCTCCTGGTTATGCCCCCTAGTCCATATGACTAGTCCTCATAAGACCGTAGTCTTATCTCCTTCCGGAGTTTTTGGCTTCAAAATCCCGATGCGCTCTAACTTTAGTTAACCCTCCGGGATAAGATCGTGGTCCACGTGACCTTCCCCTATATGACTGCAGTCATACCTCGTATCGGGGTTTCAGACTTTCCAATACCGAGATGCAATTTCCCTCGAGACTGTCGATCTCTCGAATCTCGATTCTCCGTTATGCTGATAGTTGGCCCCACGATGGCGCTTTCCTCCTTGTCGAGATTTCGAACTTCACGATTCCAAATTGCAAGGACTTCTTGTCCACGGGATTCCCGATTTCCCGATTTACGATTTCCCGATTGACGATTCTCCTACCGGGACCTTATCTGATAATCCAGATCTCCACCATGTGTCCCCAATGGATGGATGGCTCAGATCATTTTCGGGATTTCCAACACGGATTTACCCGACCTCTTGTCCTCCGGATTCACGAAATACCGAACCCCGATATGCCGATGGGCTCTCCCCCTTCGGTACTTTTCCCGATAGTCTATATCTTCACCACGTGTCCCCAATGAATGGACGGATCAGATCCAATCTCGCGATTTTGGGACTTTCGCTACCAATTTCCCGACTTCTCGACCTCGAGATCTTCGATATCCTGAACGTCGATATCCCGATGTGACATCAGCTAGGCCCACAACATAGGGCTCTCGCCTTTTCACCACTTGTGAAGTCGACAGACTTCCTCTTCCAACCTCCGATGCCCGAGTCCCCGATGTGGGTAATCACGTGACACGCGTCCGCTCCCAAACGAACGGTCCAGATCAAATCTCGCTAATTCAAGGTTTCTGGTGTTGAGTGACTCTCCTCACGTCCTCGATATCCCCTCTATCATGAGTGCCGATATCCCGATGCCTCAATGCCTTTCGGGACTTTTCTCCTCTCCTTTTGAGGGCTTAAACCTCATGTAGATTCTGGACGATCCAACGGCTGACGGGTAATTCGATCAAGATCCCATGGTCTAGATCCTTTCTTCTATGCGCTCCTCTGTTGCACTACCTTCTAGATGTGAAAACCGATGGTCCAGATCTCCTTTCTCCAGCCGATCTGACAGCTACTGTGCTCCCTCCTGAGCTTGCACACTGTCTTCCTACACTTGGAAAAATCCCAAGTTCCCAAAGGCCTCGACCTTTTCCTTTCTTCTCTGTGAGCTCCTTTACCTAAGTTCTCACCGTGCGTTCTCCTCGATGTTGTTCCTCCTGATCTTTGGTCCTTTCGAATCCTCGAAGGATTCTTCAACTCCTACACCTCTGCAGGGTATTCTCATGCACACACAGTGTTGCTATCCGTCTTGAGCTTTCCTATAGCTTCAACCTCTAAGGAAACTCGTTTCTCCTTTCCTTTCTCCCACAAATGGAGAATATTTGGATGCCCTCCTGGATATCCTTCACTCAAGAAACCTCTTGTTGAGTCTGCAGGGTGTTCAGTAACCCTGTGAAGATCCCTCAGTGGATTCTTCCTTCGAATTCCAGAACTCAAAGAGTTCTCTTCTCTTCTCTGTGCCTGTCTGCACACTGTCTCAAATGCCCACCTGGTAGAGTGTCTCTTCTCAGAACATCTAGAAGTTCTCTCCTCTGTGAACCCCTTGCACCTGCTCAATGCCTACCTAGCAGAGATTCACAGAATCCTCAGTGATTCTGATTCTTCTTTCTGAACTCACAGCAGAGTTCTCCCTCTGTGCGCTCCTTGCACCTGCTCAATGCCCACTTGGTAGAGCTTCACAGAACTCCTCAGAGCTTCTGTCTGCAACTATGTCTCTCCTACACATCCTTTCCTCCAAGGTGTTCAACAAACTTTAGGTCCTCCCTGAGTTGTTGATTCCAGTTCCTATGCCGCAACACGTCTTTGTCTGAACCCGCAGAATTCAGAAGTGCAACCTCTGTGCATGCCTATCAGAACTCGTAGCATTCTGTAACACCCTCTTGGTATGAAGCCTCAAAGACCTTCACCTGAAATCAGACACACTCCTGCAAATGAAAACCTACAATATACATCTACAACACATATGAACACTCACAAACATTCATTCAACACACAAAATACATGCAGGAAAAACTGCTTCTGTTATATTAAAATGGAAAACGCCTGTATTTACAAGGTGTTCCTGAGCACGGCTTGTAACAAGGTCTCGGCTCCTTCTCTTCTGCTCTCTACTCACAGATCCTCTCTTCTATCTCAACCACACTCCACTCTCTATGCTAGTTCTACTTACTACTAAAGTGATACAATAGATATTTTACATGAGGAGGCTCTTAGAGCTCTTCCCTCTAATCTACCTACCCTATTCAATTACATTGAATGGGTTGTCTAGTCCAGCATCTAGATCTAGATCTCAGCCTTACAAACATTAAATTCCTATCCTATCTATAGCCTATGCAAAGGCACGACTCCATGGCTCAACAACCTAAGAAATTAAATTACATTCAATTCAAAATAAAAGATGAGGGCTACACCTCTCTTCAACATTGAATGTGTGTGCTCGACGTGGCTGGCTGGCTGGCTGGCTGATGTGGAGAGATGCTCTTGCATCATACTCCTCAGCTGCAAAATTCATGAACTCCTTCTCATGAGCTTCCCATCTCTGATGTTGAAATCCTCCTAGATCCCAAATCATCCTCTGGAGTTGTTCATCTGCTCCATTTCTTTGTTGTTGTTGTTGCTGCTTCTACGCTACTGCTACTATTGCTTCTTCCTTTCTGCTCAGCTTCTCCTTGTTGGCAATTTCTACTGACCTCAACAACAGCCTTCTTATATCCTTGATCACTGCATCCAGCTCCTCCAATGGCTGGTCCTGTTTTTGCAGTCTCCCCAGCTGCAAAAATTTTCTACAATTGGGTGGATCATCATGATCTCCCATGCCATCTTCTTCATCTTCATTTGTGGCCTCAAGTTGCCACTCTGCTGCAGACTTCACCTCTGCAGTCTCTTCCTGACTGACCTTCTGTTCATTCACCTTCTCTGATAGCTCAACTTTTTCCAGTTCTCTTGTTGGCTCTGGATTGTTCATCCAATCCTCCAACATCTCTAGCTCCCTCTCCCATGGAGTGGTAAATTTGCCTGCCTTCTCTTTGGCTTCCTTTGCTGCTAGCTTCAGTGTTGCAACTTCCTTCTTTTCATCTCCCTGGATGAAATCATTGAGCCATTCCTCAGAACGCTCATTCTCTTCTCCTTCTTGGGCAGCTTCAAATATCTGCTCCAATCCTTCTTCCCTGACAGTCACAGTTGACTGTTCTTCTGTTGTTGCTGCATATGCAATACAGACTTTTGCCTCCTCCTAGGAAAATGGTAGGAATACTCCAATTCCACCAATCATCAGAATATTATCCTGATCTTCCTCCTCGGTCAGCTACATCTGCTAATCTAAATCCATCTCTGAATTTATGAGACCCTCCGATAGTCTCATCTTCTCTTTCAGCTCCTAGGGCTGATCAAAAATCACCTACTCACCCCTGCTCACCTGGCAATATGGGATGTCTCTACTTCCCTCCTGATAGTCCATGGAATCAACTAATTCCATCTCTGTTTACTTGCCCACCTGGAAAACTAGAAACCTTTCGCTGCCCTTCTGGCAGTCTGTGAGATCCCGCAGCGACCTCATATCATTGCCCAGCTGGCAATGTGAAATTCCTCGGCTTTCCTCCTGACAGTCTCTAAGATCCCGCAGTGATCTCAACTCACTGCCCACCTGGAAATTGGGAATTTCCTCTTTTCCCTCTTGGCAGTTCTTGAGATCTTCAACCGATCCCATTTCACCCTTTGCATCATTGAGACCTCTCCCAGTCTCTAGTTCACATACCTAAACCATCTCCTCAGGTCCGTCAAGGTTTTCATCATACCTCAACCATCCTTTCAACATCCTATGCTACCTTCTAGCCATCAACTCCTTGACTGGCCATTTTAATTTTTCCTTCCTCATGGGCCATTCATACACCCATATCGTCTTGGCTTTCTGTTGCATCCGCAATGCAAGATTTTCTATGTCTGCCCTTATTTTAGCAAGATCTTTATCCATTTCTGCAAGATTTTCTACCTTGCTCTTCCTCCCAGCATGCCTGTGGCCTTCAGTAATCATTGCAATTTCCTATCTTCTCTCCTAGCAAACATGTTGTTGTCACTCTGCACTAAGAGTGTTTCTAGCTTCATCCTACAGTCTTCCTGACTGCTTATGGACTGTTGCCTACCTGCAAACAAATCCTTACAGATTCTCCAGTGCTCTGTCTTCCTTTACCTTCTCGCTTAACCTGAAATATACAAGTGAAGTCCCTGTTCTGATACCACTTGATGTGTATCAGAGTGGTCTTTACCTCTTATGCCTCCCTCGTCTGAAATACACAGACAAGAATCAGGTTTTGATACCACTTGACACAATGAGACATGACCACCACCTCACACTCCTGCTCACAGGATCGATCAATCATTTCATGAGCTGAAGAGGCTCTTCTGATTCCCTGTTGGAATCTCTGTTGAAAACCCAATCCACAGGTCCTGCCCTTTTCCTGTCAAAGCCTCTGCACGCGCCTGTAACCTTTCCCCGATTTAATTTCGGGTTTCAGGGTTTCATGATCCCCGACGTCAAGAGTTATTGTTCTCTTGAATCCCCGATCTCCGATGCACTTGTTTTTGGCCTTAGCCCCTCCCAGTTATGCCCCCTAGTCAATATGACTAGTCCTCGTAAGACCGTAGTCTTATCTCCTTCCGAGGTTTTTGGATTCAAAATCCCGATGCACCCTAACTTCAGTTAGCCCTCCTAGCTAAGCTTGTGGTCCACGTGACCTTCCCCTATATGACCGTAGTCATACCTCGTATCGGGGTTTCATACTTTTCAATACCGAGATGCAATTGCCCTCGGGACTGCCGATCTCTCAAATCCCGATTCTCCGCTATGCTGACAGTTGGCCCCACGATGGCGCTTTCCTCCTTGTCAGGATTTCAGACTTCGCGATTCCGAATTGTAAGGACTTCTTGGCCACGAGATTCCCGATTTCCCAATTTATGATTTCCCGATTGACAATTCTACTACCAGGACCTTATCCGATAATCCAAATCTCCACCACGTATCCCAAACGGATGGACGACTCAGATCATTTCTGGGATTTCCAACACGAATTTACCCAACCTCTTGTCCTCCGGATTCGTGAAATACCGAACCCCGATATGCCGATGGGCTCTCTCCCTTCGGGACTTTTCTCGATAGTCTCGATCTTCACCACGTGTCCCCAACAGATGGATGGCTCAGATCAAATCTCGTGATTTCGGGACTTTTGCTACCAATTTCCCGACTTCTCGACCTCGAGATCTCCGATATCCCAATGTGACGTCATCTAGGCCCACAACACATGGTTCTCGCCTTTTCTCCACTTGTGAAGTCCAAAGACTTACTCTTCCAACCTCCGATGCCCGAGTCCCCGATAAGGGTAATCTCGTGACACGTGTCCGCTCCCAAATGAACGGTCCAGATCAAATCTCGCTAATTCGGGGTTTCTGGTGTCGAGTGACTCAACTCACTTCCTCGATACCCCTGATATCACGAGTTCCAATATCCCAATGCCTCAATGCCTTTCGGGACTTTTCTCCTCTCCTTTCGAGGGCTTAAACCTCATGCAGTTTCTGGCCAATCGAGCGGCTGACAGGTAATTCGTTCAAGATCCCACGGTCTAGATCCGTTCTTCTATGCACTCCTTTGTTGCACTACCTTCTGGACGTGAAAACTGGCGGTCTAGATCTCCTTTCTCCAGCCGATCTAACGGCTGTTGTGCTCCCTCCTGAGCTTGCACACTGTCTTCCTGCACTTGGAAAAATCCCAAGTTCCAAAAGGCCTCGACCTTTGCCTTTCTTCTTTACGAGCTCCTGTACATGAGTTCTTGCTGTGTGTTCTCCTCGATGTTGTTCCTCCTGAGCTTTTCTCCTTTCGAATCCTCAAAGGATTCTTCAACTCATGTGCCTCTGCAGGGTATTCTCATGCACACACAGTGCTGCTATCCGTCCTAAGATTTCCTGTAGCTTCGACCTCTAAGGAAACTCGTTTCTCCTTTCCTTTCTCCCACAAATGGAGAATATTTGGATGCCCTCCTGGCTATCCTTCACTCAAGAAACCTCTTGCTGAGTCTGCAGGGTGTTAAGTAACCCTGTGAATATCCCTCAGTGGATTCTTCCTTCGAATTCCAGAACTCAAAGAGTTTTCTTCTCTTCTCTATGCCTGTCTGCACACTGTCTCAAATTCCCATCTGGCAGAGTGTCTCTTCACAGAACATCTAGCAGTTCTTTCCTCTGTGCACCCCTTGCACCTGCTCAATGCCCACCTGGAAGAGCTTCACAGAATCCTCAGTGATTATGATTCTTCTTTCTGAACTCACAACAGAGTTCTCCCTCTGTGCGCTCCTTGCACTTTCTCAATGCCCACTTGGCAGATCTTCACAGAACTCCTCAGAGATTCTGTCTGCAACTGTGTCTCTCCTACGCAGCCTTGCCTCCAAGGTGTTCAACAACCTTGAGTTCCTCCCTGAGTTGTTGATTCCGGTTCCTATGCCACAACACGTCTTTGTCTGAACCCGCAGAATTCATAAGTGCAACCTCTGTGCATGGCTATCAGAACCCGCAGTGTTCTGTCACACCCTCCTGGTATGAAGCCTCAAAGCCCTTCACCTGAAATCAGACACACTCCTACAAATGAAAACCTACAATATACATCTACAACACATATGAACACTCACGGACATTCATTCAACACACAGAATACATGCAGGAAAAACTACTTATGTTATATTAAAATGGCAAACGCCTATATTTACAAGGTGTTCCTGAGCACGACCTGTAACAAGGTCTCGGCTCCTTCTCTTCTTCTCTCTACTCGCAGATCCTCTCTTCTATATCAACCACACTCCACTCTCTATGCTAGCTCTACTTACTACTAAAGAGATACAATAGATATTTTACATGAGGAGGCTCTTAGAGATCTTCCCTCCAATCTACCTACCCTATTCAATTACATTGAATGGGCTAGCTAGTCCAGCATCTGGATCTAGATATCAGCCTTACAAACATTAAATGCCTATCCTATCTACAGCCTGCGCAAAGGCACGACTCCATGGCTCAACAACCTATGAAATTAAATTACATTCAATTCAAAATAAAAGATGAGGGCTACGCCTCTCTTCAGCATTGAATGCGTGCACTCGACGTGGCTGGCTAGCTGGCATGGAGAGATGCTCCTGCATCAAGAGGGAATGCCTTGAACTGAGTGACAAGAGCGTGCTTCTGTAGGGAGAAAGTTTCTTTGAGTATATAGACTCAGTTTTTATATTTTGTAATGGTATATGGTTGAGCTAAGCTCTCGCATTGTAAAGTTTTAGCAAAGGCTCTGGATTCTAGTTATGTATCTATATTTGAGAATTGTTTAATCCAAGTTAACTTTTCTTACTCCATCTTATTATGCATCCGATACTAGATGTTCATGATCTAAGAGGATATTGTTTTTTGAGATTTTCCTTCCTTAGACTGTTGGAAGACCCGACGTTCATAGAAGACCTCTTCACTCTCCTTAATTTCTCCCCCCTACTCACCACTATACCAAAACTTACAGACTGAAGTTAGACCAAGACCTCACCTGCTTATGCTTTCCGATCCAGTTTTCTGAGTTAGAATGATACCATCCTGAGTCCGCGTCCATTAGACCGCCTTTATATTTATTTTTCGTAACATACAAACTAATGGGTATCAGTCTTACCTCTGCCACAATCCAGGGGTGACTTATGTTGCTAACATATACAACAACTATACAATTGTTCTTCATTGACATAACTACTCATAGACAAGTTTTGAAATAAAATAACAGTGGAAATAATTTATGAACAACAGACAATAACCCTCATTTGGCACAATTTTTTTTGCATAAACACTTGAAGAAATTACACAGAAAATAGGAAATATTTGAGGAGAAAGAATGTTTTATTTAGCTCAAGAAAATTTAGAACTATTACATCAACAAACTGCATCAACATAAAAATAGAGTCATTCTCTGCTTTTAGCAAGTTACATCACTATGCAAACAGTCCCAGACTATGTCTAAGGTAGAAAACCATGGTTGTATGACCTATATGTCCCAGGATAGCCAATAATATTCCACTAACAGTCAACATCTGCATAGAAATTTGTGCTTAAAAAGAAACTATACGGAACAGAAAGGAAAAACTAAGAAAATATGCATTGGAAATCATGTCAACCTGTTGTATAAAGATAGCCTCGATCTTTGTTGATCCAGGGGCATCATTGGAAAGTGCGCAGAGGTGGGACCACCCAACACGTGAGAGTTCCTTCGGAACTTCAACATGAGAAGTCACAAACGATTTAGGGATCCGCCTCCACACAACACCGAAATTCACCTTCGGAGGCACGCTTGAACCGGTGCCGAGTTTTTCCCTTTGAAGCAAGTTTTTGAAATTGTAAACAGAGAAAAAGTTTCCACTTTGGCTCTGGAATATGACTAGACTAAGATAGCATCGGATAAGGTTTAGAGTAGGCAAGTAGCAGGGGAAACCCTAGGAACACTTTGAGTTATGAAAATTTTTGTAAGCCCAGTTAGCAGAAGAGAGAGGAAGGAGAGAAATTGATCTCTGAGAGAACTATGAGTGAGCAGAAAATATCAGCTTTTGGAGCTACTGTAGTTTGTATGTATTATGTAGCTAGTGGGAACTTATGAATAGAACAGAATGGAAAATTGATCCAAATGTGTTGTGCTTGGACTGTGTGTATTTCCCTATTGTTTTCTGTTTTATAAACAAGTGAATGGAACTGTGAGATTTTGGCAGTTTCAATTGTTTCTCTTCATTTGGAGCTCTACAAGGTGTGCATCAAGCCAGGGAGGAACACTGTGGAGTTGTTTTTCTCCTCACTAGGAGATATGCAAGGTTTGCATTGATCCAAAGAGAAAACATCGTGAATCTGAGCTATCGAAATCCCTTAGACACAAGGAGTGCACGGGAGATCGAAGTCTGAACCAGACAAAGCTCAGGAGGGATAACACTTCATAAGGTGTTGTCAAGACCAGGAACTTATTCCCTGGAAGGAGTGAAGATTGAGTCTTCGTAGGCTTAGAAAATATTCTAAGTCAGAGTCGAGTAAAAGCTCAGGAGGCAGAATTCCCTTAAGCGTTGGATCGTTGTGGGGATTCTCGCGGATCGTCTGATTGGAAGGAGGAGCGTAGACTTTAACACTGCGTAGATCATGGTGAGGGGAGTTCAAAGATATAAATGGATGGTGGAGAGTCCTCAAGGAAGAACAACGAAACCCCGCAAACCGTTGGATAAGGTGGAGCTGCAAAGAGATTAGCGGCAAGGGCTACTTGACGTCCAAAAGCTCAGGAGGAACAATGACCATCGATCTCAGATAGATATGGACTGTTGTTTCAGTTCGCGAACTTGGGTATCACCAACTAGAGGGATAGAGGTCTTGTCTTCCAAAACCCTGAGTCACGAGATCATGTAATAGTGGAGTCGATCCATCTCACAGACTCAGATATCATGGATCAGAAAGTGGAGTCCCTTCACCTTGTTGTTCAAACCTCCGAGTCGCGAGACTGCGATTTGATATGAACCGTCAATTAGAGGAGGATCTAGACCATTGGTCCACATCGTGAACTCAGATATCATGAACCAGGAAGAGGATTTCTTTTTTTTCCTAACCTCTGAGTCGTGAGATAGCGAGGACTATTCATTTTGTGAACTCAGACATCTCGAGCTGGGAGGCAGTGTTCATGGTGCCTCCAAATCCTGAGTCACGAGATCGCGAGGATTGTCTATTTCGTGAACTCGAAAATTGCGAGTTGGGAGCCAGTGTTCATGGTGATTCAAAATCCCGAGTCGCAAGATCGCAGGATAGAGAGGGTTGTGTGTTTTGTGAACTCATACATCGCGAGTTGGGAGGCAGTGTTCTTGGTTCTCCAAGATCCTGAGTCATGAGATCACGAAGTAATGAGGTCAGAACATTTCATGAACTCGGGCATCACAGGCTGGAGGGAGGATTTCTTGGCACTTCAATACCCTTAACCGCGAAATAGTGAAAGGCAGGAAGGATAAGGGCGTGGTCATGGCTCTTGGTCATGTACTGTAGGAGCTCACGCTTGGCGCTTGGAAAATCTAATTGAGCTTTGTGGAGGGACCTGTGTGTGTGTGTGTGTGTGTGTGTGTTCATTCAAAGGGTTCCAGTTCAGGACCAGTAGAGTCGTTTCGCCTCCTGAACCAGAAGATCCTGAACGGGATGCCACACAACCCTGAGGAGGGATAGGGGGTCTACTTCAGGTGGTATCAGAGCGCATTTTTCATCTATAGATTTCAGGAAAAGGAGGAAAAAGAAGGAGACAAAAAACTTGGAGTTTTTCTATGTGTGTGACAAACAGTCAACACAATGCCGCCAAAAATACGAGACCTGCCTTTAGCCAACCATGCTGTAGAAAGGGAGTTGTGAGAGTTTTGCACCCGAATGGAAACAATGGAAGCAACAAAGAGAAGAGCACCTGACGTTGGGGATGTTAGTGATGTGGAAAGTGAAGAGGTTGAGGTTGAAGAAGCTGCAGGAGAGGATGATGCAGAAGAATGTTTGTTTAGAGAAGTTACCAGGTTGGGAGGCAGAGCTAAGATAGAGGTCCCCATGTATGAGGGAAATCTAGATGCTGAAGAATTGTTGGACTTGATAAGGTCCATGGACAAACACTTCAACTATGAAGATGTCGATGAGGAAAATAAGGTGAAGCAAGCAGTCACCAAGATAAAAGGACATGCAACATTGTGGTGGGACAAACTGCAGGCTGAGAGGAGAGGTAAAGGAAAACAGAGGATAAAGAGTTGGGACAGGATGGTAGTCAAGTTGAAGGATAAGTTAATACCCAAGGACTACCAGATAAATCTATTCAGGAAGCTACAGAACCTGAGACAGAAAGGGATGACAGTCAAGGAGTACACCGAGGAGTTCTATAGGCTGAACATCAGAGCTGGACAAAGGGAGAGAGACAAAGAAAAAGTCACCAGATATGTAAATGGATTGAGATATGAACTCTAGGACGAGTTGAGAATGATGTCAGTGAGGACTGTGGAAGATGCTTATCAGTTTGCGCTGAAGGTAGATGAGAAGCTAGCCAGAAAACAGAACCAGCGAGGAAGAGGTAAAGGCTCGATCCAAAGAAAAAGTAATGGATTTAACCGTGACAGAGCACATCAGTCTAAGGATGAGGCTGAGAAACCACACAATCACTCAGAATGAGGAGGAAGTTCACGAGGAAGACATAATGGTGGAAGAAACTCTTCTAGGGGAAGAGGAAGAGGAGGAGTAAGGTGCTATAACTGTGGAAAGATAGGGCACATGTCTTGGGAATGTCTCGAGAAGAAGAAGGAAGGAGGAGAAGACCACATTTCAGAAGCAAAACGAAGAGATGTTGAGGAATAAGGAGCAGAGGATGGAGCATCCCTGATGTTGAGAAAAGTTCTTTTAAAACCAGAGGTAGAGATTGAAAATTCAGTGCAGAGGAATAGTCTCTTCAGGACAGCTTGCAAGACTAAGGATAAAGTATGCAAGGTGATCATTGACAGTGGGAGCACTGACAATTTAGTATCCACAGAGATGGTGAAGAAATTGGAGCTGAAGACAACTGCACATCCAAGGCCATACAAAGTCTCGTGGCTGCAAAAAGGACAGCAGGTAATGATTACTAAACAATGCCTGGTTGAAATTAAAATAGGAGGATATAAAGATGAAATAACATGTGATGTAATTCCCATGGACGTATGCCACATTTTGTTGGGAATACCATGGAAGTATGACAAAAATGTCATTCACAATGAAAGAAAGAATACATACAAATTGGAGAAGAATGGTAGGACGCATATGTTACTGCCAATGGAGGAGAAGAGAGCGAAAGAGGAAGCCAACACAAGCATACTTCTCATGAGTGGGAAGAAACTCTTGAAGGAAGCGAAGGAAGAATAGGAGATGTAGTTCATTGTGGTGAGGAAGCCCAGAGTCATCCTTATGAGTACATCAATGGATGATTTGCCTGAAGAAGTTCAGGAGTTGCTGGATAATTTTTTCTGATATAGTAGTGGATGAGTTGCCAAACTCATTTCCACCCATCAGGAGTATCAGCCATCATATCAACTTGATACCAGGAGCAAGCCTACCAAACAAGGCAACATATAGATTAACACCTCGAGAAAATGAGGAGGTGAAGAGCCGAGTCCAAGAATTGCTGAATAAGGGTTTAATCAAGGAAAGTTTGAGCCCATGTGTAGTACCAACTATGTTAAGCCCAAAGAAATATGGAGGATGGAGAATATGCAAAAACTCGAGAGCCATCAATAAGATCACCATCAGGTACATATTTCCTTTACCAAGAATGGATGACTTAATGGATTGCTTAAGTGGAGAAAATTTATTTTATAAGATAGATCTAAAAAGTGGATATCACCAGATCAGGATGAGAGAGGGTGATGAATGGAAAACAACCTTTAAGATGAATGAAGGCCTTTATGAGTGGCTAGTTATGCCATTTGTCTTAACAAATTCCCCGAGCACTTTTATGAGGCCGATGAATGAAATTCTAAAAGATTTCAATGGAAAGTTTGTGGTTGTATATCTGTATGATATACTAGTATTTAGCAGGACAAAAGAGGAGCATTTGAGGCACCTAATGCTAGTAATGAGGAGGCTACAGCAGGAGAAGTTGTTGATCAATCTGAAGAAGTCCTCTTTTATGAAGACAGAGCTCATTTACTTGGGTTTTGTGATATCTTCAAATGAATTGAAGATGGATCCAGAGAAGGTGAAAGAAATCAGAGAATGGCCATCACCAAGGAGCATGTTCGAGGTAAGGAGCTTTCATGGTTTAGCAAGTTTCTATAGAAAGTTCATTAGAGACTTCAGTGGAATTTGTGCACCAATGATGGATACAGTAAATAAGCGGCACAAGTCCTTTAAATGGACAGAGGAGGCTGAAAGGAGCTTCAATATACTGAAGGAGAAGATAACAAAATGACCAATTCTGATCTTGCCAAATTTTGGGAAGACATTTCAGGTGAGATGTGACGCAAGTGGAGTTGCAATAGGAGTTGTTCTGAGTTAGGATAATAGGCATGTTGCCTATTTCAACGATAAGATGAATGAGACTAAGAGGAAATACTCCACATATGACAAGGAATTCTATGTCATCATTCAAGCATTGAAGAAATGGAGGCATTATCTTGTCCTGAAAGAGTTTGTCTTGTACAACGATAACGAAGCTTTACAATTCATAACCTGACAAGAAAAACTGAATTAGAGACATGCAAAATGGGTTGAATTTATGAAAAAATTTACTTTTTTCATAAAACATATTGTTGGGAATGCTAACAAGGTTGTTGATGCATTAAGCAGGAAATGTTTAATTCTGCAAGAATTCCAAGTGAAGACCTTGGGGTTTGAACACCTTAAGGATGTGTATTGTGATGATACAAACTTCAACGAGGCCTACTAAGCTTGTACAAGCCCTGTACTAAGAGATAGAAGTTAGTGGACATAGTATATGGTTCAGGAAGGATTTTTGTTCAAAGGAAATCAATTGTGCATACCAAGATGCTCAATGAGGGACAATCTTCTGAAGGATAAGCATAGTGGAGGATTGGCTGGACATTTCAGCCACGATAAAATGTTTGCACAGTTGAGCAGTTCATACCATTGGCTAGGTGTGATAAAAAATGTGATAAAGTTGGTGAACAGATGTAGAATCTGCCAACATGCAAAGGGGAAAATACAGAACAATAGATTGTACCAACCATTGCCAATACTAGAGAGGCCTTGGGATGCAATAAGCATGGATTTTGTGTTGGGATTGGAAATAACACAAAGAGGATTTGATTCCATATTTGTGGTGGTGGATATATTTTCAAAGATGGGACATTTCATCCCATGCCAGAAGACCAGTGATGAAACACATGTTGCAAATCTGTTTTTCAGAGAAGTTGTGAGACTTCACGATCTACCCAGGAGCATTGTCTCAAACAGAGACACAAAATTTGTTGGTCACTTTTGGAGTACGCTGTGGAAGAATATGGGGACATATTTGTCCTTCAGCTCATCTTATCACCCTCAGACAGATGGGTAGACTGAGGTGGTAAATAGAAGTATGGGGAACTTATTGAGAAGTCTGGTTACTGAACATCATAACCAGTGGGATCAGATTCTACCACAAGAAGAATTTTCATATAATGACTCACCAAACAGAAGCACTGGGAGGATCCCATTCCAAATACTATATGGAATGAAACCCAGGGGAGTGTCTGAGTTAAGGGACTTAGAACAGGGAGAGATCAGAGGTGCTATAGCAGAGGATTTTGCTGGTGAAATGCAGAGACTCCATAGTTGGATCAAAGAACAATTATAGAGTTCTAATAAAAAATACAAACACAGAGCTGATCAACATTGCAGGGAACTTCAATTTGAAGTGGGAGATCAGGTTTTAGCACATCTAAGGAAGGAAATTTTCCCTAGGGGAACATATAAAAAATTGAAGATGAAGAAGATAGGACCTTGTAAGATCTTGAGGAAGTTTGATGAAAACACCTATGAGATCGAGCTACCATATGGTGTGGGAATTTAACCGATATTTAACATCTTAGACCTGTACCCTTACAGGAAACATGACACAGAAGGATCAGAGGATCAAGGAAAGATTCAGTGGGAGAAGCAGATGCCCGTGGCAGAGAATCTACAGATGGAAAAGATTCTGGATCCGAGGATTGGCAGGAAGACCAGGAGGAAGACTTATTTTGAGTATCTGGTCAAATGGAAGGGATTCCCAATAGAAGATTCCAGTTGGGAAAATGAAGCTGCTATCCAGAAGCAAGGAAAGTCAGTAGAGGAGCTCATGGACAGGAGTCCATGAATTCTTGTCAAGGGGAGTATGATGCAGGAGCATTGTTGGAAAGCGCACAGAGGTGGGACCACCCAACACGTGAGAGTTCCTTCTGAACTTCAACGTGAGAAATCACAAATGATTTCGGGATCCGCCTCCACATAGCACCAAAATTCAACTTTGGAGGCACGCTTGAACCGGTGCCGGGTTTTTCCCTTTGAAGCAATTTTTTGAAATTGTAAACAGAGCAGAAGTTTCCACTTCAGCTCTGGAATATGACTAGAATAAGATAGCGTAGGATAAGGTTTAGAGTAGGAAAGTAGCAGGGGAAACCCTAGGAACATTTTGAGTTATGAAAAAGTTTGTAAGCCCAGTTAGCAGAAGAGAGAGGAAGCAGAGAAATTGATCTATGAGAGAACTGCGAGTGAGCAAAAAATATCAGCTTTTAGAGCTACTGTAGTTTGTATGTATTATGTAGACAGTGGGCACTGATGAATAGAAAAAAATGGAAAATTGATCCAAATGTGTTGTGCTTGGACTGTGTGTATTTCTCTGTTGTTTTATGTTTTATAAACAAGTGAATGGAAATGTGAGATTTTGGCTGTTTCAATTGTTTCTCTTCATTTGGAGCTTTGCAAGGTGTGCATCGAGCCAGGGAGGAACACTGTGGAGTTTTTTTTCTCTTCACTAGGATCTCTGTAAGGTGTCCATTGAGCCAAAGAGAATACACCGTGAATCTGAGCTATTGAAATCCCTTAGACACAAGGAGTGCACGGGAGATCAAAGTCTGAACCAGACAAAGCTCAGGAGGGATAACACTTCAAAAGGTGTTTTTGAGACCAGGAACTTATTCCCTGGAAGGAGAGAAGATTGAGTCTTCGCAGACTTACAAAATCTTCTATGTTAGAGTCGAGTAAAATATCAGGAGGAAGAACGCCATTGACCGTTGGATTGTTGTGGGGATTCTCGCAGATCGTCTGATTGGAAGGAGGAGCGCAAAATTTAATGCTATGTAGATCTCGGTGAGGGGAGTTCAAAGATCTGAATGTACGGTGAAGAGTCCTCAAGGAGGACCACCGAAACCCCACAAACCGTTGGATAAGGTGGAGCTGCAAGGAGATTAGCGACAAGGGCCACTTGACATCCAAAAGCTCAGGAGGAACAATGACCATCGATATCAGATAGATCTGGACCGTTGTTTCAGTTCACGAACTCATGTATTGCCAAGCAAAGGGATAGAGGTCTTGTCTTCCAAAACCCCGAGTCGTGAGATCATGGAATAACGGAGTTGACCCATCTCGCAGACTCGGATATCGTGGACCGGAAAGCGAAGTCCCTTGTTTTTCAAAACTCTGAGTCACGAGACTGTGATTTGATCTGAACCTTCGATCACAGGTGGATCTAGATCGTTGGTCCACATCATGAACTCGGATATCGTGAATTGAGAAGCATATTTCCTTGTTTTTCTAACCTCCAAGTCACGAGATAGAGAGGACTGTTCATTTCATGAACTCGGACATCGCGAGCTGGGAGGTAGTGTTCGTGGTGCTTCAAAATCTCGAGTCGCGATATAGCAAGGACTATCCATTTCGCGAACTCAGACATCGCGAGCTAGGAGGCAGTGTTCGTGGTGCTTCAAAATCCCAAGTCACGAGATCGCGAGATAGCAAGGGTTCTCTGTTTCACGAACTCAGACATTGCGAGCTGGGAGGCAGTGTTCTTGGTGCTCCAAGACCCTGAGTCACGAGATCACAAAATAATGAGGTCAGATCATTTCGTGAACTCAGGATGCGCAGGATAGAGGGTGGAGTTCTTGGCACTTCAATACATTGAACCGCGAAATAGCGAAAGGCAGGAAGGATAGGGGCGCATTCAGGACTCTTGGTCATGTATTGTAGGAGCTCATGCTCGACGCTTGGAAAATCCAATTGAGCGTTGTGGAGGGACCTGTGTGTGTGTGTGTGTGTGTGTGTTCATTCGAAGGGTTCCAGTTCAGGACCAACAGAGTTGTTTTGGCTCCCGAACCAGAAGATCCTGACTGGGAGGTTGCACAGCCCTGAGGAGGGATAGGGGGTCTGCATCATTTGTTCCCTCCCTTTGTTATATTTCCAACTCACAGAATTGTACGACCTCCTCTTTTGTTGTTGTATGGAATGTATTAATGGTTGCAAATGCCCTAGGGTTGTGTGCCAATCCTACTCCTTGGGATTTGTTCCAAACCCTCCTTGTTGTATCTCTTCCTCCAAGCCAACTCTCTTCCTTGGGATTCATGCCCCTTCACCTTCCCTCAACCTCTCCTCAAAATTATGCCCTCCTTCTCCTAATGAGCTACCTTTTAATGAATTTTAAATGTAACTTCCCTAACCCTTGGTCTTCCAATGTGATTGACGGTCAATATTAGATATTTCCCTCATGAGATCAATGATCATGACTTAATCATTCATTGAGGTCACTTAAGTCATTAAAGTGACCCATAACATCATAAAGTCACTTTTACATTAAAAAAAATTAAAAGACCCAAATTTATAAAATCACTTCATAAAGTCACTTCATAAAAACGTATTATAAAGTCACTAGGAGAAAATTTGTTGGGTCACTTCCACATGTTGAGCACTGCCAATGCAGAAGTACCTCCAAGCTACCAAATTTCAACATATTGGAGGTCAATGTGACTCTTGACCTTCCGCTTACCCTAGTGACCTTTAATTTCCCAAATTTTGTCTTTATTCCCTTTGTAATGATGAGAGGGAAATACAACAGTTACAATTCAAATTTATCTTCTAGCACTGGTGTACCATCGTAGATTTTGACAATAGGGCATATCATCCACCGTAATGATTGGATTGGGAATTAGGGGCATTTATCGTCATAGGGTTTGGACTTCTTCTTCAGCTATTCGAGATTGATTCCCTTCAATGCTTCCTGCTTATAGGACAATTGATATTTTTGTTAATTCTCTATTGTCCTTGGTTGTAGATACCCTACGAGGATGCTTAGTATGAACTATTCTTAGCATTGGTTATCTGGTGCCATTTTACCTCCAACTGATGAGTGATCTAATATTAATATCAAAACAAACTATCAAATTCAATCATTTGAACCCATAAAGTGAAACATTAAGTAATTCAGATCTTGTGTAAATTTCCCTTAATCATATTCTTGGTTCCCCTTCTCGCGGTTGAGGTGTTTTGTTCACCATGGGATGTTGTGTTTGGAAGTTGGTTTAGATTGATAGATAAATGGTTTGTATAGTTGGTTTTCATTGATGTGAACTTGTGAAGAGTTATGTTGTACATTGATGTCAACCCTTGGAGAATTTCAGTAGCGAACTATGGTAGCACAAAGATATGGGTAAGGGGCCTATGTTTGTTTGAGGTATAAAGGCATGATATCAATGAATATGTAGGTAATAATATTATAGATGGATATTACATGTCATTCCATTTCCAGGGATATGTGGAATGTCACATAACTCTTCACGGTTAGAGAGTTATGGCCTTGTGAAGTTGGAGAGCCCTCATGAGTTATCTAGAATCCCTTAGATGGTCAAAGAAGTCAAATTATTCTAGAAACTCCTAGAAGAAGTTGGATAGTCAAATTGGGTGAAACTAGGAGTTAATCATGGTTTAAGTGGCTGCATTAAGAAAATAAATTGGTTGCAAATAGAAGTGGAGAACTTACTATTTGTGGATAAAGTTGTTGTAAGTAGACAAGTGGTTAGAAGTGGGTCATCCCTAAAAGAAGGAAGTTGGGTAAAGTTGGTTAGAAGATAACTTCTTGAGGAAGCTACTTGGAGAGTATAAATAAGGAATAAAGGGTCTCCTATTAGCACCTATTGAATATTTATTTTGTGAAAGGTTATTTGGGTAGGTATTATTGATAGATCAAAATTGCGACAGAAAAATCACGGCAGAAAAATCACGACAACAAAACTGCGACAGTAGAATCGTAGTAGAAAAATCGTGGCAGCGTAACCACAAAAATAGAACCACTGCAGCAGAATCATGACAACAAAAATGTGGTAGCATATTTGGAAGCTACAAAAAGTTGGCAATTTGGTAACCACATCAGATTTGCATATTGGAATTGGTTCAATTGTTGCATGGTATGGTATAGGTCTTGATGATTGCTATAGGACTAAAGGTATAGTTTTGGCACATGGTCGTGTGTAAGAGTTTATGGCATTTGATTTATGGAGAGTGTGGTGTATTTCTAGATGTATCTTGTTGGTTATCTTGGTGTATGTTATTGGTATATGGTAGAGGTATATGATTGGGTTCATGGATGAGATACATACTTGAAGTACATGGTGATATCGATACATCTTGTTGAGGCATAGTTTGGTTTGTTTTTTATATATGATTGGTACATGTTGTTGGTTATCTTTGTATAATGTTGATTTACATGATTGATGTGCATTGTTGGCACAAGGTTTGAGTGAATTATTGTGATATTGGGTATGAGATATATGTTATCATATCTGATATATTGAGGAGATTATTGGTACAAGTTGTTGGTGTATTTGTTATATGTTGGTACAGGTTATTGGTACATGTTGCTTACAAGTTATTGGTACATATTGGTACAGGTTGTTGGTGCATGTTGTGATAGGTTATTTGCACAGATTGGTACATGTTTACAATGATTTATCTCACAGTGACAATGTGGTAGTGGTTTCATCATTTATTTGACACTTGTATTTCAACGCGACAGGAAGGGGCAAGGAAAGGGGGTTGTAGCCTCCCTTCAGTTGGTGTTGGAGAATCAGGGATTTGGAGCTTCCTTCATGTTAGATATTGAGAACTAGGTGGTTGGAGCCACCTTTTGGTTGGAACTGGAGAACCAGGGATTTGGAGCTTCCTTTAGGTAGTAGCCTGAGAATTAGAGGTTTGGAGCCTCATTCTAGTTGGAGCCAGAGAATTTAGTGGTTGTAGCCAAATAACACAGGGGATAGGAGCCTACTTATGGTTAGATCCAGTGAATTGGAAGTTGGTGCTTCCTTGAATGTAATTATTGACATATAAGAAAATAATTATGTGGTTTTCTCCCGCATTGGGTTTCCATGCAAACATTGGTGTACTATGCATTTTGTGGATGTGTTTGTTAATGCTTATTATGCATTGATTCATGTTAATGTTTATGATATCATAATATGTTGATGATAAACACATGAACATGGTTGAATACATTAAAGGAATATAAATTTTGGTTTAAATGTTAAAAGAAGTGTAAATTTCTCATTACTTATTCACCCCCCGCCCCCACTCAGTAATCCAACATGTTAACAAGGTGTCAGATATAAATCTTGAAAAATGAAGATAATCGATTAGGAATTTCTTAAATATTATAACCGAGAAGTCGTATATCTCATAAGGATATTTCCCATGGTTTAAATAATGCATGACAACTATCCTATCTTTTTTCAGAGGAGTTGTTGGGAACGCCTCCGATTTTTATTGGAGGAGTTAGTGGGAAGTCCTCCAATTTTCATCGGAGGATTTAATGGGAACTCTTCCAATCTAAATCAGAAGGATTCTTGGAAAATTTCCCAGGTGAACTAGAGGTCAAGTGATGAACTTCATCGTGTGTGATCCAAGACCTATCTTGAGAAATTTCTCTGAGTGATAATGTTGGTGCGCATTATGTTAAGCTCTATGGGAAAGCGGTCATTGTAATACCTGAGTCCATATATTTTCCATGCATCAATGTTATCATCATTACCGATTCATATGAAATTTGTTTTTGTTAATGTCTATTGACTCTCCTTCCAAAGTTATTCAGTTTTTTGGTCAATGTGTATTTCACAACATTCATATGAGAACCTTCATCGCTCTTTTGGACACGGTTTGTGTATCTCCACAAGGTATTTATATATGCATCAAAACACCGTTGAAGGGATATGTCAAACAATAAATCCATTTCTTTCCCTTTCTAATGAAATAGTATTATGAATAGGTACCTTGTCCCATGGGTTCATTGATACAAGTTCTCCATCTAAAAACTTTCTCATCTAGCCAAAAATTTACATGTGCTTCTTGACGAGATTTGGTTTCACCCAAAATTTTGAGAGAGGTGAGTTCAACCACTAGTTTTTCACGCACAAAATTTTGATCTGATTTATTTCCATTACGTCATAATGTCACTTCCAATTTCTTAGATAAATCATTCACTACTTAAATACCAACACCATGAAATCCTCCAAAAACATTATAACCATTTATTTTTGAGGTAATTGTAATGGGTTTCTTAGTGTTCTATCATTCTTTACAAGTGTTTGGAAACTTCTGGTAGTGTGGTTGGTATATGCCACTCTTTCACTTTTATTATTGTCTCTACAGAATCCGAAGTAAAGTAACTAGACCTAACAAGTCTAGATAAGTGGCAGAACCCTCACCGTTTTGGCCAAGCTAGGACTTATTCAAGATATTCTATTACACTAACTAGTGTTTTGGTAATGTTTGATGAGTACATTTACTTGTATTGTAGGTTTGTCACTGACCAAAATGCATATTTCATCTCCAGTAAGATAACTCTTTAGATTTTTGTGTAACAATCATTTTTTTAGGTTTAAAAATGAGAGTATGGTTGGGCATGCTATGATGTAGAGAATGAAACCCCAGTGAATGCATACATGGTAGAATAAAATTAAGTGAAAAATAGTAATCCTCGGTCACCAATCCATTTTTTGAGGAGTTGAAAGGAGGATCTTTCAATAGCAGGCACCATACAAGTCAAGCCATCATTGAAGTCTTCAATAAAACTAGTTATAAGCCTAAGTCGTATAGTTTCCAAATCGTGTAAGTTTGGATTTTGGAATCTTATAATGAGACTGGATCGAATGTTAACCCATCATCATCATCATACCAGTGAGGTGGGTAAACATATTAACCTTAAATACTAAAGATGAGTACCAATTACAACAAGAAAACATTGAAAATCTTGGATCAAAGGCTGAGAAAGGAATATGATAGTTTTGAAGCTAGTTCAATTTGCATGATATTATGTGTCGAGATCAATGGAAAAAATAACGAACTGGTGAATTTCACACCCTTTATCAAACATGTAGAGATTAAACCTTGCGTTGACACAGTCATAGAACCTGTGGTGTTGTAGGGGCTAGTCGACTCTCTCTACTAGACTCGATGCTTGACTAAGAGCTAGTCGATCAACCGTTGAAGTCAGAAGTATAATTCAATTGAGGTATCTATTAACCGACCGACCCAGGAAGTTATGTAGTTACAATTTTCTGGTAACTAGATATAGAAGTATAAATCAACAAGCTCTATGAGAGACAATGTATATCATATAATAAAGTGTTGTTCTTTGGGCTTCCACTAATTGTGTATGTATTCATCTCTGCCTACATGCATGTATTCTATGTTTTCCTATGTAAGGAGCTACTGGTAACTCTCTCTTACTTTTCCATAGATTACAACATTGGTTTCGTTGCTGGTAGTTATGGACATGGGCATGTATAAGCTTACATAAATTCTAACTCTACAAGACATAGGTGAATGGTGGTAGCGCAAAATTGAGTATTACATCAAGAATTATGCACGAAGAAACAACCTTTCATCAAGAAAATCATGATCACGATTATCTTCAGATACTCACGAAATATTTCTGGAAACCATCCTAGAATCCTTGTTAGAGTACATCAACAAATTGGGTAATGTGTAATTTAACACTCGATGATAAATTAGGCCTCAAGCTCATGAATGGAGGATGAACGAACTTTCATGACTGGTTTGAGAGAATTGTCGAAGATTATATCTAAGAGAAATCCATTGAAAATCAAACATCTCTTGATAAAACAAAAGAAAAAATTTACACTAACTTGCATGAAGGATTCTTTTGCATTGTTCCGACATTGCTTCAAAAAATCCTCCTCGACAAGGGCGTTGGTGACATTTTTTAATAATGACCTTGATTGGGTACACTCCTACCAAATAACAACCTTGAAGAAAGAAATGAAGAGTGGGAATAATTTCTCGACACAAGGTGCAAGGACACAAGATAAGACTAGGACTACTTTATGAGAAAATGAACTTGGCCAACACCTTCAAATCCGAGTAAGTTGGGTTAGCGATGGGGGGTTGTTTGAAGTTCTAATATGCCATAAGAAAATCATACCAGGAGTTGTGATTACTGAAGTATAACTGTCGTCGAGAGGAAAACAAGAACAAAAGCAAGCTACTAACATCCAGATATTGGAGTGGGATAAAAGGAAAAATAAAAGAGAAGAGCTTTGTAACCTATGGATTAGTCATAAGTCAAATAGAAAAGTGATCGATGAGGGTTAGCCTGATAGAGCACGTGAGCAGCCTGAGTATGAAATAAATCAACCAGAGATGGAACTAAAAGCAGTCGCGATGACCCTAAACAGAACAAGTGATGCACAATTGATATAATCTAGAATTAATTCCTATAAACCAAAAGACCAACCTAAAAGAATCAATTACGAAGAGTTAGGACCAGTGATACGCTCTTCCCCCATTCTAGAAACTAGCTTAGGAATAAAAGAGTTCCTCTAGAAAAGACTTTAGATTAACGACCAATCCACAATATTATGGTATAGAACTAATGAGCATGGAAACGTATGAGATGCTCTCATCATTGATCCAGGAAGAAATGAAGTCGACAACATTCTCATCCAAATCAAGGATCTCACCCACTCGACCCCCTTGCCAAATATATTATCAAGAGAATAAATTAATATAATAAATCAGAGTTGTGAACCAACATGAGCATTGAAGCGACGTTTAGTTGAGTACAAAGACCAAAGTTCTCATACCAAAGAAATATTTACATATACAATAAGAAGTAGTTATTTCTTCAATACCATCCGGTAGAAGGCCAACCAATAGAAGAGGCGACACAAGAAAAATCTACTGAAGACTCGACAACTCAATTGAAAATTTTGGTAACCCAACACCACAAAAATCCTTTACTCCTAAGAAAACAAAAATGGGATTTAACCACATCCCCACCTATGAGAGAGATGAGGACCCAAAAGTACATTGGTTTGTGTGTGATAAATTCTAGGATGTTGCGGACATCATAGATGAAGATAAGAAGATGGCACAATCTGGTGCTTCCCTTCAACATTATTCTTTAACATGGTTTATGAATATTCATAGAAAATCATAATCCCTCAAAATAAGAAATAAAAAATAGTTTCCTAACATTCTTCAAAGTTCAATATATCACACACTTGGCTCCTTAAAAATTGAAATAAATAAAACAAATACTAGGCGAGTCGGTCCAATAATATGACAAAACATTCAAAGATATTTTGAGCCAAATACCAACCACGATCGATCAGATTTTGTTAGTACAATGGTACATAGTTCATATTCTAAAACGAATCTATTCACCATTACGCCTATATGAAATAACGACTTGTGAAGGTGCATTATAGAAATCATATCACGTTGAATCAAACAATGACGACCCGTCAACCTCCCCATCAACCGAAATATTGGAAGAAAAAATAGAGAATTTACAACAAACCATAAAAAATATATCCATAAGAATAAATGAATTATGTTGTAATACATGCTATGAATAAGGACATACAAAGGATACTTGTAGCCAAACCCATCCTCCACCGGTAACAATATATGCTCACAGAGTACAAGTTCAAACATATTGTAATATATGTGAAGAATTAACCAACCATGTTGTGCAAGATTTCCCACACAATTTAAATAACACTAAGTGGTGTCATATCTGCGAAACTCATAGTCATAGAACATTGGAATGCTATTTAAATGCATGAAATCGAACCAATGTACAAAAAATGTATCATATATAAGCTACTAACCAAAATAATAATTACAGTCGAATAAGTGATTACTACGGTAGAGGATGAGGACATGGTGATTGAGGTTGATTTAGAGGCCATGGTCACACTCAAAGACAACTCTACTATTACAATTGTTGGAAGGATGACCATATTATCCTAGACTGTCTGATAAAAGATCAGATCGACCTAAAATTTTGTAATATATGAAACATCGGTGACCATTCACTTAAATATTGTCCAACGGTACTTGAAAAGATTACAACTAGAAAAAAAATCAATCTTCTACATGTAGTATCAAAAGAAGAAGTACTCAATTCAAAAAACTTAAATATCATCACAAGATCTGGTTTTGGGAGAGATATTATCATGTTAGGAAACTGAGAGGCGGGGTGGGGGTGAATCAGTTATTACTATGCTTAAACAATTATACCCATTTTAAACTCATTACAAAACACTTAATCATGATCACAATAATTCAGGGAAGTAAGCAATAGAGTATTCAACATCAATCTCACACATAAAGTATACAAAGACATATATTTCTGAGGAAACCCATAAAGGGAGAAAACCTCTTCTTCTTAATATGATAAGTAGTCTTTATATTCTGTACATTATCATTCTTATGAGCGAGCACTCTTTGTGAGGATACCACCTCTTTTTTACAAGTTGCAACTTGTTGAGACCATCAACTCTCTGGTTTCTCTAGCACCCACTAGAAGGAAGCAACAACTTCCTGAGTGTTCCAACACCAACTGGATGGAAGCACCAACTTCTAGTCACACAATAACCAACCTGTGTAACAAAGAACAATCATTCTCCCTTGCACCACCCTTCCACCCTGGTTTCTCTGGCTGCCACCAGCTGGAAGCTACAACTCCCTATGTTATAGCACCCACTTGAAACTATGAGGACAACAGTCCTCCCTAGCACCTCCCTACCACCCGTAGATATAAATATTTTTTACTAAAATTCATTACAATGATATAGTATTAATCAATGGCTTACCAGTCTCATCATTGTTCTTCTACACTTCTCTGCTCTACCTACATCAGTGTCTTCCTTTTGGCATATTCTTGTGCTTTCTATTCTTCTGCTCTATCTCTGCTTGCGCACCTCATCTTTTTCTTCCTCTCTCAGATCATGCTTCACTATTCTATCCCTTTCTATTCATGTTGTATTCTCCATTACATAGAGTTAAACTTGTTTTTCATAGAAACAACAACCTCTCTCTATCATGACATTATCCTTTTATTCATTCTCTCATCCACCGTTACACTCCCATCTCCAATGCTCAAGTCAGCCATCTCAGAAAACTCATTTCAGGAATCTCAGAACACTCATTTCAGGAAAATAAGAACACTCAAGAGCCATGATTCCAATGCTCAGGAACGAATTATTTAGCCACTCATGAATGATTATTCAGTTAGTGTAACTAAATCCTAACTAATAAAGAAATCACAAGATGAAATAGTAACCCTTCAATCAGATTCGGTTTGATCAGTGTCATTGGATTATAACTTATTTAAATCTCTTATCTCGCATGACCAATGACAGTGACCAGATGCTAGGCATAACGAGCACTTGAGAACTTATCAATTCAACGGTTAGGATTCAATATCATGAAATGGATGACTGTCGTAACTTCGTAATTTCTCCCTTAGGAACTTTTGGGCTTGAAACCTTTCAAAACTTCTGAATCAAATTTCCCAAAGAGATCATACGGTTTACATTTAATTCGCAGAAATGGATCAATTGTCAGATTTGATTCTTACAAGGCTTAATATGATGGCCAAGACTTAATCGACCATTGAGATGAATGGCCACCTTTTACTCTGGGTCTTAGGCTATTATACTTATGCTATCTTTCCATTGTATCTTGTTCAATGGTTGAGAGTGCACCCAACATCAAACTGACGGTCGAGATCTCCTTCGGGTCTCCGAACTTTGGAAATTTCAAATTACACTATCCTTCCACTGGAGTAGATCGATGAATCAGAATACACCTAAAGTGATATTTCAGATCGGACGACTCGTGTCCTAGCTAATGTGGTCTACCCCATATGTCCTTTTCTAACGTTGTATGCCATATATGTCCTTTGTTGACGTGGTCTACCACATGTCCTTTGTCGATGTGGTCTACCACATGTCCTTATGGAGAAGGTTTGTTGATGTAATCTGTTGACGTAGATCTCCCTAATCTAACGATCATTGTATGTTCTTTAGATCCTATGGTCCTTATTCATTTCATATTTCAGGCTCTCCGGGCTTCGGGTTTTTCAAATCTCAAATTTTCTAGAGCGTAGCCTCCTTGCCTCTTGATATCCAAAGTGAATGATGTTCATCGATCATGTTCTTAGATCGATTCCTCGATCTATATACGGTGCATGTTTTCTAGCTTATCCTGTCCTTCCACTAAAATGTGATCCAACAGTCATGAAGACACTTGAAGCATATCAACGATCAAGGATGATTGCGGAACCATAAGTCATCACCAAAAATCTGCAATTTCAAGTTGTGCGTCGTTGGTGAGTCAACCACAATCGTCGATCTTCGAGGCTATAAGATCTAACGGTCCTGAGTAATTGCAGGATTGGAAATAGCATGATCTTTAATTCTCCTTTCATTCTCCACAATATATCCCTGTTGTTGATCTAGTGATTGCCCATGCAATGGTCACAACTCAATCCGAATTAATATGATCGCTTGTTGGATCAACCATAGTGGTCGATATCTGAGTCTATAAGATCTGACGATCTAGACCAATTGCGGGATTGGAACTAGGGAGTCATTTAATTCTCCTTCCGATCTTCACAATCTATCCATGTCGTTGATATGGCGATTGTGCATCCGACGGTCATGACTTGATATGAATTAAACTGATCATTTGTTGGATCAACCACAGTTGTCGATATTCGAGTCTATGAGATCTAACAATCTAGACCGATTGTAGGATTATAACTAGTGAGTTGTTTAATTGTTCTTTCGCTCCTAGTAATTCATCCCTACCATTGATCTGGCTTGCAGATTTGACGGTTACAATCCTCCAACGATCCTTAAGCCCACAGTCACTCATATGACCAACATTCGTAAAATGAGGCGATCAAAACTGTTTATTTCTTTATCAGACGGTTGTTGAGGATGCTCACCCTAATCTTATGCTTTTCCTTCTGAGCTTTGATCTATGCATACTATTCGCTCCTCCTCTAAGATTATGATTTTCCTGTTTTCCATCATCGCTGCTTTTCTTTCCATCAATGAAAAGCACACTCTTCCTGTAAATTATGACAAAAATCTCCCCCTTTGGCATTGATGGAAACCCTGAAAGGTTGCACTATTCCGCTTAGATCTCCAATTGTAACATCTATACTAGACATTTTCTCCCCCTTTGACATCAATGTCAAAGAAAACATGCTCCCCCTAAGATGTTGCAGTACTTTTTAGAGGTATCAAATATTCAACCAACACATACTCCCCCTTACAGGATGGACTCTCTTAGGTAAGAGAAGGGATGACACCCAACTTCTAACAAAGATATTCAAATCATGTCTTGGCTAGGGGTTTAGTAAAGATGTCTGCAATTTGTTCTGTGGTTGGAATGTAATTAACTTGAACAATCTGATTGGTGACCTACTCTCTCAGAAAATGGTATTTTATGGCGATGTGCTTGTTCTTGGAGTGGAATACAGGATTCTTTGACACACTAATTGCACTAGTATTATCACAATGAATTGGGATCAATGCAATATACTTTACCTCTAATTCTGCAAAAGTTTGAATCATCCACAATACTTGGGTACAACAAGTGGTAGCTTCTATGTATTCAGCTTTAGTAGTCGATAAGGAAATGGAACCTTTATTTTTTCTCAACCATGCTACAAGAGAATTTCCTAAGAAGAATGCACCTCCACTCGTGCTTTTCCTTTCATCCATGCACTTATCCCAATCAACATCTGAATAGACTGATAATTGAAAATTTTGATTCCTAGGATACCATAGTCCATAGTTCATTGTTTCCTTCAAATATTTGAATATTATTTTGACAGCTAGCAAATGACTATGTTTAGGTGCAGACTAATACCTTCCTACCATTACAACAACATGCATTATGTCTAGACGAGATGATGTGATGTAAACATGTTTCCTATCATATACCTATATGAACTTTGATCAAACATTAGGTGAGTCATCATCCTTTCTTAACTTGCATCCAATGACCATAGGTGTGCTCACAGGTTTAGAATCTTCCATTTGAAACCTTTTCAATATTTCTCTTAGATATTTTTTCTGATAAAAAAATACTCCTTCAGACCTCTGAGTAATTTGCAAACCAAGAAAAAATGATAGTTCCCCTATCATAGACATTTCAAATTCAGACTGCATGGAAAAAGCAAACCATTGTACCAATGAAGCATTATTACTTTTGAAGATGATGTCATATACATAGACCAACACAATAAGAAAATCATTGTCCTATGTTTTGATATATATATTGTTGTCAATTGTTCCTCTCTTGAACCCTTTATCTTGAAGATACTTATCCAATCTGTGATACCAGGCATGAAGAGCTTGTTTCAACCCATATAAGGATTTCTTCAACTTGCAGAAAAGGTCAAGATTATCTGTGATTGAAAATCCTTCAGATTGTTCCATATATACTTCTTCTTCTATATCTCCATTAAGAAATGTTGACTTAACATCCATATGATATAATTTAAAGTTCTTATGACATGCATAGGCAAGAAACATTCTGTTGGATTCCATTATTTCCATTGGTGCAAAGGTTTAATCAAAATCTTGTCCTTCAATCTTTGCATAGCCCTTACAGACCAATCTTTCTTTGTCCCTAACAACTTGTCCCTGCTCATTCAATTTATTCTTAAAGATCCATTTGAAACCTATGAGATTTTTACCTTCAAGTCTAGGAACCATCTCCCAAGTATTGTTTTTCTCAATCTGGTCAAGTTCATCATTCATGGCTTTAATCCAATGGTCAGCTTCGTTGGATCCATTAAAGTCTTTAGTTTCAAGCAAAGACAAAAGGGAAATCTGAGATTGTTCTGAGACATTATTCAACTGCTTTCTTGTTCAAACTCCTTGGTTTAGATGACCAACTATCTTATGTTCAAGATGATTCTTCCTAATAACTATGGATGGTGTCTTTATCTTGATCTCATGGTTTGAGTCCTACAGAGTATTTGTATCTAACTCAGAGTCTTCTCCTTCTGATTCTTGGACCTATTCATCTTTAGCTTCAGTTGTGTCCTTTGTAGCATACTCAATATTTCTCACCTCTCTTACTGGGAATCCTTCATCAATCTTTAAATCAATGCAATCAACTAATTTATGCAATATTTTATTAAAGAATCTATATCCTTTACTATTAGTAGCATATCCTAAGAAGATTCCTTCATCATCCATGTCATCATACTTGCCAAGGTTTTCATTATTATTCTTTATGTTGCACTTACTCCCAAAGACTTTGAAGTGTTTGATTGAAGCAGGTCTTCCATACCACAGTTCATAAGGTGTCTTGTCACTGTGTGGTCTAAGGTGGGCTTTGTTAAGAATATGGACTTTTGTGTATATTTATTCTACCCAGTAGGTTTGACCAATGTTCTTCTCATTCATCATTGACTTGGACATTTGTTGAACGGTTCTGTTTTGCCTCTCAACTACTCCATTTTGTTGTGGAGTTCCTAGGATTATGTATTATCTCTTGATCCCATGTTTATCAAAGAATTACTTGAAATCTCTTGACATAAATTCTCCTCCTTTGTCTGATCTTACTGCTTTTAGCCTGTTTCCTGTTTGATTCTTAGTTAAAGCCTTAAATATTTTAAATTTCTCAAGTGCTTCATCTTTTTCTTTGAGAAAAGAAACCCAAGTGAGTTTGGAGTAATCATCAATGATTAGCATGAAGTAGTTTTCCTTTCCTATCTCTTCTTGTCTTGATGGTCCACATAAGTCCATATGAACTAATTGGAGTGGTTTCTCTATTGAAGTAGTGATCTTGGATTTAAACTGATTCCTGGTTAGCTTTCCTACTTGGCAGGGTTTACGCACAGAATCTTGTGGCTTTGATATTCTTGGAAGATATTTTACTGCCTCAAGATTTTTGAGCTTGATTAAGTGGTCAAAGTTTAGATGTCCAAGTCTCCTATGCCATAACCAGATTTCATCATGTTTTCTTAGATGACACTCTTCTCTATCTTATTTTAGCACATATACATTATTATATGTCCTTATTCCTTTAGCCACCACTTATCCTGAGTTTATAGACTTTATCTTACAATCTTTGGAAGTGAACACCACTTCACATCCTCTATCACACATTTGACTTACACTGAGAAAATTATGTTTTAGCCCATCTACAAGCAAAACATACTGGGATTTTTCTTTACCACTACTCAAACTGACCATCCCTTTACCTTTGATTTTACCTGGTTCATCATTTCCAGAGGTCACATTTCATGTTTTACTTTTACTTATAGACATAAACTTATCCTTGTCTCCAGACATGTGCTTGGAACATCCATTGTCTATATATTAGGGGTCTTATTGTTTTTTAGCTGAAAGTACTAACCCACATTTTTCACTATCTTTATTTTTCCATGTGTTGGCATTTCTAGCTAAGGGTTTTATCCTTGGATCTGCATTGTAATCCTTCAGATGATAATTTGCATCTTTGTAGACAAATTTATGACAATTATAACATTTGAGCTCATTGTTCAATAGGTCAAAGTGATTGTTGAAAATTTGTCTACTCATTGGCTATTTGGTTCTATGTTGCAAAGATTGTTTATTTATTGATCTCCTCAGTTGCATGTCTCTAAACTTAATTTGACAATTTGCAATCTTATGACCAAAATTAGAGCAGTAAAAATAGTAACCATGGAAGAAATTTTGGTACCTGAAGGATGGCCTTCTTCTTGGCATTTTTTGCTCCATATTATGATATATGTGTTCTTGATCATGGATCATCTTGTCTTTATTATCTTTTGGTGGCAGAGTATTCACATGGTCTGATTGTCTGCTGACTTGGAACTTGATCATCTTTACTGGCTCTTTGTTTTCTAGTTGTTTTTTGTTTGAACCACTTACATAACCTAAACTAGTATTCAACAAAGGAGATCTTTGTTTTCTCATAATGTTGTTTAGTTCTGTTGAGGCTTTAATTCTTGGAAGATTTTGGAGATACAAGGCTTTAAACTTCTCCATCTCTTTTCTGGTTTTTACTACCTCTTCTTTCAAGGATTCACATATTACCTTATTCTCTGATAACTGTTGTTTCAAAATGTCCTCTATTTTCTTTGCCTCTTCCAATTCCAATTTTAGCAGGGAAAAGTCTTCATCAGGGTTTTTACTATCTTTCTTAAACTATATCAGCATTTTTTTTTTCTTTCTCTTCTTAAGTCTGAGCCTGTCAATCTCTTCCAAATCACTGATCATATCTCCTTCCAAGTCAACCACAACTTCTTCATTATTAACATAACTTTTTGTTGTTTTATTATCATAATCCTCTTTGGCCATAATCATAAAGTGTAATTTCCTCAACCATCCATGCCCGGGCCACGCTACGCCAGAGAACTCTTTATTCTCTATGTAGAACATGATGTAACATACCCAACATCTAACTTTTTTCGAACTGCATGCAATTAAAATATATACACACAAAACTCTTCCAGAAACATATATAAAACGTAAACAACCAAATACATATGTGAATGCATGGATTCACACTAAAATAACAATAAACATATATATGCAGCATATACAAGAAATACCCATAAAAATAAACACAATTATAACCACACATATGATAACCCATAAAAATAAGCACGTAAATAACAATACAACATGTAAATTTATCACACAATTGGCACTTATCTTGGTAATAATGTCACCAACTGCATGCAAACCTTACACAAACCTCCCATCCCTAGAACACATTGTTCATCACTCTCAACAGTGAGTCACCCCCGAGCTAGGACTAAACTCCACCTAGTTAAAGGGATTCCTAACCAAGCTAAAGGCTCATAGACAATAGGGAAGACTCTGTCTCAGGTGCCAACTCAAACTAACAACCTGGAGTCCCTCATTCCCCACATGCCTTTCCCACCCAGGAAGTGTGCCCCTTCTCTACTCAATAGTCCATCGACTTCCCCACTTCCTTTTTGGGCTTCAGAAACAGGCCAGATAGGAAGTCTCAAAGCCTTGTCTGCAATTTGGCACCTTCAGGAAATCAATTCCCATCAATTCTCTCACCCAGAGAGAAATTTCTCATGGGCCTAACAACCCGCCTCTTCAATATACCATGAGCCTGAAAAACCACTTCTTCAGTATCCCACAGGCCTAAAAACCTGCTTCTTCAGTCCATCTCCCCAGCTAACCAGCTACACAAACAAGTACGACTATGGATACAGGTTCAAGTACAGTGACAGGAAGTATGGAGGATAACTTACTATGTCAGTGAAAGATCATGGTATCGATGAATGGATGATTCCCTGATCGAAGGAATGATGGTGAGAATGATGGAAAAGATAGGAAAATGAACTAAGTCCCCACAATATGTATGCATGTCCCCAACTTGACACTTTTCATGTTGGGAGCTACTTTGGCCCACTTGTCCCCAACTTTAGGACTTAGGATAAAATAATTATCCATACTTTATGATTTAAGAAATATTAATATAATATTCCTTTTTGGATTAAGCTCCCTAGCTTATCCCTTTTCCTTAACTTTTAGGCCCCTCCCTTTCTCTAACCATTGGATTTTAGTCCCCCATCTCTTTTATCATGGTCGGTCTATGTGCAACGATGCATTTTATATTAATTATGAGACATATACAAAAATAGGCGCACTAGCCTTTAACATCTAAGCTCTCCGGCTTAATCAAAACATAAGAAAACTAGCTTATAATAACTGGCTCACCGACCTACAAAATGCAACATATACACAAAAGGCTCCCTGGCCTCAATATCACGTGCACTCAATTTGTTGCGCGTGGTATCCAGGAATGTGCACACTTCATCATTTTACTGTGCAGTACAAGCACGCACTATGCCATGAAATGTGCATACAAAATGATATCAAAACAACTCGCCAGCTTAAGTACATTTTCATTTACATTTACAATTGGGTTTGACCTTAGGGATATTACATAAAGTCATTAACCTTATCTTCAAAAGTAGAATCACTATCTGTGTCTCTTGAAGAGTCATCATTGTTTACACATAAACTTTTCTTTTTACCGAATCTCTTGAATTTGTATTTCTCTTCACCTTCAAAGTTCTGGTCCTTCTTCTTATGTGGACACTTAGATGCAAAGTGACCTATATTTCCACAGTTAAAAAATTTGAAGGGAAACTTGCCTTGGTACTTGCCTGATGCTTCCTTTAGTTTTCTCACAAATTTTGCTTCAATTTCATCAGGTTCAGAATCCTCATTCTCATCTGATTTAAATGATGCTTCTCTAGAGGTGGGTTTATCTTTACCTATCCTCATTTCATATGTAGTCAATGTTCCTAGAAGTTGATCAAAAGGAACAAAATTTAGATCATTAATTTCTTCTATAGAAGATACCTTTGGGTTGAACCTATCTAGCAGAGATCTCAAAATTTTCTGAACTAAAGAGGATTCCTCAATTTTTTCCCCAAGTTATTTCATTGCATTTACTAGTTCTTCAACTCTCAGAAAGTACTTCACCACAATTTCATCCTCTTTCATCTTTAGTTGTTAAAACTTTAGTCTGTAGGTTTGAATCTTTGTATCATTACCTTCTCATTACCTTCATAACTACTAATGAGTTTGTCCCACATTTCTTTGGCAAATTCTAAGTGCATAAATTTTACAAATTCTGCTTCTACAAGCCCACTCAGAATAGAATTCATAGCCTTAGCATTGAATTTGAATTCTATCTTTTCATCCTTAGAATATAGTACAATTGTATTTACATAACCAGTCTCTACCAAATCCCAAACATCTTCACCTAAATCCATTATGTAGGTTCTCATCCTAAATTTCCACAAGGAAAAATTTGTTCCATTGAACATGGGGGCCTTATTGGTTGAAGTTCCTTCATGGCTAGTCATGTTGAAGCTCTAGGATCTACCCTTAGATAAAAGGATCCCTCTCATATACCAATTGTTAGGCAATTGAGAGGGGGAGGTGAACCAACTATTACTGTGCTTAAACAATTATACCCATTTTAAACTAATTAAAGAACACTTAATGATGATCAAAATAATTTAGGGAAGTAAGAAATTGAGTATTCAACATCAATCACACACATGAAGTATACAGAGACAGATATTCCTGAGGAAACCCACAAAGGGAGAAAACCTCTTCTTCTCAATATGATAAGTAGTATTTATATTTTGTACATTATCATTCTTATGAGTACCCACTCTTTGTGAGGCTACCACCTCTGTTTTACAATATGTAACCTACTGAGAGCACCAACTCTATGGTTTCTCTAGAACCCACTAGAAGGAAGATAAACTCCCTGAGTGTTCCAGCACCAACTGGATGGAAGCATCAACTTCCAATCACACAAGAACCAACCTCTATAACAGAGAACAATCATTCTCCCTTGCACCACCCTGCCACCTTGGTTTCTCTGGCTTCTACCAGATGGAAGCTACAACTCCTTGTGTTCAAGCACCCACTTGAAACTCGAAGGAAAACAATCCTCCCTAGCACCTCCCTACCAGCCTTAGATATAAATATTTGTTACTAAAATTCATTACAATGATATAGTATTAATCAATGGCTTACCTATCTCATCCCTATTCTGCTACACTTCTCTGCTTCGCCTGCATCAATGTCTTCCTTCTGGTATCTTCTTGCACTTACTATTCTTTTGATCTGTCTTTTTCTTCCTCTCTTAGATCATGCTTGATTGTTATATCTCTTTATGTTCATGATGTATTCTCCATTACATACAATTCAACTTGTTTTTCACAGAAATAACAACCTCTCTCTGTCACAACATTATCCTTTTATTCATGCTCTCATCCACCGTTACACTCCCATCTCCAATACTCAAGTCGTCCATCTCAGAACACTCATTTTGAGGATCTCAGAACACTCATTTTGGGAAACTCAGAATGCTCAAGAGCCATGATTCCAATGCTCAGGAACGAATGATCCAGCTGCTCGAGAATGATGATTCAGTTAGTGTAAATGAATCCTAACTGATCAATAAAACACAAGATGAAACAATAACCCTTCAATCAGATTCGGTTTGATCAGCATCGTCGGATTATATCTTATTTAAATATCTTATCTCACATAACCAATGGCGGTGACCAGACACTAGGATTAACAAGCGCTTGAGCACTTATCAATTCAACGGTCATGATTCAATCTCCTAAAATGGATGACTGTCGTAACTTCGACATTTCACCCTTCGAAACTTTTGGGTTTGAAACCTTCAAAACTTCCAAATCAGATTTACCAAAAAGATTGAACGGTTTAGGTTTATTTCGAGGAAATAGATCAATCGTTAGATTTGATTCTTGCAAGTCTTAATCTGACGGCCATGACATAATCAACCATTGATATGGATGACCACCTTTTACTATGGTTCTTCGGCTATTATACTTACACTATCCTTCCACTATATCTTGATCAATGGTTGAGAGTGCACCTGACATCAGATTGATGGTCAAGATCTCCTTCGGGTCTCCTGAATTCAGAGATTTCAACTTACGCTATCCTTCCACTGGAGTAGATTGACAAATGAGAATACAATTGAAGTGATATTTCAGATAGGACAACTCGTTTCCTTGTTGACATGGTCTACTGACGTGCTATGCCACATATATCCTTTGCTTACGTGGTCTTCCATATATGTCCTTTGCTGACATGTACTGCCACATGTCCTTTGCTGACATGTTCTGCCACATGTCCTTGCAGATGAGGTTTGCTGACATAATCTGCTGACGTAGATATCCCTGATCTAATGGTCATCGTATGTTCTCCAGATTTGATGGTCTTTATTCATTTCGGATTTTCGTCTCTCTGGGCTTTGGGTTTTCAAATCTCAAAATTTTCGGAGCGTAACCTCTTCGCCTCTTTATATCCGAAGTGAATCATGTTCGTCGATCATGTTCTTAGATCTATGCCTCGATCTATCTACAGTGCAACTTTTCTATCTTATCCCGTCCTTCCACTAAAATGTGATCCAACAGTCGTGAAGACACTCGAAGCAGATCAATGATCAAGGATGATTGCAGAACCATAACTTGATAGTGATTTAAGTCGCCACCAAAAATCCAGAATTTGAATTTTTGTGTTGTTGGTGAGTCAACCACAATCGTCGATCTTTGAGGCTATAAGATCTGACGGTCCTGAGTAATTGCGGGACTGGAAATAACACAATCTTTAATTCTCCTTTTGTTCTCTGCAATCTGGCGATTATGCATTTGATGGTCACAACACAATCCAACTTAATCTGATCACTTGTTGGATCAACCACAGTCATCGATATCCGAGTCTACAAGATCTGACAATCTAGACCAATTGCAGGATTGGAACTAGCGAGTCATTTAATTATCCTTTCGATCTCTGCTATCTATCCCTGTCATTGATCTAGCGATTGTGCATCTGATGATCATGACCTGATATGACTTAAAATAATCATTTGTTGGATCAACCATAGTCATCGATATTCGAGTCTATGAGATCTGACGATCTAGATCGATTGTGGGATTAGAACTAACGATTCATTTAATTATCCTTTCTCTCCTTGCAATTCATCCATATCATTGATCGGGCTTGCAGATACGACGGTCAGAATCCTCCAACGATCCTTAAGCCCATGGTCACTCATATGACCAATGTTCATAAAATGAGACAATAAGCACAACTGATTTCTTGATCGGACGGTTGGTGAGGCTTATCACCCTGAGATTACACTTTTCCTTCTAAGATTTGATCTCTGCATATTGTTTTCTCCTCCTCTGAGCTTATGATTTTCCTGTTTTCCATCATCAATGTTGTTCTTTGCATCAATGACAAGCACACTCTTCCTATAAAATATGCCAACATATCAATACCCCATCACAAGCTCAACTGAGAGGGAAGGCTAGCCTCTTCCCAAATACAAAAAAAGAAGAACAAATTATGAGGGAATCCATTATATTCTTCAATAATTCTAACCAATACTAGCAAAACAAAGGAAGAAAAAAATGATGATACTATACAAGAATTCCTACAATTTTTAAAGGAAAAATAGTCGGTCGGTCGATTGCTACAATTTCTCAACATATTAAGATAATATAAAGAAGGAAAAATTCCTTCCAAAGATGTTAGGAAGATATATTACCATCATAAAGATTATGACCCATGAGTCAATATGGAAATCAATGAAGAACTAATCAAACAAGTAGTTGTCAACTTCGGATCTCAAGTCAATATCTTACCTCGAGAAACATGGATAAGAATGGGTCGACCTGCATTAGCACCAACTTTGAATTACCTCAAGTTGGAAGATCAAACACTGATAGAGACCATCGATATACTTAGAAACTTTGAAACTCAAATTATGGGTATACCGACTGAAGTCAAATTTGAGGTAATCGACCTAGTTGAGGGGATGCCAACATACACATCACTTGTCGGTTGGCCATGGGGTCGAAAAATGAAAGAGACTATCTCCCTTGAAAGAGATAGAATCAAATTAAAAGGAAGTGGAGGAAAAATAACTATCCCTCTGGACCCGAAAGAAGGAACATATTTAACCAAATCATGGGATGAGTATCAAGAAGCTCAATGCCTTTATCAAATAGTCAATGAGAAAAATGATTATGTTGAACTGAATGCACAAGGATAAAGTTTAAGAGAATCTTGTTTGTCGGTCGGGTATAATTCAGACTCAGCCTTGTATAACTAGAAATTAGAGAACTATGAAGCACATGCAAAAGATTTTTATTCCATTAAAGTTATTCCTAGAAAACATACAAGGACATGATTTTTGATCCAAGAAATACCTATAGTATATGAAAAGAAACATCAATAGAATCCCACCCTCATTACATCTTACAAAAGAAAAAAAAATCCTTTACATTGTAATGAATGGAATGCAGCTTCAACACATGTTGTAGAGTTTTCCAAATCTATTGGCAAACAAGGAAGGACTCAAAGACTAGTAGAAATCTTCACAGGCTAGGTTGCAAGATGGTGGGAAACACATTCCCCCAGACTTCAAACGTGGAAAACTATATCAACATAATTCATAGAAATATTCTGGGAAATGAAACTAGCCAAAGATGCTTACATTCCCACTTTTAAAATCGGGTATGATCCAGTTGAACATATTCACAATTGTGAGAAGTAATGGTGCAAAATCAGACACAAAAATTAAATGGTATGGCTTCATATGTTTCCAAGCACATTCGATGAAATACCAAGTAAATGGTACAAGATTGAAGAATCTTGTGGCCATGCACTAAATTGGTCCGACATCAAAGAAACATTTATCGAAGACTTCAAATTCACCCCAGAAGAGAAACATATAAGAGAAAAAAACACATCAGATTAAAATTTTCCTCTAAAAACCGACTCGAGCTACACAAAGAGAAAAAGGGAACATGATGGTCGACCTCATATCAATATCGACTTGCAACCTCGTTTTGACAAAAAATAAGGGAATTACTATATCTTGAAGAATCGAAATGGAGAACATAAGTTGTCCATGCCATATCTTTAGATGGAAAAAGGATCACCCAATGTTGTAAAACAATGTAAAATCAGTACTAAACATATCTAAGTAAGAAAAGATTACGAAAATCCATACTTTTCAGAAATATTTACCAGAATTGAAGAAGGGGAATAATACCTCGATGAATTAAAACCACTAGAGTGGATGAATGCTGAAATCAATACTAAAGAATTCAATATATCAAAGAATGATCGACCAAAAATGGTATAAGTAAGTGACTATTGGTCGGAAAAATAGATAGCCAACATAGTAGATTTGCTAAAAAAATATCAAGATGTCTTTTCTCGGGACTATAAATATTTAAAAGGACTTGTAGCAGAAATGGGAGAAATGAATATTGAACTTATCCTGGGGGAAAAGTCGATTAAAAAATGTCCATATTAGTTATCCCAAAAGTATAATCCCATTGTCCAAAAAGAAATTGAGGGAAAGCTAGCAGCAAACATCATCTACCCAATCGACAAAGCAGAATGGGAAATCCATATGGTAGTACAACCGAAAAATCATAAACCCAAGAAACTACGAATTTGTGTCGATTTCAAAGGGATAAATAAATTGACCATGATAAACGCATTCTCCACTCCCTTCACCGATGAAATAATTAATGAATTCACGGGTTAGGAATGTTATTCATTTATAGATGGTTTCTCTGGATATAATCAGGTACCAATAGCCAAAGAGGATCAACGAAAGACAACATTTGTCTCATAATTTGACTCTTTTTCCTATAGAGTTATGTCTTTCGGACTAAAGAATGCCCCGACAATTTTCTTAAGAATAGTGGTCAAAGAAATCCAAGAATATATATATATATATATATACCAATTGACATTTTGTTAGGACATGTGGTATGCAAATACAAATTAAAAATTGACATGGAAAATATCAAAATCATCCTCGAATTGAAGCCACCCGTAAATCAAAAACAAATTAAAATCTTCCTCAGACACATGGGATATTACAGAAAATTTATATGCCATTATTCAAATTTCACATTCCTAATAAATGATTTTCTCAAAATATAATTTGAGTTCATATGGAGTAAATACTGCTATGAATCATTCCAATTCTAAAATAAAAAACTAGTTGAAGCCCCTATATTAAAATTTCCTTACTGATTGGGAAGGTTTCACATCCATATCGATGCCTCAAATGTGGCTATCATATCAGTCCTATCACAACCATACAATGACATAGTCGATCACCCAAATGTGTACATGAGTCGGAAATTGAACAAAGCAGAAAGAAACTATTCGACTATGAAAAGGGAATCTTTGTCAATGATATTTTCACTACAAAAGTGTGGATGTTTTGGTAGTTGTGGGAGGTACTTTCCCTCCTAGATTACATTTCTTAGATGAGAAGAATATTTCAAAAGCAAGAGAGCCATTTAAAAGATGTGGAAATACCCTAGAAGAGAATTTAGCCCAAAAGAATAAAGAATAAATAAGTGACACCTTCCTAGAAGAGAAGTCATCCCAGTGAAGAGGACAATAAGGCTATAAATAGGAGGCAGATTAGATCATTTTTACACACTCACTCACACACTCTCATCTACACATAAGTAAGGTGAAAGTCTAAGGAAGGGTGATGCAACAACTGCAGTGACACAGATTCTTCTTGTTCAATATTTTTGGTATTTCTTTCTTGTGCACTACTCTTAGAAAAGGTGTGCTACCTTGGTATTGTGCTATTTTTGCAGCTGGGGTGGTATTTATGGTTGTATATTGAGATATCCTTTATGCTAGGGTTTATTTGTTGGTTCATTATTGGACTTGCTTTGTGAATGAAATCTTTTTAAGAAAGGTTGTTTGGTTTTTTCCTCGACTTGGGGTTTTCC
>JZKD02S0996377.1:200113-213402 GCA_000966675.3 Picea glauca
AATACTTTGTCAAGACTTTTAAGCACCATCATGATATATTCGTGATAATTATTTCATAGAGAAGTTTTCCCTACCCTAGTGCACCCCCTGAAATCCTCAATGTGCAGTTTGGTGAAGTTTGAAAAATCGAGGTTTTTTAGTGCTAGGGTTTCTACCAGTGGAAAATGTCAACAAACATGAGAATTGAATATATAATTTATGGAGGATATAACTTCATATACTGGAAGAAAATATTTCTCCTCATTCTAGAACAAAATGAGTTATTGGATCATGCCAAGCAGATGCTTCCAGAACCAGAAGAAGAAGATGCCAAAGCAAAGTTCGACAAGAATGATGTCATGGCCAAGAGGATCTTGATAAACTCAATAAAGGATTATCTCATACCTAATGCATCATAACTGAAGAAACTAAAGGGAATGTTTGATTCCCTAACCATACTTTATGAAAGTAATAATACCATTCGAAATATTACTCGAAGGAATCAACTCAGAAATAATATCCAACTATTTTATGAGGATCTCCCAGATAAAGGAGAAATTATCAACCATTGGATATCCATTAGAATATGTTGAAATCGTGACTACAACACTCAATGGATTCCCCTCCTCTTGGGATCCATTTTTTCAATGGATTTGCATGAGAAGAAAATTTCCCAAGTTTAACAAGCTATGGGAAGATTGCACCCAAGAGCAATCCAGGTTGATATCCAAATCACAGAAGACTAATGATGATGAAAATCAAGAACTTGCTACCCAAGTGAAGAAGTGAAAGGAAAGGGAAGAAGGTATCTCGAATAAGTATAATAAACCACACCACAGGAAGGATGTGTCAAATATCATATGCTACACGTGCAATAAGATGGGACATTATGCCTCACATTTCCCTCATAAACATGAAAAGGGAAAGAAGAAGAAGCACCATGCACATACATCAAAATATGAAGAGCACAAGTCAAAGGATGAATAATTTGTATTTCTTTCATCACTCATGGGAACCATCACTCAAGGGAGTGACACGTGGCTCATAGATAGCGGTGCTTCTAAGCACATGAATGGATCTAGAAATTATCTTTCAAATCTGATAGAAAAGAGCTCATCCCTTCAAGTGTATCTTAGGGATGATTCCAAGCATGCGGTCAAAGGTGTTGGAGAAGCCTCCCTACAACTTGACTCAAGTAACCATATTTGAATTAAAGATTTTTTTTTCTTTCAAAAATTAAAGAAGAATTTAATTTCCATATATGATTTAGAAGATGAATTATTTAAAGTAGCTTTTGTGTATGTCCAAGGTCTTCTGTGGACCAATAATTCAAGCATTGATAAAGATACCATGATTGGCGTCCGAGAGGAAGGACTATATAAATTGAAGGAATACCAAGAACAAGCCCATGTACACAACAATGTTAGCTCAACTGAGCTATGGCACTGAATACTTTCCAACATAAACTATAGAGCCCTATCGATATTGGGAAACATGTTTACAGTTCTACCCAACATTCAGGTAGAATGTGATGGAATATGCAACGCTTGTGCACTTGGAAAGAATGTCAAGGGAATATTTACTAGCATCGACAGTAGGTCCAAGAGTATCTTGAACATCATACATTTCAATGTATGCAGACAGATGACGGTGCCATCCTTAGGAAAATGTGTATACTATGTCTTATTCGTAGATGACTATTCTCGAAAGACATGGATCTACTTATTGAAAACTAAAGATGACGTCTTCATCAATTTTTAGGAATTCAAGGATTTAGTTTAAAATCTCTCTGAAAGGAATATTAAAGTCTTGAGATATGATAATGGAGGTGATTACAACTCAAAGGAGTTTAAATAATTTTGTAGAGAAGCAGGGATTAAGAGGGAGCTAACAACTCCCTACAACCCCCAACAAAATGGGGTTGCATAAAGAAAGAGTAGATCCATTATAGAAGAAATGAAAGAATGATCCATGACCAGGGCCTACCCATGCACTTATGGGAAGAAGCTTCCAGTATAGTTGTGTATGTATAGAATAGAAGTTCTCACAAGATATTGGGGAGCAATACACCTAAAGAGGTGTTCACTAGAAACAAACCAGAAATCAGTCACTTAAGGATTTTTGGTTTTCCAACATTTATACATGTTCCAAAGGAGAAGAGAATGGAGTTAGAACCTTCAGGAAATAAGGGAAGATTCATTGGATACAATGATACCTCCAAGGCTTACAGAATATACATTCCTGGTAAGAGACTGCTGGAATTATGGGTTGACCTAGGTTCTACCTTAGTTCTCCAACAAAACCCTTGTCACCATCGACCTTTATGGTAAACCAGAAGGCTACACCGCGCACATAGTGCATAGTGAAATCTCACCCAAGATGGTTTATGGGGGACTGAAGGATGCATGTGTCTATAGTGATGGAAGGGATTGGGGGATGTTATTTCTTATTATTATTTAACCATGTATTATATTATAATATTCATCAGATCCATTCATTCATTCACTCATAAAAATTATTTTGCATATATATTATAGTGTGTGTTGTAAGTAAATCCATTCATTCATCTATCTAACCATTCAATCATAAATGTAGAAAGAGTAAAACATTCAGACATATTTCACACAAGGTTTTACCGTGGTTCACCCCACCCCCCAGGGCTACATCCACAAATATCTTATGCTTATTTTCTTATTCATCAAAAGGTGTTGTGTGCATTACATCATAGTATAGAGTAATGAGGTGAATCATGATCACACCAAGATCTATAGCTTGCGACCTAAAACTCAACTATGTCTCCATACTTACTTCATCTGATCTCCACAACTCTCAACCATACCAAGACTCAAAAACTCCAAAACACTCTCCAAAATTCACTTGTCTCACACACACACACTCTAAGATATCCATCCCCTTATTTCTACCACATACATCTTATTTATATTACAAAAGTGGGTTAAAACCCTTACAATACATCCCAAAACCCTAACCCTAACATGGCTAGGTTTGTCCACATCTACGTCGGATTTCTACAAATCCTACCATGCGTGCTACTTTTCCTCAAAATGTGGGATGCTCTCCTTCTTGGTCCAATATTCCTCATTTTCTGCATTGTTCTCCCAACCATCCCTACTCCAAAAGGCCCCCAATACTAATATGTGTCTCATATCAAGCCACACAGACTTATCTCACCTTCAACGCTACCTCCAATGCATGAAATGTTTCTTCCAAATCTGTCGCTCTTTCCTTGGCACGTGTGCTCTTTCTTGCTAGTGTCTCCAAAACCTGGTTTATCACATGCTATTCAACACTTCTTTGCTTTATTATAGCGCATCTTCCCATATTCCTTTCTCTATTTGGAGCTCGTCAATCATTCCTTTGTCTTTTTGATTAAATGGCTCCAACTGAGACTTCCTTGCTTGTTTCTCCTCCTGCATAATCTTTACTTCTTCCTCCAATTTTTGCATCTCCTGTGCAACCCTCATTCTTAGGGATATATCAACGATATTCTTCCTCTTCTTCAAGTACTGAACCTCCATGTTCAATTTTTCCTCCCTCTACTCTAGTTGTTGGATCATCTCATCCTCTTCCAGGATGGTCCAAATATTGGCAGTCATGTCATATAATTTTGCCACTTTTTTAACCTCCTAGTTATACTCTCTATGTGAACAGTAGTATCCTGCTCTCTCTACTCCCATACTTCTGGATGTGTGCTCATAGTTAGTTTTGTTGTTAAGTCCGCTATCTCTTGTTTGTAGTTCTCCATTGCCTATGCAATATTATATATCTTCTCTTTTTCTATAACCTCCTACCCCTACGCATTGTCTAGGATTGTACTATAGACTTCTACAAGTTTAATTTCTAGGTTATATGCATGCTTCTTCTCTACCTCCCTATCCAGTGTGACCTTCTCACATGTCACTTGAAAATTTTCCTTCACCTCGTGATTGAGCACTAGGTTGGTGGAATCTTCCCTAGCTCTAGACTGTACTTCTTGCATTACACTTGTTTGTATTCCATATAATACTTTTGTGGGTATGTTCGCCAGAACCAACTCCAGATGTTCCACATCCTTTACTGGTCTCTACGTTGTGTTTTCATCCACCTCCAACATTTCGTTTTTGACTTTGAACCTATCACTGCTCATGACTATTGTCTGCATTGTCTCTCCTTGTTCTTTTTGTGTTGGTGCTTCTTGAGATTTTTCCTTCTGATGCGTTATTGGATGTTGCGTTGTACTTATCTCGAGCCTTTGTGAAATATCATGTACTTCCACCAATTTCTCCATAACTTCTTCCCTTTGTGCCTCTGCTTCACATACTATATCCTCCCCTCTATCTTGAAATTTGTCTTCAAAAAAATCTACATCACCCTCTACAATAGTGATGGTTGAAGGATTCTTATGATACTTAACCTTTTTCTTTATTTCTACCTCCTGTGCTCTAGTCCCATTCTTTTTTGGGGTTGAGATATGCGCCTCGGTTTTCTTCTTTGGAGTTTCCCCTTATTTTAATTCCATTGGATGAGAGATATCTCCATTCTCATCATCCCCATTTACTTCTCTCCTCAATACAATCTCTTTATTTCTTGGCTTCTTGCTTGATGTGCTACTTCATGAGGCTTGACCATGCTCTGCATCCTTCCTTATATTGTCTACATGACTTCTTGTATTATTTGATGTTCCTGCTTTTTCTTGATCCTTAGGATTTTTTCCTTTCTTTTTTTGTTTTTGGAACCTTCCACTGCATATGTCAGTCTTTCACGATCCAGTCTGCTTCTTCACATGATGTGCAATACCTAATTTCCAGCCACTTGTTCTTTGGGTCCCTTCTGACCTGAATCCACAAATGGTGTCTTGAATCCTTGAAATTAGAAATCCATTCATTTTCTTGAACTACTTCAATTAGGATCCTCCATACATTGGTTGTATTCTTATGGATATCTTCCAAGAACATGGAAAGTAATATGTTGTTCTCCTTTTGGTTCTTTGGGTCCTTCGTCTACCACAAATTTTCATAGTGCGCTACACCAAATTTCCCTTTTCTTTCCAAAAAGGATGAAAATTTGGGCTCCTGCCATCCCATTAATGCTATCAAGTACTAGAAACCAGGAGTAATGAAATTATGTTCCATTATCTTCTACCTCTCTATAATCTATCAAAACTTGGTTCAGTAAATACGGTGCCCAACTGAAAACTACACCCTTTTCGCACTGCACAACTATTGCTATAACTCATGTTGGGGATTCTTCCTTTCTAAACTTCCTCAGAAGTCTGCAAGACATCAACTTTGTGGTAAAATTTGTTTCATAGTCGTTGATATCCTTTATGATTATTCCTCTGGTTCCCTTGTTGGTACCGAACTTCGCTTTCACTTATTTTGCAATTTCTTTGTCCCTTGTCTTGTTGTCCAAGTATCCTTATGGTTTTACACCATTGGTAGGAAATTCTATAATATTGGATATAAGATCTACATCTATGGGGACTAGCCTGTCCATCCACAAGATACCTCCATGTACCATGTCTAGTAGTTTTTTCACACAAAGTCCCACATTCTTACCGTGCCTGAAATGTGGTATTTCCAATAGATTCATAATGCCTGAGTTGTAGATACATGTGATGCACTACACATGATCTAAAATGGGTTTCCCTAGGGATCCTACCCCCCCCCCCTATTTTCCAAGTAAACTTCCTGCGCAAAGTCAGGAAAATTCATGGTGTTGGTTACATCATAATACACATATTTTAGTTTCGACACCTTCCCTATCATATCTTCCACTAAAACTACAACATATGGGATATGAGGTAAAGTGATTTATGTTTCTCTTGGTTCTTTCCTCTTCTGAACCGTGACTAGTTTTTCTTATGTAGCTTCATCCCCATATTCTTCTTCTTCTTCTTCTCCCTCTATATATTCCTGGCCTTTGAACTCTTCTAAGGATTTCTGCTTTTGTTTATCCTTTTCCTCCACTTCTACAGGGTTTTCAAGACTAGGGTTTGCACTACCATTAGGTTTTTCCATGCTCTAAACTTTTTGCACCTATTCTAGAGTTGGTGTTTCTTATTCTATCTTGGTGGGACTGATAGATTCGGTCTCTGATGTTGCAACGTGCTCCAACTCCAAAAAATTCTTCGGTTCTTCCATTCTTTCCTTCTTCCTTCCTGTCTATCGGGTCACTCATACGAAACATCTGAGAGGGCCAACCTTTGGGGGTTCGATCTAACTAGCCTTGCACACAATCAATTGACTTTTTCTCTTACTCAATCTCCCTTTGCTCACACTCTCGAGTGTTTTGTTTCTCAAAAATTTCTAAGTGTTGAGGTTTCCCATGTTTTTTCCTTTTTATAAACCCCGTCATAAATGTTCTATCATGTTTTTCACTTTTCTAGTTATTTGTGTGATGTCTGATTTTCCTGTGTGAAGTATTCTAGATTATATCACACCAATTTATGTTTGTTGCACGATGTCATTTATGAGTATCACTTATTCCTCTAACTACTTATTTTTTACTTATTTTCTTCATTTTTATATTTTTGTCTTTCTTTTTCTTCTTTTAGCTCCTACTATTTACAATATGTACAAGTCTGCTTGTTGTGTTGTAACTATTGAGAGTTGGTATCTATATTTTCCCTATATAGTTTCAGTCGACTACCTGTCACCATTCCTTGCACTTCCTTTCCTACTAATTCTTGTATTTGTACAACACCTCCATCTGTGACGGACTTTATCTGGTATGGCCCTAGCAATGCATTCTGAGCTTCCCTGGGTGTTGCAAATACTTACTGTCATAGAGGAGAACCAAATATCCTTCCTTAAACTTCTTCTTCTTGATATGTTTGTCATGCCATGATTTATCCTTTGCTTTCTGTACCTCTTGATGAAAACCTCCAATGATTCTGTCCTCTTCTAATTCCATCAGTTGATCCAATATTTCCTGTGTTGTGCCACTTTTTTTCATATCTCTAATTGTTGTAATGCATAGACTTGGCATTAAATAATCTAAGGGAACTATTGTCTCCTCTCCATACACCAATATAAAGGGTGTTTGTCCTGTTAATTTCCTGCAGGTAGTTCTATAAGCCCAAAGTATTGTTGGTACCTTCAAATCCAAATCATCTTTGTTTACATAACAAATATTTTTTAAGGCTTCCACTGTTCCATTTTCTTGAGGGTGGTAAGGAGTACTCTTGTGGTGGAAAATATTAAACTCTTTAAACATTGCCTCAATTGTATTGTTAATAAAGTGAGTTCCCTGATCACTCATCAATATTATTTAACATCCAAACCTTGTCACTACATTCTCAAATAAAAATTGAGTTGTTATCTCTACATTGCAATCCTCTACATTCTCTTGTCACTGGTGTTGCCTCTGCCCATCTGGTCAAGTATTCCATCACTGCAATAATGTATCTGGCTCCTGATCTTCTTGTTGATGGATTAATTGGTCCTAAAAAATATATTTCCCATTTATCAAACACTTGTAAAGTAACCTATGGTATTAGTGGCATCTCATCCCTCTTGGATGGCTTCCCAACTCTTTGAAAAAAATCAAACTTCCGACAATATTCCTTTGAATCCTTATTAACTATTGGCCACCATAATATTGCACACAATACCTTATGCGCAGTAGCGTTTCTTGCCTAATTTCCTCCTGCAATTCCCTCATGCGCCTCTGCCAAAATAACATGTCTTTCATGCTCCATCACACATCTCCTCAAGATTCTATCTGCTCCAAGTTTGTATAAGTGACCTACAATAAAATGATAATCTGTAGCTATGACCACCAAATTTTTCTTCTGCACAGTAGTAAATTCTGTTGGTGCAAATCCGGTACTCAAAAACTCAATAATGTCAGTAAAATATTCATCATCTATATGTACTAAAAATAATTGTGCATCTAGAAAGTTGTCTTCCAAATTACTAGGTTCTTCTCCATTCATTATCTTGGATAAGTGATCTGGTCTTGCATTCAATATTTCAGGCTTCACCACAAATTCAAAGTCAAATTCTTGAAATAAGAGTATCCATATGCATATCCTTCCCCCCAACACTAGCTTCTTAACTGAGTATCTCAGAGATGAATGATCTGTAAACATATTGAAGGGTTGTCCCTACAAGTAATGTTTGTATTTCTGCAAAGCATACACCATAGCTAGACCTTTTCTTTCTGTAGTATTGTAGTTATTCTCTTAATATGACAATTTTATGTTTGTAAAAGAAATAGGGTGATCTATATCACCTTCTCCAGGCTGGGTTAATATTGTTCCTAATGCAATTGCATATTCATGCACATGAAATTCCTTTAACCAATATGGAAATACTAAAATTGGCACAGTAACCATCTTCTCCTTGAAAACATCCATACTCTTCTAGCATTCATCATTCCACTGGTACTTAGTATCCTTCTTCAACAACTTATTCATTGGTGTGGTGTTCTGTGCATATCCTCTTATGAAATTTCTTTAATATCCTATATGGTCCAATGTACTTTTTAGCTGACACACTGACTTTGGTGGTGGTAAGTTAACTATGGAAACAAATTTTGTAGGATCAACTAGCATACACTGTTTACACACCACATGTCCTAACAAAATCCCAAAAGGTGCGCTGAAAATACACTTCTTAATGTTCAATGATATCTGACACTATATTCATCTATCCAACATCATCCTTAATACTTCAACATGATATTTCAACAAACTGAACAAAGTCCGATCATCCAAGTAAACCTCCAAAAAATTATGAATAAATTCCTTAAAATCCATTACTACTAACCTTTAAAAAATGGTTGGTGAATTCTTCAATCCAAATGGCATAATTGTATACTAGAATGAGCCCCACTTTGTAGAAAATGTTTTCTTGTGTCTATATTTTGATGCTATCCTAATCTGATGATATCTTGAGAATCCATCTGTAAAAGAATAAGCTTATTGACCCCCTACATTCTCCAAAACTTCATCTGTAAATGGGGTAGGAAAAGGATCATGTAGGAAAGCATCATTCAATTTTCTCAAATATACACAAATCCTAATCCCTCCATACTTCTTTTCTTGCACCACCATAGTATCTATCCATTCTAAATCTTCTACGGGTTCTATAACACTAACTTCTAGCATTTTGTCAATTTTTGTCTTCACCTTCTCTTTGTATATTGGATTAAATATGTATGACCTCTTTCTGATAGGTCTTGATTCTGGATTCAATGGCATATTCATCTCTCATATATCTCATTCTAACCCCTTCATCTCTGATAATTTTTATAGGAATAAGTCATTATACTCGTGTAGTAATTATGTGATCCTCTCTATTGTCTGATTATCCCAATAATCTTCAAAACCATCCATCTTTGGGTTTTCTGTAGTTCCAATATTTACCTTCTTGATCTTTAATGGTGTAGCATAATATTTTCAATCTAGTTTGGGACATTCTACTTCCCTTTCACCTTCTACTTCTGGGATCTGTATATTGCACGAATTATCTTCTGTTGGTTCTTGTTCTTCTGCTACATGATAACAATGTAGCAATTGTTTAACTGCCTGACTAGCCTGCCTCTGATATGCTGGAATTATTTAAAAATTTGGTTCTTCAAATATCCTCTCTTACCACTTTGAGAACTGTATCAACCTCTGGACTATCATTCTTGAAGGAAAATGCAACTATAAAGTTTTGTTGTATTTCTTCCCAGTTAGTAGTTTCTCTACGTTGCTCTTGTTCTGTGTACCAGTTCTTCGGAATTCCTTCTAATGTGTGAACAAAGTGGTGTGTCCATTCTTATAGTGGTACTAATATCCATTGAAATATTCACCTTTATACATGTTGTTTGGGTTGTCCAAATCCTTCATATTTATCCTCATATTTATGCTCTTTTTTTGTGTTGAATATTATGCGTAGTAACCTTTTGCATTGAAACCAATTGTTGATATTTTCCTTGTGTGTACCCCACCATCTTGCAGGTGTAGCTATTAAAGAAATATCTAGTTCTGGTAATCTCTGATTTTCTATAACCTCTACCTCATATTTCATAAAAAAATCTTCTAAATCATTCAAGCCATAAAAAGTAGGAGGTTCTCTTACCTATGTACCAACCTATCTCAACGCGCACGTCATTCTAGTACACCTCCTGGTAGATAATTCATGTAGTCACTATTTCTAGTTTTCCAGTCCTGTGTTGGAGTCTGAAGCACAAGAAACTAAGCATTCCATCTCCAGTTGGTTTGATATAATCCTCTTCGTGCATAGTAGTTCTATATAGTTGATTCACATCTTCTATAAGAATATTATCCTCTGCAGGTTCCAAATACCTACCTCCTTTTGAGGGATCCAATGGCACTATAACTATGTATTCTCTAGACTCAAATATCATCTTCCTTTTCTTCAAATTAATAATATCATGGTTATCAAAATCCCAATTCAGACCCAACAATGTTGGATATTGTGAATTATTGTCCACTATGCCAATGACTTCAAAATAATCCATGGTGCGCACACCATCCAAATCTACTGGAATCCCCTTCAACCTTCCTATTAGCACCACTCTGTGTTGATTTTCCAACTTCAACTTAATAGGTGAATACCCTAATTTTGGTTCTCCCATAGCTTCCCAAGTTTTCTTTGGAAAAACATTGACTTCAGATCTTAAGTCTAGTATAATATCCCCCATATTGAAATCTCCTATGTTACCATTCAATCTAAATTCCATGTTGGTTCTTCTCTTCTTTTAGACCTGATTTACTCTTTTTACCCCTTCTTCTCCAGAATGACAATTTTCTAATAAATTATGCAGTACTTGTAAGTGATTTTTATCACTCAATAATTTGACACAAGCTCCCAAAAAGTTTCTTATGTTTCTTACTTGTTATGAATACTTCTCTTGATTGGTTTGATAATATAATGAAGACATGTCATAGACTGGTATTTCATCTATTGGCTTCGTTCCTAAAGTGGATGAAATATTTTCTTTCAATATCTCTTGTCTATCTTCTTTGAATATCTATTTCTCTTTGCGCTCATCAAACTTATGTTCAGGCATTGTGTTCTTCCTAATCCACTGGTATTGGTCATGATACTTCTTATTTTCATCCTCTCATGTCTTAGCTCCACCTATAGTTACTATGTTAATCTTCTTCCCATCCTCTTCTTTGTTTTCCACACCAATCCATTGCACGTTTTGATTAGCCTGGTTCCTCTTATCCTATATTTTTATCAATAATGTTGGACAACCTTCAGTTTCATTGTCCACTGCACAACAATACATACATGTTGTAGGTGGTTGTGGCAAGTCTCTTGCATAGTTCCTTGGGTTATTACAGTTATGACACACTACTGGTCCTCGACCTCCTCCAAAACCTCTTCCTCCATGGCCTCCTCCTTTGAAGCCTCCTTTGTTTCCATGATTATATTCACACATTGTTTTATACTAAGCTCCTTGACTATATTGTGGCTACATGTTATTGTATTGGTGTGGTTATGTGCATTGTTATACATGATTATACTGTTGTTTCCATTGAAACTGGTGCACATTGTACTGTGGTTGTGTTGCAAACTATTGCGTAGGGTTGTACCATGGTTGTTGCGCAATGTTATACTATGGTTGTTCCATATATTGTCATGTTACATGTTCATCATGCACCCTATATGTATCTACAATCCTTTCTTTCATCATCTCCAAGGCTCTACAGTGTTTTTCTTCATGTCCAACTGACTTACAAAAGTTACAAATGTACTCTTCAAAACTTTCTGATATTTGTTCATCAAGGGTAAATGATAGGGATCATTCCCATGTGTTTTGAAAATATCGCACCATGGTCCTCTTGAAGATAAAGGGTTTTTCATACCCGCTCCAATATATTGTGAAAATATTAGACACTCATTCATGTGATGGTTTTTTGTCCTGCACATTGTACACCAAACATCTTCTCTTTTCTCCTTTCCTTTGTTCTTATTTAATTGGAATGTCAAGTCCTTCAGATCTTTCTTCAGCGCTTCCTATAGAGCCTCACCCTAACTTTGGAATTTATGTTGTCTCAAAGGATTCTTCAATTGTGGAAACAAATAATTAACAAACAAATGCATATGTTGTGCATCAATAATGGTGTATTTATCTTACCTTTTAGCCTCTTGAACTTCTGGTCCACTTCCCATACTAATTCTCCTAGTTTCTTATTGATCTCTATCATTTCATTCATAAAGTGGTCTTCTGAACTTTGCTTATGAAATTCAATTATTAACTACTTCCTCACATCAGCTACAGTTGTAGGTGTTCCTGTTGGGTTATTTCTTGAGAGACCCATGTACCAATCTAATGTGAAGTCTCTAAAAGTGATTTCCAAATGCACAACCTTTGTATCCTAATTTTTAATCTGATTTTCTACCCATATATTCTAACATATGAACACATGGGTTTTTGGTTCATCTGACCCATCTTCTTGGAACTCTAGTAACTTGATGGTTGGATCTTGTTCTTCCATTATGAAATTTGTTGAACTACCACCTCCATGTCGTGTAGATACTTGAATGCTACTTGTTGAACTTGCACTTATCATACTAGAACCACGTCTTGGAAAAATTCTTCTACCACTAATCACTTGTTGGTTAAGTTCAGTTGTCTTAGTCGCACATGGGGTTGTGGATTCCACACTAATTTGGATTTGGAATGGAGATCCTTCATCTGCATCAGACCCATGACCTCAGGTTTTCCTTTCATATGTGGCATGGAAGATATCCTTACTCTTCCCCGTGGCGCAAAGATCCTCTAACTCTTCCTCATCGTTGTCCAATACCTCTCGCTTCACTATATCCCTCTTCTTATTATTCATCCTATACTAGTAGGGTAATCCACTGCACGTCACACCTTCATTCTTTATGATTTCCCTGGTATGTTGATTATCCATCATGATGGGGTCCATTTCCTCCTTCTTTTGGATATTCTCCAGAGCCTTCTCCATTTCTCAAATCCTCCTTAGTGCTTCTCCCAAATCCCCCATGTGCGCAAAGTGATTTAGTTGTCTGATTCCATGGTCATCACGCCTTTATCATGTAATAAGATCTTGGTCAACATGTAAAGAGACCTAATATACCTCCCTCTAGGTCCCTTCAAGAAGTCTTTCTCTGCAGCCGTGTATGACTGATCCAGATTATTTTCGGCACGAAATGAGAGCGGAGATATAATAAAGAAATGCACAGAGATATTGCAGATCTTCAATAATATAACAGAAATGTATCAGAGATGCAACCATAAACACAGATATACAGTAATACACGATTTCTATTAATCAAAGAAATGTACAGAGACTGTAAAAATACAGAGTGAAA
>JZKD02S0996378.1:0-13554 GCA_000966675.3 Picea glauca
AAGTCAATGGCCCATTTTTCAAATGCCCTCAGGGTCATCTGTGGTGCTAATGGAATCTCATCTCTTCGGGATGGTTTTCCAACTCGCTGGCATACATCGCATGCTCTGGTATATTCTTTAGCATCTCTGTGTAATGTAGGCCACCAAAGGCCAGCTCGCAAAACTTTTTGCGCAGTTGCTTTCCCTACGTAATGTCCTCCTGCGATGCCTTCATGAGATTCTACAAGGATCATTGGACACTCTATTTCCATAATGCATCTTCTTACTATCTCATCAGGTCCCATTTTATATAGCTGACTAGCTATCATTGAAAAATATGTAGCGTGCACCACTAGCTTTTTTTTTTGGGAGATTGTATACTCACTCAGAGCCATTCCTATTGACGGGAATTGGACTATGTCTGTGAAGTGGTCATCAATATTTATAATGGTGAGTAGTTGTGCATTCAGTAATGTATCCTCTAGACTGGTAGGTTCTTCACCATGTTCCAACCTCGACAGGTGGTCTGTGCCCTTGTTCATTTTTCCTGGCTTAACTATGATCTCAAAATCATACTATTGAAACAACAGAAGCCATCTGCATATTCGCCCCCCCAACACTGACTTGTTGAATAGGTACTTCAGCGTGGACTGATCAGTAAAAATTTTAAAGTGCCCTCCCAACAAGTAGTGGTGGATTTTTTGCAATGCATACACCATGGCTAGTCCCTCTCTCTCTCTAGTGGTGTAATTAACTTTGGTTGTGGACAACTTCCTGCTGGAAAATGATAATGGATGATCAATATCCCCTTCTCCAGGTTGTTCCAGTACTTCTCCTAATGCAATGGAAGACACATCAACATGCACATGAAATTCCTTGCTCCAGTATGGAAAGACTAGAATAGGCTCCTTTACCATCTTTTGTTTCAGTGTGTCAAAACTCTACTGGCATTCTTCTGTCCAATCGAACTGACAATATTTATTTAATAAATTCTCCATTGGCACAATAATCTGAGCATATCCTTTTATAAATTTCCTATAATAGACAGTATGTCCTAGCGCAGTGCGCAGTTGTTTGACTGAAGTAGGTGGTGGCAAATCAACTATAATTGCAATCTTGGATGGATCCACCAACAATCCTTGCTTGCATACAATATAACCTAATAATACTCCAAATGGTGAGAAGAAGATGCATTTCTTCAAATTCAAAGAAATTTAACACTATCTACATTTATCCCACATTAGCCTTAGACATTCAATATGATTTTTCAACAAACTAAAAACAGTCCAATCATCAAAGTATGCTTCTAAAAACTTATGAAAAAATTCTATGAACACTTCAACCACCACCCTGGAAAATATGGATGGGGAATTATTCAATCCAAATGGAATTACTGTATATTGGTAGGATCCTGACTCTGTGGAAAACGTATTCTTATGGTGGTCCTCCTTGGCGATGTGGATCTGATGGTATCCTGAAAACCCATCTGTAAAAGAATATACTTCTTGGCCTCCCACGTTATCCAACACTTCGTCTGTGAATGGTGTAGGGAAAGGATCATGTAGAAAAGCATCATTCATCTTCCTGAGATCTATGAAAATCCTGATCTCACATGTCTTCTTATCTTTCACTACCATGGGGCTAATTCAATCCAACTCCTCGACAAGTTCAATAATCCCTGCTTCCAGCATTCGCTCGAGCTCAATCTTCACTTTTTCCTTATATTTCGGGTTCAATCTTTAGGGTCTTTGATTGAATGGCTTCGCATATGGTTTCAAAAGTATTCTCATCTCTCCCATAGGTCCTTTGATACCCTTCATATCAGTGAACTTGGTTGAGAACAAGTCCTGATACTCGTGCAATAATTCTGTGATTTTGTCAATGGTAGAAGCGTCCCAGTAATCTTCAACATTGGCAAGCTTTGGTGTCTCCTCTATCCCAATATTAACTTTCTTTATCTTTATTGGTTGTCCAATGCATGGCAGTTCAACTCCTGGTCCTTCCACATCTCTTTGACCTTATGTTTCTGCGATATTCACCTTCCTTGGATCATCATCTTTGTCAGCATTAATGTTGTAGTAGATCTACAGTTTTTAGAGGGGTGTAGTCCATTCATCCTCTTCTTGCTCCAAAGGGAGGCTAGATGCCTCCTTAAATAATTTTTGTCTCACCATCTGTAGTGCTTGATCTACTGAAGGAAATTCACTTTCAAACAAAAAGGTGGTTATAAAATTCTGGGTCATACCTTCCCATTCTGAAGTGACGAGGTGCAACTCTGCTTGAAGGTACCAGTTAATCGGGGTGGTATCCAGCGTATTAATGAATCTGTGTACCCATTGTTCTCTAGGAACATTACTCTAGGCCTCTTCACAGCTGTGTACGTGGTCCTTTGGGAAACTTCGACCTGTGTATCTTACTTCGTAGCTTCCTACTTGTGCTAAAAAACGCTTTGTCATCAGAGTTCAACATTGTGTCTAGTCTGTGATGTTTCCCTTGTGCATTCCCCACCATTTTGCTGGTGTGGATTTCATGGCCTCATCCATTTCCAACAACCTTTGTTGTGTTGGTACACTTGTCTCAAATTCTAATAATAATTTCTCTAAAGGGTTCAACCCATCAAATGTGGGTAGCTTACTCACTGTTGTGCCAATCCAACGAACTTATCTGGTTAGCCTAGCACATATTCTTGTAGATACTTCATACATCTAGTTCTTCCAGTTCTCCAACGCTTCTTCTAAGTCGGATGAACATGTGTTGTCACTTCCCCAGCTCAGATTCCCGTTAGTTGTAGGGTTGATATAATCATGTTGTTTGGTTGTTAATTTGTAGATGTTTTCCAATTCAATTGTGTGGTCTTCTTCTCTGATAGGCTCTGTATATCGTGGACCCTCATATGGATCTAAAGGTGCAATGAAACTGAGGCCAACATTCTCAACTGTCATGCATCTTTTCTTTAGATCAAGAAAAGTAGAATTTTTGAAGGCCCAATCAATTCCTAGCAATGCAAGGTAAGGGAAGCTATCATCAACAATTTCAATTACCTCAAAATCTGCAAAGGTTCTTACTCCATCAATGTCCATTGGGACATGCTCTAATCGGCCAAATGGGTTGAGAGCTTGTTGATTAGCCATGTGAAGCCTGATAGGGGAATATATTAGCTTGGGTTTTCCCATGAGTGCCCAAGTCTTCTTCGTCATGACATTGACCTCTGAACCTAAGTCGAGGACCACATAGTCTATCTCATACTCTCCTATCTGAACATTCAAGTGTAATTCTTTATTTGTCCTTCTCCTTTTTCCAATTTGGTGCACTGCCCTATTCAGTAAGGGGTATGTTTTTCCTAGCTCATATTGCTTGATTAAATATTGTAATTATCGTACAATGCCTTTATCTTGAATCAACTTAACATAAGTTCACAAAAATTCCATGAGTTTTCTTACCTCTTTCCCTTCTGTTGGTGATGCAAACGGATCAAACGCATGAGGCATGCCATATTCTTTGATTTTTGTTTTTCTTTCTGATGAGGACCCTTGACCTCTTTTGAACTCTTTTCTTGCCTCCTTGAATATCTGTCTTTCTTTCTTAGCATCTAACATTGGGGTCTTTTCAATAGCTTTCCTGACTCCATGGTCATTTTCAATCTTTCCTTGGGCTTCTCTATCTTCTCCTGTAGCAGCACCTCCTCGAGTGATAACAATAACTCTAGGGTCTTTTCTGCACTTCACTCCATCTTTTCTGCTCTTTTTCTCACTTCGACCCAGTGACAATCACTATGTCTCCTGTGAAGTTCGCTTTTTACCTTTTCTTCCTTGTTCTTTGTTTCCTTCCATAACCAAGGGCCAACACTAGTCAAGTAGTATCTCACTGGATATATGCACATGACATCTTTGAGGATGAGATCTTCACTGAAAATGATCTGTATTGGGAAGAGGTCCTACAAAGGAAAGAGAAACTGGATCTTACCTAATTCAAGGCCATGTTAGGAGATGAAAAACTAGAATGGTTGTAACAAACAACAAGAGTCGTTGTACAGGAAAAAAATGAAAGTATAGAGCAAGCAACAAGTAGAGCTAAAGCAAAAAGGCTCCTAGTAAAAGATGAGAGAATGTTTCATGAGCATGGGAAAAATCCTACTCTTCAAGCGTTGGGACTATCGACAGTGAGTCTAAGGATATGAGAAATCGCCAGGGCCTAGAAGTGCCTACACCCTAGATGAATATTCTCTTCAAAGCTTGGTGCTTGAGAACTTAAGGTGCTACTTCTCAAGCTTCCACCTTGTTATCTCTTAGACAAGTATAATTGTTTTTATTTATCCAAGTTATTGTGATGATATAATTGACTCCATAAACCCTAAAAGTCACTAGTTCTCTTTTCTCTCTTGTTGGAAGGTTGATCAAACACTTGAACTCTATTCTCTTAATCTTATACTAACTAAATCCAATACTAACTTGGCATGGATCTTTAGCTTTATTGCTACTATCATAAATGTTTTCTACAACCATCTAACTGCAACAAATTTTCTGCATAACTAACCCTAACTACTAACTAAACCTACCAAAATTTTCCCGTGACAATTGCTAATCAATCTATGTGATAAATTCCAAGTTTCCATCATTTTTTCAAGCATTTCTAAGGGATATTTCTTGCATTTGTTACAAAATACTATCTGTTGTTGTAAAATTTTACTTTGGTACAATTGTATATCAGATAACATATCTTCACTTGGTTTACTATCTCTTGAATCTTTACTATCATATTTGTACTTGAAAATTCCATATATATGCTCTATTGACTTGTTCCGGGAAGGTACACTTCATTACTTTCATTTGCTTTATCTTCCTTAGACATAAACCTTGTGACATCCTTAATTTAAGTGACCAGTTAGCGGGGGGGGGGGGTACTTTTATCCTTATCTTTAACTCACCCATCCCTCTAGGCCACCGGGTATGCCTCCCTTGAGGTAGACTCTCTTCTACTCCTAAAAGACAGGATTTCCTATTGATGTGACAGTGATAGGATATCCAATTGATTGCTCCACCGAACAATATGAATACATATTTGTTGGTCGACCTTCTTCGATCAATATCACTAACCCAGTTGGTATAAACAAAGCCATGTACATTTACTTCATTTTCAGCTTCAAGTTTCCCTCGATAACAGATTGCATACTTTGTTGTTCCATGCAAGTACCTGAACACTCTCTTGAGAGATGTTGGTGCTCTTTCCTAGTTTTCGACATGTACCTAGTCAATACTCTCACTGCATGGGAAATATCGGGTTGAGTGTAAACCATTACATACATCAGACTACCATAAACACTAGAATAGGGAACATGTGCCATGTTCTATGTATCCTCTAGTGTCTTTCGATGTTGTTCAAAAGTTATTTTTTCCTCTATAGGAGTAGGTACCTTGACCAGTTTGCACTCTTGCATGTTGAAATGTTTTAAGAAAACTTCAACGTACTTCCTCTGGTTTAACCAAAGTTTTCTAATTATTTGATCTGTCTCAATTTCCATTCCCATAATGAAGTTAGCAGCACCGAGATCCTTCATGTCAAAATTGGAGGATAGTTGCATTACCTCCCTTTTTGCATCCATGTCATTTTTTACCAACAAAATGTCATCACAATACAAAGCTACATATATGAAACAAATGACTTCTTCCTTGGAATACACACAATGATCAACCTTGCTTCTCACAAATCCAAAACTAAGGATGTATGTGTCTAACTTTTGGTACCACATCCTTCATGATTTATTTAGACCATAAAGGGATCTCTTCAGCCTACAAACTATCTCTTTCTTGCCCCTTACTGCAAATCCTTCAGGATGTTTCATGTAGATTTTTTCTTCCAGGTCTACAAGTAGAAAATTGTCTTCACATACATTTTCTCTATCCCAAGATTAAATGTTGCAACCAGAGACATTAGTACTCTAATGGAGTTTAATTTTTCAATAGGAGAGAAAATTTCACTGAAGTAGACTCCCTCGACTTGGAAATACCCTTTGGCTACTAGCCAAGCTTTCAATTTCTCGACTTGACCTATTGCGTTCAATTTCTTCTTGGACACTCATTTGCTACTGATGGGTTTTCTCCCATTAGGTACTTCGACCAAATCCCATGTATAATTTTTTAGTAAGGATTCCATTTCTTCAACCATGGAATCCTTCCAGATTTTTCCCTATGTCGAGTTGACTACCTCCCTGATAGATCTAGGCTCATCATCCGTGGTACATAACACAAATACAGAATGAAAATCGAGTGGAATATACCTTTCATCTTGTTTCCTTACTCGTCCAGACCTCCTTGCAACCAAAGTCTACAATTCCACCTCTTCATATGATTTAGTTGACTCGTCTAAATCACGACCCTTGTTCCTTGACTCAAACACCAATTTATCTAGTTCTTTCTCCCTTTGAGCCCCTTCAGTCTTGGAAGTTACTTTGACTTCCTTGAAGATCACATCTCGATTATAATTTTTTTTTCCATAACACCAGAACCCATAGCTCATATCCTTTCATTCCATCCTTGTAATTGATCAAAATACATTTGACTGCCTTATTGTCTGAATTATTCCTCTTTTCCTTGGTAACAAGCACAAATGCATCACAACTAAACACTCTAAGATGTGAGAGACAAGGATTCTTATCAAACCATACCTCATGTGGAGTTGAATCGACTAGCATTGATGAAGGAGACCTATTTACCAAATAACAAGCAGCGTCGACTGCTTCTGCCTAGAATTCATGTGCTAGCCTAGCACCTCTTAGCATGCTCCTTACCTTTTACATCAACATCATGATAATTATTAAAAAAAATCCATTCTACTTAGGGGTATAGGGAGTGGAATTTTAGTGTGCTATACCACATTGCTTGCAAAACTGCTCAAACTCCTTACCACTAAATTCACCTTCATTGTTATTTCTTAGTACTTTGATCTTCTTATCTGTCTGGTTTTCCACAAGATATTTAAACTCTTTGAATTTATTGAAAACCTTAGATTTATTCATTAGGAAATACAACCATGTATTCCTAGATAAATAATATATGAAGGAGACATAATACATAGATCCTCCTAGAGATGGAACCATTACAGGCCCAAACACATCACTATGTATCAATTCCAAAGTCCCTTTTTCTCTTGTAGCTCCAGATGGAAATATCACATGATTATATTTTCCATATATGCAATTTTCTTAGAAATCAACTTCCAAATAACAATTAGGGAAACCTTCGACCATACCTTTGTTGTGCATAGCTCAAAGTCCATTTTCCCCAATATGTCCCATCCTCTGGTGTCATAACATGATCAATTTGACTAGACAAGGAACATTCAAGTCAACCTTAGTTGAGTTGACATCAGGAATAGCTGAGATGATCTCATGAACAATTGTTTTGTTGCATCTAGTCGAATGGACACTCCCCAACCACTTGTACACGGTTCTAGCCTAATCTCCTCTCATACAAATCATTTCTCCTCATACCATTTTGCATGAGTCCTTCTCAAATACAATGAACATTGTTGGCACATAAGGTTTTGCAGAAGCTGCATGCATGCCACAAGTCAACATTGTGGGTGCACTTAAGAAGATACATCATGCAGTGCCAAGTTTAAGCATCTGCACCAACCAAGCATGTACTATGCACACAAACCCATTTTGTATTTCACATAAGGACTTAAAGAGATTGCAAAATGTCAGATCCGTGAATATCTACAGTAATAATTGTAACTACTTTTGTAAGAACCCGACTAGTCATGGTCGAGGTTGTGGATGAGTTGGAAAGTTAGTTATGATTGCCACACTCCATGGAAGACATGGGGGGATGCATGCAAATATGTAAGAGTTGGGATTTTTTTCACTAGGGGAATATAATAGTAGGAGGAGGAGTAAGTTGTAGTTTAGTTAGGGCTTCAATTTCAGTTTTGTATCAGTTTTGATGTTCAGATATAGGATGTGTGAATGAGGCAAAGGATATCTTATCACATGGTGTGCCTCTGGTTTTTTTTTATTGTTGATGCATCTTGAGAAGGCTTTGGCCTCTGTGTATGATAATTTATTTGAATTCCTTTTATCTTAATGAATGGAGTCTAAAGCACATTTATCTTTGCATTTGATGTTATGGTATGACTAATGTGTATGTTTATATTATGTTGTGCAGTTGTATTATGGTAGTTATGAATGAACAAATGAGTAGTTGGTGAAGGTTTCATGTTTGTTTCATTCCTTCACATCCTGTACAATAATTATGGTCTCTTTGATTCTCATGGAATCACAGGTGAGACCTTCTTCGGTCCTCGAAGATTGAATATATTGGCACCTATGGGGTTTTTTGGTAAAGCTTGTTGAACCCTAGGTCTAAAACTACCCCTTGAGCCAACAAGCACACCTGCATCACCCATTTTCCTTACATATATTAGATTCATTGCCAAACCTATAATAGCACACCTAGAAGGGTTCTCCTCCTCCCATCCCTTAGCATTAGTCTGGCTTGACCTTGTCCAACAATTTTGGTTGTCGATTTGTCCCCCAAGAATACATCTCCTCGTTTATGATTCTCATATTCATAGAACTATTCCCTAGGAGGTGTCATATAGAAATATACAACCAAGTCGATCAACCAAGCATCATGATCTGACTATGTACTTGTTAATGCCAAATACACATCTCCTCCTTTGTCTAAAGAAGTATTTCTCTTAGTCGACTTCTTCTCATTGGATCCTTGACTATACTTAGTTGATTTCAACTTGAATTTCCTTTTGTAATGCCCATATTTACTTCACTTCCAACATCTTATTTTCAATTGAATCGAGGATTTAGATCTACCACCTGACTTAGAATTTCTACCCAAGAATCTACCTTTTCCTCTATCGACTGGTTGACCTCTCACCACAAAGGCATCCTTGGTTTATCCTTCCTTGTTATTCCACCTCATTTCCTCTAGAAAAAAATATGAAAGCACATCTTCAATAATTAATGTGATTGAATTAATTTCAATAGCCACGACTATACTATCATGTGAATCTGGCAAAGAAAACGATAGAATGATACATTTCTCCTCCTTAGTAATTTTAATATCCTCAGACAATAACAGACCTATCACAATATTGAATGCATTCAAGTGCTCTAGTACTGAGCTCCCATCACTCATCCTTAGAAGGTACAACTTATTCCAAAGAAACAACTTGTTTACCATGGATTTCATTTGGTACAAGCTCCCCAACTTATCCCACAATTTATTTGCAGTGTCTTCACCTGAGACATTCAACAATATTGAATCTGCAAAACAAAGTTGAATCATACTCCTCACCTTCATGTCTATTTTATCCCAATATTCCTTCGTCATGAACATTGGAAATGTTTTGGGATCCACAACGAAGCATTGTTCTCGATCTACAAGGATATCATCCATTTTAAGCTTCCACAACTCAAAGTTTTGGCCATTAAACTTTTCAATCTCAATCCTCAAATTGCATGCCATTCTTTCAAGAACAAATCATTGCCTTATAGATCCCATTGTACCTAGTTTAGTATAGAACCAATATTTTCTCAACATTTCTATGATACCACTTGTAGAGAAACACTAAAGCACACATAAGAGATAAGGCATAAATAAACATAAAGTAATAATGGCAATCACACATAATACACAAATATTTTACGCTGAAAACCCTTAACCAAGTAAACCAACATTCCTTGAGCTACTCCCACTCTCTTGTTGTCTTATTGATTCACCAAATAAAGAGTTACATGAATAAAATTGGTCCACACCTAAGACACAATCATCACCATACTCTCTTTCTTAAATGTAAGAACAATATTCTACCATTCATCTTACACCTTCATGACCAATGTGCTCTTTCAGGGCACGATTACAACATTCTCTCTAAATTGAGAGTTTACAACAATCCCAAACAATATTACATAATGCATTATTTATAGGACTTACAACATGAAAAACCCTAATTTTTGGCTCCCAAAAATGGTTATAGATCCATGAAGATGATTGGATGCAATCTCATGAATCTCAGGATTCTGTTACATTCAACTACTAGTAAGATACTAATCGACCATCTAATCAATCTCTAGTCGATTTAACTTTTGACCTACAGTCATATACCAATCGATATTTGTCATGTCATCCTATATACCACCCATAAACCATTCATCGACCATCGTCTTGACTTAACATTCAGTTGATCCATCAACCAGTCGATCCACCTCGACTAGCCAGTCGGTTAGATTTTTTTTCCACTGCAAATAATATAACATTCGCAACAAGTAGACCCTACCAATTGTGTTGTATGGATCCTATTTGATTTTGAAGGTCATGTATTAGTATTGGATGATATTTATGCATTGAATGATGTCCACAAAAGGGCATCCCTTTAGGATTGACTTGCTAAAGAACCTTAAAAAAACTAGTGGTTAATCTATGGTGACCTCAATAATGTGAAAACCCAAGAAGACAAGGAAGGCCTAATCCCTACTTGAATTCCTTTAAGAGAACAATTGGGTTGGAATGGAATGAAATACAAACTCAACATTTACAACCCTAACACATTTTTTCAAAAATATTCACTAGAACTTTGGTTCGCATGATCTAACTTTCAAAAAGAGAGCATGAAATTTTTCAAAATATTGGATAGAGAAACAATGTCAATGCATAATTATTTTTCTTCATACACAATGGAAGACAACCAATTTAGGTAGTGGGATAAATTATCTCATCTGAACACCAACCAATGGCCTTGTCCATTTATTGGGATTTGAAAAATATTCCCATGACATTGAAATCTTAGTTTATGTTGAATGCCTCTAATCTAAAGCATAATTCATGTATTAAAGCTATCAAAATAATTTGGAACCTAAGTTTGAGATCACCTTGAAGTGACTAGGGATGGATTGTAACATACCTAGGATGGTGGGGTACCTAGGAAACTTTCCTAAAATTCCCACCAATTCACCATAATAGACATGGATCTGATACAAATTGTTCTTTGTCCTCTTATGGGATGAAATATGCATGCAAAATAACAAAAAATCTCATGCAAAATTCATGAAAATATCCAAAAATATAAATCCAAACTTTTTCATTAACATAAAAACAATTATAAACACAAAAACACAACATAGACAACATAATAATACATCAAAGCTTAACACTTGTATTTAATGAAGAATTACACAACTAGCTGGAGACGTGGGATGTTCCTCCCAACCATAGGCATTGTTGAATCAGTTCTTTCTACAACATGCCACCCCCAAGATACAACTATGAATTCAAAAGGGAAATTGATCTCTTATAGTTAGCTACAATCCTCATCCCAATTACCCAATAATTTCACATGGACATGACTCCTATAGCCACTCCAACTACCCAAATCTCTTCCCCAATCAATAAAACCCAAGGAATGGGATCCCCTTATCTACCATGCAATCACTCAAGTAATCCTCATCTCCTCCAAGGCTCTAACATAGACTTTCTAGGAATATCAAGGCCAGGGATCTAGGAAATCGAGTTGTAAATGGAGTCCTTAAAAATAGCTTTCACACATACATGGGAAAATATCCCCCACATAATTCACATGTAGTCTCAATTCAACCTTTGTTATAGGCTCAGAGTATCATAATGATGCCCAATTGTACCAAATAATGATACAAAAGAATTCCCATTGAACCCAATGATAAATATTAATGAATATCATAAACATATTAACACTTAACCATGTAGAATGGAGGATTAAATCATGCCAGAATGATGGTGTTGTGCTAGGAATCAACAACCTCCTTTTTCTTGTATATTTACTTGTAAATCCTCTCTCCAAGAAAATGCATCCTCCTTCTCTTTTCTATAAAAAATTTTGGGCTTGAATTTTTTCCTTAATATTGATCATTGATTACCCCTCTCTAAGCAAGCCACTTTAATTTTCTTAGTTTTGTTGGGATTGCATCTTTATTCTTGATACTTAGGAAGATTTTGAGAATACGTTTTTGTCATCAGGAAAGTTCTTGTAAACTCCTCCAGTATACACTGGAGGAGCTCCCTTCAAGTGATTTGGTGCTCATTATAGAAATTCCCCTGAAATCCTCCAAAACACTATTCTTACCACTGGTTGACTTAGTGCCAACTCCTTCGGTCAAAAAAAAGTAGTTCCCGTCTTCTCCTTCGATACACATCAACATAATTTGCATTATCATCTCTGATAAACATCAAATAATTTCTCACGATGTCCTCTGGTGCATACCGAGGACATTCCCATTAAAACCTACAGTTCATACCAAATACGTTCTCAACATCGCTTCCAGTACAATATTCTAAGACCCTCCGGTCATATTAAATGCACTCGATGGCTATAAGAGGGTGTTGATACTGAGAGGGGGGTGAATCAATATCAAGTACAATTTAAAACCTTTTTCAACTTATACTTAAACCATTNTGACTGAAGTAGGTGGTGGCAAATCAACTATAATTGCAATCTTGGATGGATCCACCAACAATCCTTGCTTGCATACAATATGACCTAATAATACTCCAAATGGTGAGAAGAAGATTCATTTCTTCAAATTCAAAGAAATTTGACACTATCTACATTTATCCCACATTAGCCTTAGACATTCAATATGATTTTTCAACAAACTAAAAACAGTCCAATCATCAAAGTATGCTTCTAAAAACTTATGCAAAAATTCTATGAACGCTTCAACCACCACCCTGGAAAATATGGATGGGGAATTATTCAATCCAAATGGAATTACTGTATATTGGTAGGATCCTGACTCTGTGGAAAACGTATTCTTATGGTGGTCCTCCTTAGCGATGTGGATCTGATGGTATCCTGAAAACCCATCTATAAAAGAATATACTTCTTGGCCTCCCACGTTATCCAACACTTCGTCTGTGAATGGTGTAGGGAAAGGATCATGTAGAAAAGCATCATTCATCTTCCTGAGATCTATGAAAATCCTGATCTCACCTGTCTTCTTATGTTTCACTACCATGGGGCTAATTCAATCCAACTCCTCGACAAGTTCAATAATCCTTGCTTCCATCATTCGCTCGAGCTCAATATTCACTTTTTCCTTATATTTCGGGTTCAATATTTAGGGTCTTTGATTGAATGGATTCGCATATGGTTTCAAAAGTATTCTCATATCTCCCATAGGTCCTTTGATACCCTTCATATCAGTGAACTTGGTTGAGAACAAGTCCTGATACTCGTGCAATAATTCTGTGATTTTGTCAATGGTAGCAGCGTCCCAGTAATCTTCAACATTGGAAAGCTTTGGTGTCTCCTCTGTTGTTCCAGAGTTTGTGTTTTAAGGCTATAAAACACACCGTCTAGGCATCCAAAAAAGATAATACTTATTAAACAATGAGGCAAGGGAAACTAGATCAGAGACGGTTTCTCAACTGTCTCTATCTTTCTTCTCTTTGTTCCTAGATAGTTATATTGCATTCGATTACAGCCCAAGATTGTTCTAACTCGGTTCGATTTGTTGCAGTTTGCAGGATAGTGTTAAACAGATTCAATGCAATACTAGTTTGATCTTGTAAACCGGGTTCTATGTTC
>JZKD02S0996389.1:0-13554 GCA_000966675.3 Picea glauca
TGGTAGACCTATGCCTAAACTGAAACAAAAATCCATAAAATCTAGGGTGGTTCTATCACCCTTAGTCCATATACATCAAAATCTAAATGGAAACTAATCTAGAAAATAAAATTTTAGCATTTTTTCAAAAATTTATAAACTAAGCATGAAATCAATATGCAAGTAGAGAAAAATGAAATATGAAATGCATCTAAACTAATATGATCAATCAATATGAAAATGCAAGGAACACAAGATTACATACCTACTTACTTAGGGCCAGGGCCCTGAAAAAGTCAAGTGATCTGCATATAAGGTTGGAGAAGAGATCCATCCACTGGTAATGAAACCTTTCTCCCATACAAGGCTGTCAAATAGTAATTTTCTTTATCAGACTTCTTCTTGAATATTTAAGGGCCAAGCCATGACCTGTCATTTCTCTGGTCATACTTGGGCTTGCACTTTTTCTTGTCCCACATGAGCACAAGAATTTCTTCACTGAAATTGATGTAAGGTGTATTTTCAATGTATGGATAGGAAGGAGGCTCTATGTTGACCATCCTTTTGATGGATTCTTAGCGTTCTTCATCTCCTTTCTTCAAAATTTGGATAGAGCCTGGTTTTTTCCCTTGGTACTTTGCAAGTTTATCTTTGTATTCATCTTTCCTTGGGAGGAGAATATCTATGGAGTCTTCCTGCATGAAGGGAAAATCTTGTGGATTGTACTCAATGGTGTCTGGAACTTCATCAAACTCATCTTCACTTGTGTAGTCAGAACCAATGGGATCAGTGACATGATTGTTAGCTCTCTCTTGACTGTATAATACCTCAAAGGTGCCATATCCCATGGGGTTGTGTGCGTGGGTAAGTTCCATGCTAAGGAAACCCCCAAAGGCATCAAACCAACTCCTTGATAAGAGAATCCCTCAAGCATCCAGAACATCAATCACTACTATGTTCATGAGGAGGCTGATATGTGGAAAATCAATAAAAAATACCTCAACGTCCTCACATAACCCATAAACCTTAACCCTTTTAGAATCAATACCATGTACATTTCCATAGGGTCGGGTTGTCTTCAAACCAAGCTATTCCATCACTTCAATGACAAGAAATTTGTAGAGGCCCCTGTAGGAGGGTATTCTTTCTCGGTTTGTACCTGTAATATCTTCAATATTTCCCTTCTCATAGAAGGGATCTTTCACATCTCTGTCACTGGGACCGTCATATTCAATTTTCCAAACATGGCTTCAACATCTATATTCAACTGAATCTCATGTGTGGGATCTGGCTTAGGAAGTAACTCATGTACTGGAGGTGGAGGTGGTGGGTCCACCTCCTCTATTGATGGAAGAGGAGTGGAAAATTGTGATGGAGGGGGGCTGAAAGTTTATTTCTTCCAGTGTAGGTCAAAATTTTCCCTCCTCATTAACTACTTCTAATCATATGTTAACTGATTCAAAGCCCATAGTCTCCCCTCTCTTTCCCCCCATCTTCTGGATTCATTGATCTATTCTTGTGTGACTTGTTCCTCTTAGAAAGTGTATATCATATCCATAAATTTCATATTGTTGGAAGAATATTCATCTCATTTGGGACACTCATATTCTCTATGAGGTTTTTGGCATGGAAGGAACCAAGCTTTTGTATTGACCATCCCAACTAGTTTCAAAGTATCATAGGCCTTCATCTCTTGTTGAGGAGTTGGTTTCCAACTTGTGGCATATCTCTGCTATCTGGTAAACTGAGGTCTAGGAGAAGTTTGATTTCTTTCCATAGTAGTCAAATGACCCATGATCTGGTTCTGTACCTGGGAAAATTGAGTATTCAGGAGCACTGCTACTGGAAGCCTTAGTATTTGATTCTACCTTGACACAAGGGTACTGAAAAGGATCCACCCTTGAATCAAATAGATTTTGTTCAATGCCAGCACCGTATTCTTTGGCATGTGGAAATTATGTGGGCTTCTTTTCCTTCAGAATAAAGATAAATTTCCCTTCAAAAGCATTCATATAGAGGAGACATAATGATGCGGTTGTAGGAAGAAAATATGTTGGAATCTGACTATACAACTTGTCAAATATGGTATTGAATTCACTTACTATCTCGTTCTCCTTTTTCTTTATCTAATTGAATTGAGCTACAAGCATCCCACTGTCTTTCTTCATTGACCATCTTCTCTTAAACAACTTGGAAAAATATTCATAGGACGAGAGGTGATTGTTCGAAAGGCCTTTGAACCAATTGAGAGCTTCTTCAGTCAATGATGAAGCCAATAGATTCATGGCTACATCCTCATTCTCAATGTCTTCACTATCCCTGTCTTGGCCTATGATGTAAAGGTGATATTCAACAGTCACTAAATTGTTTCTTGGGAACTTTGGAAACCATTTGTTTGACTCTTTTGGCATTTGTGTTGGGGTATCTTAGGATGGTGGCCATGTTAAGGGGTTTGTAGAGGTCTTTTTCCCAAGGATGAGCCATTGGAGCAATGGGAAGAGTACTTTGGAAGAGGTTTTTGACAACAAGAGACTTGAGGGGAGGCCTTCTTCGGTATACCTTAGAAGGTTTGAACCTCATAGGGGGAAAAGGCTTAGAAAATGAAGGGTTCTGGGAAGGTTGAGTCACCAGATGAGCTTCAAGAAGAACTTATCAAAAAGGTGAAAAGGGAACATCCCTTGGATGGAGTCACTAGGAAATATAGGGAAAAGGATTTGGGATAGCTCTCCAAAGTGTCATTACAGTTCGGAAGAGGATTCAAAATCCTCCCTGACAATGACGCCATTGCACAAGTTGTAGGTTGGGAAAATCTCAACCCAACCACCAAATGGAGACATGAAGAGAGAAACTACCCACTGTCACCTCAGGCAAGTGTTCCCATCACTTTAGAGGTGAAGTGGCCACCTCAAGGGGGGAATCCCGATGACCCTAGGGGGAAATGTGTTGGAAAGAGAGATGTATGATATGAATTCCCCTATAGGTCAGGTTGCTAGATGGAAAAGGGAGCTTGGTGATGAGTCTTGAGGGTTGTTTGAGGTTTCCAAATCCTTGAGTGACGTACAAAGAGATAGTACCTTCCCTAGACATAGGGAAAACTAGGTATACAATGCAATATATCAAGTGGAAAAGAAAGTTAAGCTTGGTGTCCCTAATAGAAGCAATAAAAAAGATACATATTAGCAATAAACTATTAAATGAGGCTGCTAGATAAGATGCCAAATGTCAAGAGGATAAACATGATAAATAAACTAGCACCAATTTAGCAATAAAACTTGCGACTTTAGCACGATAGTATGTCTGTAAAATAAAAATTATGCAACAAAGGCTAATAGCATTAACGGCTCTAGAAAAACAAGATAAATATAAGAGAATTTAACCAATAAAAGTTACTCCTAATTGGCCTAAAAAAGGCACTAGGGTGAGTAATTTATTAGGGAGAAATTATAGCTAGTTCCTAGGGTTAGAAGGTTAGTTTTTTTGCAGCCCTAGTGGCTGTAGGTTAGTTTTTTAACAACAACAAGTTTCAGTGAGAGAAAGGGGATACCTCAATGAGGTAAAATAGCCTAAGGCACAAACAATAGTATCCAAATGAGAGAACTTCAAGACCTTGAATTTTCACATTTACCAATGTCGTATTTTGTTTCTCCATTGCAACGACTAGTGCCTTTAATTAATGGGTTAATGGGGTCATAAGATAGATATCTATAGGTACTACCTCCTCGGGAGTAAAAATCCTTTTATTCCCCAAAGAAGGTATCCTAGCTAGGGTTTATCCTAAGGGGTGTATGCCCTTGTACTTCCTTAGAAAACCCTTGCAAATGATATTTCTATGATAGATTATGGTGGATCTAGGTAGGGTTATATATCCTTATACTCCCTACTTAGCTTATAAAACAACCTTGAATTTTGAACAAAGAAAACAACAAGTGTAGCCTTTACCAAATTCAAGTTGCAATAAGATATATTTTTAACATACTAAGAGAAACCACCATAAAGAGATATAAATGACCTCCATAAGATAACACATCATCATGATGTAGTCAATAACCAAAGAGAACAACATACCATAGCACAAGAGAGAAAAAATATTGAAGGTAGTGAAAATTTCAGTCCTTAGCTTCTCACAATAGGAGAGTTATGTTATGAAATGAGATTTAAATGATCTCTATTTATAAAAAAGTCTTAAAACATAGTTTGTCCACATAGCAAGGGTGAAAAATAAGATAAGGGGCCAACAAACCTTATCTTACCCCTTTAAACAAATAATAATATTTAATTTTCACTTTAACACAATAGAAACCCTAAAAATGAGATGATGTCACCCCTTTAGGGGATGTTTTGACGCCTTGAGCAAGTCATTGGAGAAGAAAATGGTGGTCGTTGGGGCTCCCTGTGCCTCCTCATCATGTTATAGGGTCAATCCATGTCTCCTTTGGTCAAAATATGCCAAGTGTCAATGTACAATAACTCCATCACCATCAAACCCCCTCAAGCATGACGCCAAGCCTCAAAAGATGACATTTTGCCTCTCCTAGGAAAGTTGTTTGGGAAATAGGGGTCATATAAGATCATTCATGATGTCATGTAAGCCTCCAAAGGCATGTCTTTGTGATCCAATGTGCGGGCCTACAACATCCAACCTGTGGTCTCCTTTCCCCATAGAAGCCCAAGCTAAGATTGTTCTCCCAAAACTGGCCACCAAGCAAGGTCCTGCAAAACAAAAGGGTACACCCTCCAAATATATCAAGTAAAAGATATCATGACAAGTGTAAACCACATATAATAAGAAATGCACCTAAACATGTGCATCAAAACTACTTCATCAAGATAAATAAATTCTCAAAGACCTTATACAATAGACCATGTTTAGGTATGGGATGGGTGTCATAAAAGTCCTATTGGGTAGATCAAAACCCTTAAGTAGGGGATGCTTCCAAGGATGGAATTTCAAGGTTATGTGATGGATGATGAGGTGGAAAGGGATTCTAACTTCATAGGTCAATGAGTTTCATGACATACAAGGGATCATATTATCTCATTTATGGGTGCCTTTGTAGAGGGTGTGTGGCACCTTCATTTGCAATTCACTTTTTCCAATATCGTCTTCTTTTCGTTATTTCTTCTTAGATTATATTTATATTTATTTCATGTTTTAAGGAACAAGTTGAAGGCCACTGTCCTGGATTGGTGTCCAGATAAAAACAATTTCATTCACAAATACCTCACGAAAATGAGAAGGTTGGCTTGTGACAAGACCTTCTTTCTCTCAGTTGTGTTATTGAGAACCATTACCCTGGATTGGTGACCATATTATGGTAATGTAATATCTCTAAATACCCATGATCATGATAGGATAAATCATGATGAGACCTCCCATCCCCCAACTAATCCCTTAAGCATTCACTATCATTTATTTTTGTAGGTCCCCCATTTCTTATAGAGAAGTGTTTCATTGTTTTCTCGGAGATCCCTGGGTGAAGCATCTGGAAGGTATATATTTATGCTTTTATATTTTTAGTCAACAAAAATCCATTTGGGCCTTCAACCCCTTCTTCCCATGAAAAGAGGTGTATGCCCTTCTTGGGTCACTAAAGTCAAAGGACCTAGAAGAAGAAAATATGATGGGAGTGTAATGACGGAAGCTGGTAAGTATGGTCGGGAATGGTATGATAACCCCTCAAGGGACCCCCAGTTGAAAACCTTCCCCAAAGGTTATCCACTTACTAGGAAATCTATGAAACTCACCAAGGTGAAACATGGTCAAAAGAATAATTTCCAAGCAGACGTTCTATAATAAAAAGTAGTTCAAATACAACATGTTTAAATGCCTTAAATATTTGGGTGATTACCTATCACAATACCTTACTTGTACATTACTTGGGCGCAGTTCTCGTTCATCATGGAAATCTCGTGGCCTATCATAGTGAGACACTATCATATACCATCCATAAGTACCCCACTTACAATAAAGAAATGTACTCCATTGTAGAATCCTACCACCAAAGGAGGCATTACATTCTCAGGAAGGAGACAATCATCCACATTGATCATAAGTCTCTAGAGTTCATGCAGACACAAGGAAAATTGTAGAATGACGACCATTAGAAGTGGTCCACATACTTGCAGTAGTTACATCTCAACATCAATTATAATATAGGGATCACCAACCATGTTGTTGACTTCCTCAGTCAACCTCCAGTTGCAACACTAACCACAGTGCTACACTCCTGCAAACATGAGACCTCCGGATGGCCCCAACTCTATGAGAAAGATCCTGACTTCACCACTACCTACCATATGCTGGGCACAAAGACAACTATCACTAATTTACATCTTCAGGATGGGTTGTTGTGCCATCTGGTCCATCTCTGTGTCCCATCAAGCGAGTGAGAGAAGCTGATTTGGGAATCTCATTATAGTCGGGTGGAAGGACACTTCAGAATAGAAAATATAGTGGCAGTGTTGCATCAACATTTATATTGGCCGAAACTTCGACAAGATGTCAAAAAGTATATCAGGTCGTGCATGGCCCGTGCCATTGTCAAACTAGCCACTAAGAAACAAAGAATTTACACCCTCCTACCTACTCCCGACAGGCCCTGGGAATCAATCTCGATGGACTACATTTTGGGCCTTCCTTCAACTAAGTAGGGAAATGACTATGTTTTTGTGGTTATTGATCATTTTTCCAAGATGGTAATTATGGCCACCTGGAAGAAGATCATCACAATGAAGGCCACTTCCAAGATTTTCTTTGAATGAGTGTGGGTACATTTTGGGATACCATAGACCATCATCTCAGATCGAGAAAACCGGTTCCTCAACACATTATGGTTGATCCTTTGGTCATGGTTGGACACCAAGATCACCAAATCCATGACCTTCCACCCCCAAACAGATGGCCAAAATGAGGTCGTCAACATGATGATTGTGCATATCTTGTGCATGTACAATTCTAAGAATCCGCGCACATGGGATGAGAGTATTCCCTATGTTCAACACAGTTACAATAGAGCCATACATAGCTCAACCGACCACAACCCCTTTCAAGTGGGGTTGACATTTCAAGAATTGGGTCCATCCCATGCTTGAAATTTCACTATCCCTTGCATCCACACAGGAAGAATCATCTGATGCTCAAAATGAAGATGACAAATCCACCTGATTCATTGAATGAATCCATCAAAACTAATAACAGGTTCAGGATATTTTGCAGAAGTCCAATGCTAAGTACAAGCAGTGCCATGATCAACATTGTGTGCCCCACAAGTTTTAGGTGGGAGATAAAGTTTGGTTGCATTTGCATAAAGAACGCATTATAGGACCCCATCAGAAGCTTCTACCACCCCGATATGTACCTTACACCTTCACCAAGGTTGTGGGTGACAATGCTTTTGAGCTCAACATTACCCCCTTCCTTGGCTTGCACCCAATGTTTAATGTGGACCTCCTTCGTCCATACTTTCCACCATTATTGGACACCTCATAGATAGTAGAACAATTGAAAACAAAATATATCAACCTTGAATGCATGGAATAGACATCCACTGATCATATCATGGACACACATGTCAAGGGTACTCGCCAACAAAAGCTTCATCTTTATTGTATTGTCAAAGCAGGGAAACTCCTGCACCAAGGCAAGTGGCTCACCAGGGGCCAAATTTAGCAGAAATTTCCTCATTTGATGGGAGAACTCAACGTAATGGATACCATTATTCCTAAGGGGGGGAGGATTGATCTAGGTGGATATTGGTGGCCACCCACCTCTTTCAACTAGATCACATACAATTTTCATCTTGGCAGTTTTTTTCTAGCTTTTCGGGTCCTAAACTTCCAGGGTCGTTTTAAGGCCCTAAACAATGCTTTTTGGGCTCGCCACAGTCACACTATAGATAAAGTTAGAGTGTGATGACATAATGTGTATTCCTCGGATAAACCTTTCCAACGGGCTATCGTTCTCCTAAAACAAATATCGTATGCAAAAGTTATGACCTCGGGAAGTTGATGTACCAACTTATCCCATAGGGGCCCACATGACTTTTGGTGCTTGATCTCCTAGGGTTAGGTTTTTAGATGTATAGGGTTTTATGATTACTTCCTGATGTTACCAAATGAAGAAATCTGGATCAATGTACCTCCAAATGAAGAAATTTGTAGTTGATACTAAGAGAACTACACAAGATAGTATATATGGCACATCCTAGAGTGAAGAAGATGTATGCAGATTTGAAACTACTATTATTTTGGAGTGGAATGAAGAAGGATGTAGTAGATTACATGGATAGATGTCTAGAATGTCAGTAAGTAAAATTTGAACATCGACATCCAATAGGATTATTTTAGTTTCATACAATAGCATAATTGAAATGGGAAGTGATTTCAAGGGGATTTGATAGTGGGATTTCCTATGAAGTCAAGGAGACAAAGTATATTTTCAATTTAGACTACAAAATATTTCGATTAAATTTGGAAAGGGAGCCAATTTTTCACCATGGTATGTGGGTCCATTTAAGATCATCGAAAAGTTAGGATCGATTGCTTATCATATTGCATTACCATTATCTATAGGTCGCATGCATGATGTTTTTCATGTCTGATCTATGTAATTATATTTCAAATCCTTCTCATGTTATTGATTTGAGTCGTTTGTAGATGTCTGATGAGGGTCCTTAAAGGTTGAATTGATCTCCATTCTGAACCAATGAACTCAACAACTTCGATGTTGTTTGGTTGATTAGGTAAATGTCCAATGAGATAGTTATAGTCCTATTTCAACTACTTGAGAAGACATGACTGAGATGTGTCATGAGTTTCCTTATTTATTTAGAAATTTGGGACAAAGTTTCTCAAAAAGGGGGTGTATATAGTGCCCTATTTTTCTTTGAATTTATTTGATTGATATGATATTATTTGAGAGTAATCTAGTTACAGGAATGACCCAATTGGTTGACAGATACAATTATGGATTATGTAATCTAGACCTTTGATCTAATTTGATGTGATTATTTCTTGATGTGGACATATATTGTTATGATTTATGTTAAGATAATCTTGTGGTGTTATTGAATATTGAAAATGAACATGTGATTACATGATGCAATTCATTATGTTATATGATGCTACTTATGGTTTGTCAAGTGGGATAGGAAAAACCATAGGTGCACATGGACTCGAGATTGAGTCAAGATATGTGGACCCAAGATGGGGTTAGGATATGTATGATTGATATGTATATGATATTACTTATTATTTATTCGTGATCATTGGAAAATGTTATTTGATATGTTGTCTTTAGATGTGTGCAAAGAAAAGGAATTTTTTTCCCAAATAAGATTACACATGGGAAAAGGGTTGTATGATGAGATGTGAGATTATGAGTACCATCATAGAGAGGAGTTCTAGGTTTATTATTATTACCTACTAGCCTCCCTACCATATAATAGGTTGAAAAACATATGTTTTAATGTTTTTTCCTAGAGGTTACACATTGTTGTAAGGGTATGCTACGAATTTGGTTACTATGAGGTCCTATTAAGAGGCACATAATAAAGTGTTGTTGAATAATTTTCATTAATCAAAGGTGAAGTTTTTTTTTCCTTCTCTTGTATATCCCACACTTAGCCATTTTGTTTTCCAGGTTGCGGGAACTCCACCCATAATCAACCTAAGTCCACAAGCCTGCAAGTCCCTACACTCAGTCATTTTTTTCACTTATCTTTATTCATACTTAGCCATTTTGTTTTGTTTGTGGGAGTCCCTATGTAGGTAGTAAACATTTCTTCAAGAGACCCAAACCCAACATCCTGCATTTCCATTCACTCCAAAATAAACCACATTTTTCTGCAACCTACAAAATGGGTTATTCTTGTACTTACTATATTTTTTGATTGTGGATGTGGAAGTCTCCGTACATCTCCCATTCCATATGCCGCACCCCGCAACCTATAATTACGCAATCATCACTATGCACTCTCCAACACTCATTTCACACCTCCATAATTAGACATTTTCCATTCATCCTAGTACATAATCACATTCCCTGAGAACATTTATGATCGTACTGCCACATCAATCGACACTTGAGGTGAATTAAAATTGTTATTAATAACATAGTTCTCGTAAATTCCCCTCCTTAAAGCCAAATGAAATCATGCAATTAACAATTTTTTAACTAAGATCTACACTATTTTTATGGGACAAATTATCATAGGGATCTCACTAAATAAATAACAAGATCTCCCTAAGATATGCCTATCGATCCTAGAAAGAAAAGGGTAGATTTATATGGTTTCCTCGATATAGGACAAGTAATCTCTTTTACACCAAGAAAGGATAGATTAACATACCTTGTATATGAAGGTTGTTCCTATGTATCCTGACTGTTACAACTCTTGAAATGTTGCTCCATCTCCTGCAACCTGCTCCCTGCACACAAGCAACAAACAATACCAATCTTATTCTTCTCCTAGTGCTAGAAATAACTAAGATATCTAAGATCTAACTTGATTTATCATTCATAAAATCAAATCCAACCATTCATGAATCCAACATAAATAATTTGGGGGGAAAACTGGTGATCTATTAATTATTATAGAGAACTTACTTCAAGCTCATACCTTTGATGATGATGCCATTCTCCCTTGGATCCTTGATCCTTGCTCCTCCTTAGCTTCTTGATCATGCTGGGAACTTTTTATTTCTAGATGTGATAGATAGGGAGAGCTCATCTGCAAATGGAAAACATAACAATACTCTTGATTCCTCCTTCTCTTAATCAAGGATTTCCTTTGTTATATAGATCCTTGGAAGAGGCTTGAGAGGGATTCTAGATATTCTAGAGACCACAAGAGACTCAAATGATGTGAGTTCCAAGGCTCATGCCATAAAGATACAACTCATCCCTCGCCTATCTCTTTGTAACTCCATGAATATAGACATTTTGATGTATCATTGCTTGTTTCACTACAATATATGTGCGGTGATCATCGCATGTTGTCTCCTATGAGACCCATGATGACCTCCAAAAAGGGCACAAGTCTCAAGAAAACCATGTGTTTTTTCTTTCATCTACTACTGAACTGCTTGCTGGCCTATAAGGTGGAAATTAATGCTATAACATATGCTCCCTAATGTGTGAGGTCAGGAAAGGAATGGATGACTAAAATGCATCACAATAAAATATTGTCCATGTGAGGCAACATGAGAAGAGAGAAAAGGAGGTTTGGAAGTCAAATAATTCCTGCAATCAAACACCAAGTATGAGAGCATATATAGACCATCCCATAGACATACATACTTATACTCTGAATGAGAATGGTGTTTAAACAATACACTATGGATCCATGATATGAAATGATAAACCATGGCCACGAAATAATACAAGATGGATCCATGTCATCAATAATAGAGTAGCCAAGAGACAATACAATGTGGATCTACATCATGAACACAATCATAGCCACCGAAAAATACAATGTTTATCTTTGAATCAACATATATATATCATGAAGACAACAAGCACTAAGGAGAGTTCCCTTGAGGTCTTGAAAGTACTGATAGAAAAGTGATAGACTCCATCGCAACTTGGGAGGGGATGCTGTAAAGGAATGATGTGGCCCCAAACCCAAGGTATTCCTCCCAAACCCCAATGGTAAGAATATACACCATGTGAATTAGTGAGATGATGTTGAGCATGGTAGAAACCATTTGATTACCATTCATTGATGTATACCGTCAACATACACAAGGGGACCCATTGATGATGAAGATGAAACCCAAGGTACCTAGTACAATCTAGTGAGTGTGAATAGATGAGTTGGTGTTGAACAATCAAAAAATCAATCGATAAGGAGTCAATGGTGTAAGCCCATTGTCGTTCCCAAGGAGGCTTGTGACTGAGGACTGTAAGCTCCAAGGTACTAGCTGGTTTCTAGATCCCTCTCCTAGATAATGTGTTGAAGTTGATAGGAAGAGATATGTTGAAGGAGGGCCTTGATGTATCTCCCATCAATCGACACAAAACATACACCGAGAGATGATGTGAAGAGAGAGTACCACTAAGTACAACTGACATAGGGATGACTGAATTGGAAAGTAAAAAAAACAACAAATGGCTAATTCAAGCTTAAAATTCCCTAGAGCATATAGCACAACACAATGGTGACTTGGCAACAAGACACAAGAGCTGGAAAAATATAGTGCAACGACACATGAGGCATTGAAACACTCTCCACAATGACTAGAAGAGTAACCTATCAGAGGATTATATTTGAATCATATTATAGGGATGACTCCTAGGAAAGCTAAAACCCAAATGTATCATAAGGAACCAAATAGGTGCCATATTCAAGGGAAAATTGACTAACACTTCCATTTTGAGAATAGACAAATGGTGAAAAACCCCCCACTCTTTTTGTTTTTTGTATTTTTGTCTCCTTCATGGTTTAATGAGCATGAAAGAGGAATAAAAGTATGCTCAGTCTCGTTCATGGTTTTATGAGCATGAAAGAATTATGCAAGTATGCTCAATATGTTCCTTTTTCATGTCATTTTATGAGTCCGAAAAAGAGATAAAATTATACTCAATGGGAGAGAACGAGTGGCTTAACAACATGATCTTATGTTCCAAGTGCATGAAACCGACCTAAGAAAAATGAATGCAAATGGTACATGGAAGTGAGATCCACTCTTAGCAATGTTTCTCTTCCTCAGTAGGTGGATGTTCAAGGCTATTGCAATAGCGGTAAGCGACATGTGGGAAAACAACAATGCAACAGAAGGAGGCATGAAGTGAGAATTAAATGCATAGGAGACCATTAAAAAATAGTAAAAATGTTTGGGAACCCCCATGGGATGTGGCCAAAATATAGAGGAAGAGAGGAGAATGAGGCTCAAACATCCAATCATGGCGTGACTACAAGAGGGCTCTCGAGCCTATGGAAAAATCACAACATGGGAACCAAATGGAAATGTAGGTGCTAACTAGGGCACCCATGAAGGGTAGGCACTACCAAACTAGTTACAACGTGAAAAAATAGAGCGGCTAATGACATAATTTGATGGGATCGAACCTAAGGCATGTGGCAAAAAAAGTGGATGATTAATAATGCAAGATGAGGAATCCAGGGAAAAACCTATCCCTATATGCTAGCTTGAATAACACATACCTCAAGTTATGTGGAAGTCACCATATTCATAAAAAAATTCTTGTGATTCTGTCAACACATGTAAACTAGATTTCTGGGTTTAAAATGCATAGTGAAATCTCAAAAAGGAAAATATTTTTGGATTTTTTGGATATGGTATATGCAAAAAAAAAGCATTCACACCACACACCTATGTACAAGGAACTACACTTATTTATTCTTTACACTAAGTAGAGCCCATTGCTAGGCTCAGGCCAATGATCCTTTTCATAATTAATGAACTCATGAGCCACTGCTGGCATCATATGGCTTACCATGCCGGGGCCATGCCACTTAGGAATGCATTTATGTGATCGAAGATATTCATCATGAGTGGTTTCGTGAGATATAGAAGCTCCCTGATGGGATCAATCAAGACATGAAGGAG
>JZKD02S0996422.1:0-13554 GCA_000966675.3 Picea glauca
CACTTTTAACCACAATATATAAACTTCAAATTTATCAGTAGTTTATCATCAATGTATCATCTATGATTGCATTCAATATATCATGTGCATATAAATATAAGAAACATCACATCAATAGTATCACATCAAATACACAATACACCACAATTTATGTGGAAACAAAAATGGGAGAAAACCATTGAATGGTTTCTTATATATTGTCAATAATACATTCAGTGGAAGAACCAACTTCCCAATTCTACAACTTCAACTGGAAGGAGGCTCCAACCCCCTATTTAGAGGCTCCAACCTGAAGAAATATACAACTCCCTGAGTTCTCTAGCTCCAACCAGAAGGAGGATACAACCCCCTGATTCTCAGGCTCCAACCTAAAGGAAGATCCAACTCCCTGAGTTCTTTGAAACCAATAGGAAGGAGGCTACAAAACCCTTTCCTTACCCCATCCTGCTGCCCTGAAATATAAGTGTATACCAAGCTGTCACTACCACAGATACTATCACTTCCTCTACTATAACCCATCATCCAACATGTCATTGTCACATAAACCTATAAATGATCATCAACCTCTAACCTGCCACTGTATTTGTCATTGATATGTCAACCATATCCACTCATATATCGAACTTGTACCATACCATCAACCATGCACCAACATGTACCATAAATCATGTACCATGAGATGTGCCTCAACCATATACCATATCACTCATGATATGTCTCAATCATCCCATACACCATGTACCATAATATATCAACATTGAAGTGCCTCAACAAAGTACCAAATCATGTACCAAGATCACCAACATATGCCTCTAACCATGCACCATATCATCAACCATATACCTCAAACAACATGTCAATCATCCATATACCATGTGCCTCAAACATGTGCCATATCACTCATGACATGCCTCAAATAATTACTATAACCATGTGCCTCAAACATGTGCCATATCACTCATGACATGCCTCAAATAATTACTATAACCATGTGCCAATATATGCAATATATGCACCATAAATGAACCTCAACAAATATGCCTCAATCATCATGTACCATACATCCAATATGTGACTCAAGGCATCAACAAAAATCACAAAGATATGTCACAAGCATGTTCCACAATATCACCAAGATGAAACCTCATAACACTTAGAATAACATACCTTTACATATGTAACTAACATGGTGCCTCTGATCCTAATAAACAAACCTATAACTTTACTTCAGTCCTCAACAACCTGGCATTAACACCTTTTCCCTATTCTGTATTGTCCTCATAGGAATAAGGATGTTGTCTAGCGGGGCGTCACGTGATGATCCCTAGACGAACCATGGAGGTGCCTCACATGCTTAACTAGGGTTACAAAAAAACTATTAATCTTTGTAGCTCTAAAACTTTCACTCTTCCTTCATATTTTATCTGTTGCCTCAGACTCAACCTTAGATTCGCCAATAGACCAAAATATTCTCACAAGATAGATATTCAATGAATGTCTATGTGTACTTATGAGAGACTCCTTGAGTTTTATTTATACTTTTCACTACAAGGAAAAGACCCTTTAGCGGAGGGTTTTAGTGTTAAAAACTTGACAAAAATTGTAAAAAAAAGCTCCATGAAAACATCTGTTTTTAGTAGTGGATGGTTTTGTGGAGATTACAATGGAACTTGATTTTAACTAAAAAAATATGGGCAGACAGAGGTTGTAGCAGATGTTTTTCCATGTGGTGGGCTTCACAGAACATACGCATCGGTGTGCATAAACATTAACGCATCGGTGCCTACATTGCACAATAGGCACCAGACAAGTCCTAATATATTGGAGCCCTGATGCATTTATACTAACTACAACCCGATGCTTCAATAACAACAATGCACCAATTAAATCTATGATACTGAGTGTTGATGTATTCTTGAACTTAAAGCCTCGATGCTCACATGTCAACCAAAGCATTGGGGCTATCCAAGAAATATGGGGCACCAATGATCTTATAAACATAAACATATCAATGCCTTAATAGGAATAAAGCACTGGAAAAATCAATGATAACATGCACCGGTGCCTTAATAGGAATAAAGCACCGGGAAAATCAATGATAACATGCATCGGTGCATTCAAAAACAAACAAGACCGGTGCATGATGTTGAGAAGGCTTCGATGCAGACTCATGAAAGAGAAGCACCAATGCACTTACAAATTGAACACACCGATAAGTCATATTATTATTATTATAATTTTTGGTTAAAATATTATTAGTATCGGTGATTTTTCAATTTTTGTCAGCACCGGTGCATATTATGTTACAACACCGATGTGTATTATAATTAAAGGAACCAGTTATTTTTATCATTGAATGCATTGATTATCATTTTCTCTTTTCATAAGCATTGACCTGTGACAGTGCACAATTATTGTTATTTTTTAATTCCATTGTTTATAAAAAAAGTGACATATATTTTATAATAGTATTCATATAAATTAAATTTTGATTAGTGCATTTGGATATGATGTTTGGATTATCTTATTATATTATCAATGTTCACATCTCTTTGTTATAATATTTAATCATCCATATATTTATTCAACAATATAACATTTCATAGGAACATTGGATAACACAAAAGAATAAAACAAAACATATTTTATTATATATGAATAAGAGGCTCTTTGTCATACAAAATGGGACCCTTATTGATAACCCCTTGTCTTTAAATTGGGACAGTATTATGTCCATTACATTAAACAAAATGTCTAATTTTCACTGACAATTATTTCAAAAAATACAACAACTTGCATTGATATCCAAATATATTGCTCATCATTTTTTGTTGGAACTGTTGTGAGACATGCTCGAGCTACTTCCATGACTTGGGTTATTTGGTCGAATGTTTTGTTGATTGGCTCGATTGTTTTCCTCTTATTCAAATGATTCCATCTACAAAAACACAAAGAAAGTGTAATGAGTGTATCTGCATTGGTGAGAATAATGAAAATTGAAATAAATAATATACATGAATGTAAATTGAAAAGGGACATACCATAGAAAGAATTGAGTCCCAAATGATACACATTTTTTCAAAACCAAATCTCATGCCTTCTATCAAGAACTCTTATGTTGGTACATTTCCATACTTTACTTCTTGCAGTTTTAATATAACCCATAATAAATTATAGATTTAATATAAGAGATTTTTTTTGCTCCATTAATTATAAAATGAGAGAACTAAAACAACATAGATACTTACAAATTCCACAATTATTTTTTGATATGCCAACATATACTCACAACCCTTACTTAGCCCATTGTCAATCAATTCTTGCGATGTCTCTTCTTTGTATGTTAGCATCTATTTGAAGAAATTCAAGGATGGTTGTTGTGAAACAACTTAAAATATACAAAAATGAAATCTTAAGTTAATGTTATAAGGAAATAACAATTACTCACAAAATTTTCTATCAACCCTTTTCTTCCTTGTCATCCAATTTTATGTGTTTCAAATGAGTTCCATTTTGTTTTCTTTTCTGCAAGAAAATAATTGAAAATTAATAATTAATGCTAAATTATTTATTTATATGTACCTAATAAAAAAATTCAATGATTTCATACGTTTGAAGCACATTGTTGTTGAGATGGATCCAGCTGTGACGCAATTATGTCCATTTATTTTACCATCTCCTTGTACACATTTTTTGACATTCCTACTGACATATTTCAGATATCAACTTGTTGATCCTTTGGTATTTTCATAATCTTCCTGAAAAATGTAACGTGACAATTAAATATTTTTATATTGATATATGAAAACTAAATATAACAAGATTGATATTAATAAATTAGGAATGATTTGTAGTAATATACACATATTCTAGAAAAGCATTTTTTGGAATATTACTTTTTGAATGATTCTTTTTTTTTGTTGTATGTTTTTTCTATTGCAAGTATGACAAGTCTCATTGACCATTTCTTTGGAAACACTTCCTGTAGTTTATATATAACATGGTTCTTCGAATCATTGGATTGATTTCTGTATTGTAAGTGGAAAGTACGTCTACACGTTCATTCCACTATATCCCTCATAGTTTTGTAAAAAAAAATTTCCGTTTCATTAACTTCCAACACCATAACAGATGAGCTAAGGACCGATTCATCATCATTTACATATTCTGTAATTTTTATTTTCCTAGGATGACATTTCATTCCTTCGTTGTTGGTCCCAGACGTAGAACACTAAACATATGGGAATTAATAGATTTTTTCGAACATGTTATCTAATATTTTAAAGTAAAAATTAATGAAAATTAAAAAAAAACTCATATTGAATAGAATTTTTTCATTCACCTGGTTCATCCTTTTGCAATTTTTCCATCAAGTGTTTACGCTCTTTTGCACTTAGATCACAAAGAATCTTATCGAGATTCCTCATTTTATGGCTTTGCAGGACACACACTAACCAATACATATTAGTTAAACTTACATATAGTTCAAACATATTAATTTTTTTATAGAATTTACAAATAACTTGGCTTTTTAACATATTAATTTTGTATAGAATTTACAAAGAACTTGCCTTTTTTTCCTTTTGGGATGTGCTATCTTTGTATCCATCGAAATTTTTGTTACTTGAACTATTCTCATATATTTTTTGATAAATATACAACCCGCATCATTCAATACAGAAGATATTAAATATATTTTATAAATAAATCACATAATTTTCACCAAAAAAAGTATCCTGGTGCACTGTATTAATATTAAAGCACTGGTACGTTACATGTTATCAAATGAACCACTATAAAAAATATTTAAAAGAACAGTAAATTAGAGCAGTGCACAATATATCGTTAACAACACTAATGCGTTTAATGTTAAAAATACATTGATAAAAAATATTAAAAAAAACAATAAATTACAACGGTGTGATAAGTATCGTTAACAACACCGCTCCAATTGAAAAAAAGGAAAAATAAAAAAATACCATAAATAAATAAATTTACACATCCATGAACATTGTTTTTAATTATTTGTGGCATAGTTGGTGTGTTTGTATTTGCAAGCACACTGGTGCATTATATTAATAAGAGTCACCGATTACCCGTTTTTTTTTTTTTTTAAACATGACATNAGTGCACAATTATTGTTATTTTTTAATTCCATTGTTTATAAAAAAAGTGACATATATTTTATAATAGTATTCATATAAATTAAATTTTGATTAGTGCATTTGGATATGATGTTTGGATTATCTTATTATATTATCAATGTTCACATCTCTTTGTTATAATATTTAATCATCCATATATTTATTCAACAATATAACATTTCATAGGAACATTGGATAACACAAAAGAATAAAACAAAACATATTTTATTATATATGAATAAGAGGCTCTTTGTCATACAAAATGGGACCCTTATTGATAACCCCTTGTCTTTAAATTGGGACAGTATTATGTCCATTACATTAAACAAAATGTCTAATTTTCACTGACAATTATTTCAAAAAATACAACAACTTGCATTGATATCCAAATATATTGCTCATCATTTTTTGTTGGAACTGTTGTGAGACATGCTCGAGCTACTTCCATGACTTGGGTTATTTGGTCGAATGTTTTGTTGATTGGCTCGATTGTTTTCCTCTTATTCAAATGATTCCATCTACAAAAACACAAAGAAAGTGTAATGAGTGTATCTGCATTGGTGAGAATAATGAAAATTGAAATAAATAATATACATGAATGTAAATTGAAAAGGGACATACCATAGAAAGAATTGAGTCCCAAATGATACACATTTTTTCAAAACCAAATCTCATGCCTTCTATCAAGAACTCTTATGTTGGTACATTTCCATACTTTACTTCTTGCAGTTTTAATATAACCCATAATAAATTATAGATTTAATATAAGAGATTTTTTTTGCTCCATTAATTATAAAATGAGAGAACTAAAACAACATAGATACTTACAAATTCCACAATTATTTTTTGATATGCCAACATATACTCACAACCCTTAGCCCATTGTCAATCAATTCTTGCGATGTCTCTTCTTTGTATGTTAGCATCTGTTTGAAGAAATCAAGGATGGTTGTTGTGAAACAACTTAAAATATACAAAAATGAAATCTTAAGTTAATGTTATAAGAAAATAACAATTACTCACAAAATTTTCTATCAACCCTTTTCTTCCTTGTCGTCCAATTTTATGTGTTTCAAATGAGTTCCATTTTGTTTTCTTTTGTGCAAGAAAATAATTGAAAATTAATAATTAATGCTAAATTATTTATATATATGTACCTAATAAAAAATTCAATGATTTCATACATTTGAAGCACGTTGTTGTTGAGATGGATCCTCCCGTGATGCAATTATGTCCATTTATTTTACCATCTCCTTGTACACTTTTTTCGACATTCCTACTGGCATATTTCGGATATCAACTCGTTGATCCTTTGGTATTTTCATAATCTTCTTGAAAAATGTAACGTGACAATTAAATATTTTTATATTGATATATGAAAACTAAATATAACAAGATTGATATTAATAAATTAGGAATGATTTGTAGTAATATACACATATTCTAGAAAAGCATTTTTAGGAATATTACTTTTTGAATGATTTTTTTGTTGTTGTTGTATGTTTTTGCTATTGCAAGTATGACAAGTCTCATTGACCATTTCTCTGGAAACACTTCTTGTAGTTTAGATATAACATGGTTCTTCGAATCATTGGATTGATTTCTGTATTGTAAGTGGAAAGTACGTCTACACGTTCATTCCACTATATCCCTCATAGTTTTGTAATTTTTTTTTTCCATTTCATTAACTTCCAACACCACTGCAGATGAGCTAAGGACCATTTCATCATCATTTACATCTTCTGTAATTTTTATTTTCTTAGGATGACATTTCGTTCCTTCATTGTTGGTCCCAGATGTAGAACACTAAACATATGGGAATTAATAGATTTTTTCATACATGTTATCTAATATTTTAAAGTAAAAATTAATGAAAATTAAAAAAAAAACTCATATTGAATAGAATTTTTTCATTCACCTGGTTCATCCTTTTGCAATTTTTCCATCAAGTGCTTACGCTCTTTTTCATTTAGATCACAAATAATCTTATTGAGATTCCTCATTTTATGGCTTTGCAGGACACACACTAACCAATACATATTAGTTAAACTTACATATAGTTCAAACATATTAATTTTTTTATAGAATTTACAAAGAACTTGGCTTTTTAACATATTAATTTTGATATAATTTACAAAGAACTTGCCTTTTTTTCCTTTCAGGATGTGCTATCTTTGTATCCTTCGAAATTTTTGTTACTTGAACTATTCTCATATATTTTTTGATAAATATACAACCTGTATCATTCAATACAGAAGATATTAAATACATTTTATAAATAAATCACATAATTTTCACCAAAAAAAGTATCTCGGTGCACTGTATTAATATTAAAGCACTGGTGCGTTACAGGTTATCAAATGAACCGCTATAAAAAATATTTAAAAGAACAATAAATTAGAGTAGTGCACAATATATCGCTAACAACACCAATGTGTTTAATGTTAAAAATACACTGATAAAAAATATTAAAAAAATAAATAAATTACAACGGTGTGATAAGTATCGTTAACAACACCGCTCCAATTGAAAAAAAGGAAAAATAAAAAAACACCATAAATAAATAAATTTACACATCCATGAACATTTGTTTTAATTATTTGTGGCATAGTCGGTGTGTTTGTATATGTAAGCGCACCAATGCATTATATTAATAAGAGTCACCGATTACCCATTTTTTTTTTTTTTTAAAACATGACATGGCCGAGAGGGTTTAGATCCAATGCATCACATGTCAAACTTCTTTTATATGGAAACATAAACCCATTAAATCTAAAAACCTAAAATGAAAAGCTATAATTATGAATTGATAGAGGGAGTTAAACCCTAAGTTGAAGTTTTGCAATCACACAAACAAGAAGAAGCAAGGGTTTGAGGTAAGTAAGTTTTTTTTAATCACAAAACCCTTCGATTTATGATATTTTGAATAATTTTGTTACTCCAAAAGGGCTTTGAATGAATTACCATACCCTTCCAATTCTGATCTTCTGAGTAACTCTACTTTTAAAAGTATTGATCTGCTGCTCAACAATGCTCCCTTGTATGTCTCTATTGCAAATTTGTACCGTGTAAATTTTGGAAAAATAATAAAATACTGAATATCTTAATACCCATGAAAGAATTTATGATTTTTTTTTTAAATGACTCACCATAGTTACCTTCAAATTCTGATCTTCTGAATAAATCTTGTTGTTCTAAAACATTATGTTGCTCCATAGTGCTCTCCGGTATGGCTCTCTTGCAAATCTTTCCACTATAATTTTTGGTAAAATAATGAATCAATGAATAGGTTTTTACTATTTAAATGACTTTATGAAATTATATTTTAAATTCCCGCTCATTTTTCGATTGTAAAAAAACAAAGTTGTGTTTTTTTTTTATAAATTTTTCGAAACTTTGGTGTGTTTATTACTTTATCACATCAGTGTTGATATGCATATGACACACGAGTACATTTTAAAGTTTTGGAGCATTTATATTGGATAATTATTATTATTATTATTTGAATTCATGGGACTGATGCGATGCGTATATAAATTCCCAGTGCTTTACATTGTTATAGACGCATCGATGCATGTTTGTTACAATAACACACCGTTATGTTTTCAAAGTTATTTGAAGTTTTATTTGCACAAAAAATAATATATTCATCTTAAATTATTTTTCATGATGCATCCACATGATTTGCAGTACATCATAGTATACATTTTGCACTTAAAGTCGCCTTATTCTTAAAAATAATTTACTGTTGATTTTTCTCAAATGCAGGGAGAGAATCTTACAATATCAAATGGCCAATTATTCAAATTTCATCCCGTTCCATATTGCTCAAAGTCCATCACAAAGTTCTCCCATCTCGAGTAAGTTTGGATTTTATTTATATTTCGATTATCTAATTGAATTTTTTTTTATCCGTGTTAATATGAATAAAAATGTATCCAAATTTGCAGGATCTTGATTCAGAATCAAGTTCAGATGCAGATAATATTCTAGTAATAATTCAAAAACATCGAAATCTCTTATCAGGAGCAACATACCGCAAGAAGTTGGTATATGAAAATGGAAAACCACTTTACGCTACCAATAGTAACATGCCATCTTCCAACCGCAATCCTGGGTCAATGATGTAATGATTGTTTTGTATAATGTGATTTGAACAAACCAATTGCATTGTTCTTACTAATATAATTGTTGGACTAATATTCAATATTTTTGAAATTAGGATTCTAGTGATGATGAGCGACCTACCTATCATCTTCTGTTGCACCCCAATACAATGTCATTTCTGAACTAATTTCAAATTCTAATAAAATTTTAATTAATTAAGAGGCATGAAATATTCACATGTAGAGATCAAGATTCATGCTACGATATAAATAATGTTTAAACATGCCATGCATCGCAATAACCAACAATCAAGCACATAAAAAAATGCACATCTTATAGATATTAATAAATACACAACATAAATAAATGTATAAGCAGAGAAAAACATGACAACAAGCACTTATATTTAATTAAATGAATCACCAATTGGTTGCAGACCAAGGAAATTCCACCCAACTGTAGATAATGTTGTTCCAAGTCTCAACAACAATGTCACCCCGATCCAGGGCTAAGAATCCACAAGGACGATTCCAGAGTGTCACTCAGATTCCCAAACGATTCAACACTCAATCTCTCATAGGATTCTCAGCACACATAGAAATCTAAAGTACACCAACTCTCTTCTACCCAACCTACATAGCCCAAGAGAATGGACCCTCTTCTCTGCCATGGAGTCTCTCAGGTTGTCCACCTCCTTCCAGGGTTCCATTGAATATGTTCAAGAATATCCAGGCTGGGAATATCAGGATTCACAGTTGTGGGAAAAACTTAACACATGCCAATGCAACTCAGACATCTAGGGATTAATTCATGGATGGAATACACCAGCATTCATTACTGCCAACAAAACCATGGCTCCTATCCACAATTTGTGTTTCTTTCCCAAGCCAAGATCAAAATGAATGAGGAATGAAGATTTGGTGAAGGAACTAATGGAGAGAGAACATAATGAACAATGTGAACAATGAACAATGAACAATGAGTGAGTGAGTGAACCCCCAAACAAAGAAAAAATGGGTTTATGTGTTTCTTGGAATTAAAGAACCACATGGCCTTCCCCCAAGAATCTCATGTAACTAATATTCTCCATTAAAAAAAAATTGGGTAAATAAAAATATAAAATAAATACTTAGCCCCTCAAGCACCCTCTCTTGTGGAATCATATCCCCCTATAACTTGTTTCCTTGTTCGTATAGCAGCCAATGATGCATTTATTATTAATAATGATAAACAAAATTACATTTCCTATGCACATTGACCTCTTTTAATTTTTTGGGAACTTTGGAATTTAATAAATTCACAAAATACATTATTTAATATGGTGCTCAAAACCGAGGTATTGCATTCCCCTCCCCCTTATTTTGGCACTATCCTCAATGCATATACAAAACATAAATCAAAATTTCAAAACTTATTCAAAAAGTTGCAAGTACTCTGCCCACACAGAATCTTCATGCTCCCAAGTAGCATCTTCAGGATCGTAGTAGGTCCACTGGACTTTTACCAACTCTATAACTCAATTCTGGAGCATTTTGACTTTTCTGTCCAATATCTGCATTGGCTGGACCTAAAAGTCTCCCTCTGTCTCTACCTGAATCAGATGCCAATCAATAACATGGTTAGGATCACGTACATATTTGTTTTAGCAAAGAAACATGAAATACATTATGCACATTCATGGAAGCAGGAAATGAAATCATGTATGCAACTGGCCCTATTCTGTCCAATATCTCAAATGGACCACATAATATGGTTGCTAGATTTGTATAAATACCCAACTTCAAAGAGCTCTTCTTGGGCTTCAATTTTAAAAGCACATTCTCCCCCACTTTAAATTCTCTAGCTGTCATGTTCGTATCTGCATGAATTTTCTATCTATCTTGATTTGCCTTTAAATTCTACTTAATTCTAACCATCTGGTCTTCCATATCCTTGAGCAATTTTGGCCCAAGTACCACTCTATCTGATGGGTTGTCCCAACTCATTGGAATATTGCATTTCCTACCATACAAAGCTTCAAATGGGCTCATTTTCAATGAATATTGATACCCATTATTATAGGAAAACTCAACCAAGTGCAAGTAATCCTCCCATGTATATGGATTATCCATCACATACACCCTCAACATGTCTTCAATTACTTGGTTGACTCTTTTTTTCTGCCTATCTGACCGTGGATGGTATGTTGTGCTAAAGTTCATATTTGTACCAAATCCCTTAAACAATCCCCTCCAGAAATTTGAAGTAAACTTTGTGTCTCTATCTAAAACAATTTCCTTATGTATCCCATGCAACCTAGCAATCTCCCTCATGTAAATTTTTGCAATATTAGTTGTTGTATGAGTCATTTTTATAGGAACAAAATGAGCAGCCTTTGTTAATTTATCAACCACTACCATGATTGAATCATGTTGTCTTGTTGTCTTGGGCAATTTAGTTATAAAATCAATGGTTACCACTTCCCATTTCTTCTCTAGAATTGGTAATGGTTGTAACTAACCCATTTGGTTCCTATGCTTAGCCTTCACTCTCTGACATTCCATACATCTGAAAATATAACCAACAACAAATTTTTTCATTCATGGTCAAAAGAATTGGCTTTTTACTGCTGCAATTGTTTTCTAGTAACCAGGATGTATGACATATGGAACGTTATGAATTTCTCTTAATACCAAATTCCTAAGTTCTTCGAAACCAGGAACATAAATTCTATTTTTATGCATAAGTAATCCATTTTCCTTCATCTCATGTTCTTTAATTTTCTATTGTACATTTTCTTGCTATAAGATTTCTTTTACCTATAGGTAATGCTGATCTTTAACAACAACATCTAAAATTCTTCTCTTTAAATCTAATTGATGCATACTAATGGCTGTAGCATGCATGAGATGTACTCTTCTACTAAGTGCATCAACAAATTTGTTTTCTTTTCCTTTGATATGCTTGATGTCAAAATCATGTTCACTTAAAAATTCCATCCATCTTGTTTTCCTGGCATTCAAATTTGATTTTTCAAAAAGACATTTCATACCACTATGGTTTGTTCTTAATTCAAATCTCTTCCCCATGAGATAATGCCTCCACATAGTCAATGCATGAACAATGGAAGCAAGTTCCAAGTCATGTGTGGAATAGTTCCTCTCATGTTCCTTAATCGTTCTAGACTCATAACCAATGAAATGCCCATTTTGAGTGAGGAATACACCAAGTCCTTCCTTGCATGCATCTGTACATACCAAAAAAATTTCATTTGGGTTAGCAATCTTTAAAATATATGCACTAGTAAGTAATTCTTTCAACAAATTAAAATTCTCTTCACAGTCAATATATCATTCAAATTTAATTCCATTCTTTTTCAAAGAAGTGATGGGATGATAAATCTTAGAGAAACCTGCTATAAACCATCTGTAGTAACCAACTAATCCCATAAAATATCTAACTTATGAAACATTCCTGGGTGTTGGCCATCCTCCAATGGTTTCAATCTTCTCTAGATCCACTTGTATAACTTGTTTTGAAATAATGTGTCCCAAGTAATGGATCTATTCTTAGTAAAAATAACACTTACTAAGATTGGAATACAATTGATGTTCCCTCAACACTTGCAATACCAATCTTAGGTGATGTTCATGCTCTTCCTCTAACTTAGAATAGATAAGTATGTCATCCAGGAGTATTATGACGAACTTATCCAAATAATTTCTAAATATTCCATTCTTTAAGCACATAAATACAGCTGGTGCATTGGATAGTCCAAATGGCACCACTACAAATTCATAATTCCAATACCTAGTTCTAAAGGTTGTCTTATGGATTTCTTCTTCCTTGATTCTTACCTGATGGTATCTTGATCTCAAGTCTATCTTCGAAAATATATTTTCCCCTCTTAGATGATCAAAGAGGTCATCCATTCTGGGTAGAGGATATTTTTTCTTCATAGTGGATTTATTCAGCTGTCGAAAGAATACACAACCTCAATGTTCCATCCTTCTTTTTGACAAAGAGTACTGGTGCTCCCCAAGGTGAAACACTTGGATGTATGTACCCTTTCTACAAAAATTCTTCAAACTGCATTTTTGATTCTTTTAATTCTAGTGTACTCATTCTATAAGGTGTTTTTGATACTAGGGTAGCTCCTGGCACTAAATCAATAGAGAAATCTATCTCCCTCTTTGGTTGAAACCCTAGTATTTGTTGGAATACATATTCAAATTCTTGTAGTGCCGAAAATTATTCAAGTCTTGGCCCCTTTATCTTTTATGGCTCCTCCACATGGGCTGCATACAATTGAAATTTATTTTTT
>JZKD02S0996455.1:0-13554 GCA_000966675.3 Picea glauca
CTTCCCCTAGAGGGTTTCCTAGGATAAATGTTGTGTCTCTTGTGAATGTATATTTCTCAGTGATCTTGTTCTTATTATGCTCTTATCTATTGAAATGCAAAGAACTATAATAATGGCATAAACATTAACAGGAACTAGTTTTTCTTACTTGCGACACTTGTTTCCTCCTTTGTATCATAGCATTCATTTGTCTACAAAAAAACCAAAAACATTATAGGAGGAAAGGGAGTATTAACTTATATTGGCAGCAGTTGTGTCATCTTTGAACAGAGCACAAAGTGATTTATTCCATTTGTCATCATAAATTTGCGTTTAGCATGGACTTAGGAAGCTGAGCTTGTTATAGAGAGTCTTCTCTACTGACTGGTTACTCTTCCAGTCCCTATGGAGAATTTCATTGGTGCCTCCTTCATCTCATGGTTTCATCATTCAGTCTATGCTACCAGAGTATTTCATCTGTCTCTTTCTCTCATTCAAATGAATTCTATCAACTTGTGTCAGCCATTCCTCAAAACTATTGACTTTGCAAGTTGGTCATACCCTCGGTTTGTCTCAGAATCACATGATAATGTAGTCCTATCATGCACCATAGCCCTACTTTCATCATTGGTAGGAAACCTTGAACCCAATAATTGACATTTCATCATCGGTTGTTGACTGGGTGGTTTCCCTTGTGTTCAACGACACAACATCTATTCACGCATTGGGATTCATGCAGTGTCTTGAATTCCATTGGCCTTATTAGTGGTTCCCTTTCCTTTTTCATCATTTTTCCTCATCAGTTACTATTCATAGGGTCTTTTCCGTGTACCTATTACACTTGGCACATGCGAAAGATGCACAGGGTCATTGGTTCATGAACATGTTCTTCATCTGATTCAGTGATTTCCTCCAAATCATGAAGCTCTTTCTTTGTACCTCATGCTAAATGATGAGAGATGCCTTAATTCTCTCCTTTCAGTGGGTCTCTTTCCATAGACTTCAACTCATCTATTCTGGAAACGAGACCTAGAGTCTTATGAGTACCTTGAGGCTTGCAGTCATTAGTGGTAGGTTCTCTCACCATCGACAGTTGGGAATACATCAATGTCTCCTAGTCGATGGATTATTCAGGTGTTCCACACCGACTCCTTTATTCAAACTTGTAAGAATCTACTCGGTGCCTTGATACCTACTTTAATTATCGGTAGGTTGTCTCGCATTTGTTAATGATATACCTCAATGACTGGTAATCAAACAATGTCTCATTGTGTTCGACCTCAACTCCTTTATTCACATGATGTAGACTTGCACCCTTGGCGGATTGTGTATAAGACTTGAAGACATCAGTATGTGGCCACAACTTTCCTAAGTTGTTGCTTCCTTTTCATTGGACTAGTACCTATATGACTTCAATGATCATGGGAGATCAGATTATACTCCATTTTATACAGATATATTCAGATAGGTTTTGAGACTAGTTCTACTAGGCCTTGTTCACGACTATGACAACCTTTGGCATGTAACCACATTTGTATTTTCCTATTCATGGCCACAGACATTTGTTTGGTATATTTTTACATGGATCTGCAGTGTAATTCAAATTTCCAGATGTTAGTATCTAGATACTAAATATTCAATTTTCTCCTTGTTGCAGGAATGAGGTTATTCCTATAGAACTGAAAAGTGTTGTTCCAGAGCACCAATATTACATATGCTAGAATAAGTGTTGAGATTTTAACTCACCTCATTAGAGAGGAGGTACAGGAAGGGTGGAATTTCTTATTCCATACACCTTTGACATAGTGCTATGATGCCTTGATCGAGATAAAGTCAATGCAGAATGTAATGAGCAACTAGTTCTTCTAGCTGGTTCCCCATCACTCCACTTCTAGGATTTTATAATGTATTTCAGACATTGCAAATACTCCTCTAACCTCACACATTAGGGGGCATGTATTATATCAATATTTGCCTCACCCTATGCAATCTTTCACAGAAGGCCTTTTTCCATTTCCCTATGCATACTTTTCATTCCTTTTTGCAAATCCCATGGCTAAAAAATACATTTTTTCCACATGTACACACCTTCATCGAACGTCTAGACGAGGTAGGCCTTGTATCTTGTCTTGCTAGAATAATTGCTTACATAGCATACTTGAGAATAGAGTTGATTTCTGCAGTCATTTCTGTCTGTTGTGGTTTACCCTAGCCATAGAGATATTTTCCTCGTAACAATATAGTTCTTACACTTCTTAATAGCTTGAACTAGGGCATATATTTCCTTATCATATGTTGGGTAGTTTAGGACTCCACCATGAAATATTTCAAAATGATAGCATACCATCTTACCTCCCTCCATCAATATGCTCCCATATCATATCCACCTACATCCATATCCATTTCAAAAGGATTTTTCAAGTTAGGAAATGAAAGAACTGGTGCTTGACTGATCTTTTTTTCATCTCATCTCATTGAAATATTGTATTGATTCTTTCCCCACTAGAAAATCTTGCCAATAGATTTTATGGAATGACATGGTGCATATATAACTAAAAAGAATGATATCAAATTTTTTAGGTACTGTGGTTCCCCAACGAAGTTCTTGATAAATTTCAACAAGTGTCCTCAAACACACAATTTTATTAATATGAAAAGAATGATTACAAAGAGTGGTGATGACTAAAAAAATCCTTAACCTCACTTGAAGAAAGAGCTAGTTTATATAGCTCAAATCTAAACTAAATTATAGGAGAAGAACCAATCACATAAGTATGATAGGTGTCCTTTACATAGAAGCTAGGTATCATTATCCTAACAAACTAGAAATAAACTAATTTCTAAATATATTTAAACTAGGAAAATACTAAAACTATAGAGCTTTAGGATTATGAGGCTAACATTCACGCCTTTAATCTGAAAGTTCATTTTTACAATTACCAAGTTCATCTCTAAACTTAGTGAACTTTATTCTACCAAGAGGCTTGGTAAAAGTACCTAAAGTTTGATCTTCAGATGGACAATATGGTGGCTTGATGATGTCATTATTAATGAGTGTTATGATGAAATGATACTTGGTGTCGACATGCTTAGTCTTGGAATGAAATACTAAATTTTTAGCCATATTTATTGTTGACTAATTGTCGATCCATAAAATGGTTGGTGTTTGTTGAATAGTAAAATACTACTTAGCCAGACAATTTCACATGATGCTTCCCAAGATGAAATGTATTATATCTCTGCTGAAGAATTCACCATTGTATCCTTCTTTTTACAACTCCAAGAAATTGTTGATGAACCCATATTTATCAAATAACCTGAATTTGATGTTCGGTCATCAATATCACCTGCAAAATTTGCATCTGAATAGCCAACAAGTGTGAAGTTTTGATTCTTCTTATAAAGTAGACCATAATACTTTGTACTCTGAATGTACATGGGGACCCTTTTCCTGCATTATAGTGAATTTCTTTTGGTTCCTTCATAAATGTGGAAAGAATACTAACTACATATGAAAAATATAGGCAAGTATTTGTCAAGTAAATGAGACTTCCAATTAACTATCTACATCTAGTGTTGTTCACCAATTCCCCCCCTTCAAATTTTGAAAGTTTTAAGTTTTACTCTATAGCTATAAGAGGATTTGAAATCCTCCATTCCAAACTTCTTCAACAATTATTTTTCATACTTAGTTTGACAAAGGAAGATATGATCAATATGTTGGGAAACTTCCACTCCAAGATAGTAGTGAATTCGCCCTAAGTCAATCATTTTGAATCTTTTGTGAAGTTCTTGTTCGACAACACAGGTATTCCAATAGAGGAAGAACACCTTTAGTAACCACTCAAAAAAAAATCAAAGATTAACACACCAATATTTTGATGTGGTAAAACCCTACAGGGAAACATCCATGGCCCCAACCAACGAGACCACTTGGAGAAGTTTATTAATGAAAAAGAAAAAAATTATAGAGAGATTTTACAAGAGAGATTCTCACAATTGATGATCGGAAAATGACTGTCCATCCTCTTTAAATAGAGATCATGGACCAATCGAGTGTTAAGACATGGATCAATGTAATCGTTAAGATAATGAAGAATATGAACCATTGGATCACTCTATGTTGGGAACATATCATGACCGTCATATTTCAAAACTACAAATGCATACTAATTCATACTAAACAAACACACTAAGAAACACACTTTTACCTAATGACACATTAGACCAAGTAGATATTAACTAACTCTTAAGTGTTTGAATATCCTAACATCCCCCCTTAAGAGTAACTTGGGATGGGATTGAAGGATTTAAAAAAGTGACATAATAGAAGAAGGAAGGAGGCATTAGAGCCTGACAACTCCCTGAACTCCCAACATAGATTGAAGTTTGGAAAACTTCACTTCTGTAAGAGACTTTGTGAAAATGTCTACAACTTGATCTTTTGTAGGGAAAAAGAGCACTTCAATAAATCGATCATGAATGAGACTTTTGATGTAGTGCATGTGTAGCTCGATGTGTTTTCTTCATTGATGCTCAACTGGATCATTGGCAAGATTTATGGAACTCTAATTGTCACACCAAAGTCTAGTCAAATGTTGTTTTTAGAATCCAAACTCTAAAAGTATCTGTCGAAGCCACAAGGATTTCTAGCTAGCATTTACCGTTGCTCGGTACTCTGCTTTTGCTGAAGAAAGTGAAATTGATTGTTGTTTCTTATAGGCCCAAGTGACAGGTCCTTAACCAAGGCTAAAATCATAACTTGTAGTAGACTTCTAATCATGAGGGTCGTCATCCCAATCTGAATTAGTGAAACCAACCAATAAAGGAGTCCCCTTTGAACTGTAATGTATTACAAACTAAACCGTACCCTGAACATACCGAAGTATCCTTTTAGCTACTTTCCAATGGATTTCATGGGGTTTCTACATATACCAAGAAACAAGACCAACAACAAAGAAAATATAAGGATGGGTATGACTCAAGTATAAGAGGATACCAATTAACTGATGGTACAAAGTGGAATCAACTTCAGAAGAAGTACAGGTGGCAACAATCTTGACTCCAGACTGGAAGGGATAAGGTGTTGGTTTATAATCTTCAATGTGGAAGTGACGAAGAAGGTCACAAGCATACTTAGACTAGGAAAAAAAAAATCATTCATTGGTTTGCAAAACTTGGAGGTTGGGAAAATAGTACAAAAATCCTAAGTATGTCCTTTCAAATTTCTTCTTAAGGTTGGTTTTCACATGGTTTAAAAGTTTTGAGTCACTACCAGTGAGGATTAGGTCATAAACATAAAGAAAAAGGATTATGAGATGGCTTCCTACTTTCTTGGTATAGACATTAGAATGAGAATGACATCTAGAAAATCTGGTGTCAATAAGCAAGTTGTCCATTTTGGCATACCAATATTGGGGAGCTTTCTTAAGACCATAAATAGATTTCTTAAGGAAAAAAACAAGGCTAGAGTCATTCTAGACATAGCCAAGAGGTTATTCCATGTATATTTATTATTGCAAATCCCCATGCAAGAAGGTATATTTAGCATCCATCTAATGGACCTCCCATTTATTTGAGGCAACAAGGGAAAGAACAAGGTGGATGGAATTCATTTTGGCTACAGGGGCAAAGGTTTCATTATAGTCAATTCCTTCAACTTAGGAAAATCCCTTGGAAACTAACAAAGCCTTGTGTCTTTTAACACTTCCATCTAATGCATACTTAGTTCTGTAGACCCATTTACATATGACAAGTTTTCTTCCTTACGGAAGAGGTACAAAATCGCAAGAATCATTTCCTATTAAAGAACGATACTCTTCATTCATTGTTGTATCCAAATCTGGATGAAATGAAGCTTATGCAAATGTCTTTGGATCATGAGTCTTTGAAACTTGAGCCAAAAGAGAAGAGGCTTGTTGTAATTATGAATGTGTCTGACATTGATCTAAAGGATCACCGACAAGATCACCAGTTGCTCCTCGTGTTGAATGAACCCATCTAGGAAGTGGTGGTGTTGGTTCAAGTTCAAGTTCAATGGAATCATCTAGAGGAAGGTGAGTAGGCCGAGGTGGATTTTCATCCTCATTTCCATCATCTGAAGAATAAACCAGAATAGGAATAGAAGAAGGCACAAATGTCGAAGATGGTTTGCAGGTCAAAGAAGGCATAATTGTTGAATTAGGCTCATAGGCCAAGATATTTTCATCAAATTTAACATCTCTTCTAATAATAATTTCATTACAATGTGGTTGAAGAAGTCTGTAACTTTTGACATCTTTAGAATAACCAAAAAATATACACTTCTCACTTTTAAGCTGCAATGCTTTCCTTTTCTCATCAGGAATGTGATCCCAGGCTATACTGCCAAATACACAGAAGTAACTTACATCGGGTTTAATTTTAGTCCATACTTCTTCTAGTGTTATATTTTTAAGATCCTTTGTGGGAGTGAGATTTACTATGTAATTTTCACAGTTGATGGCTTCCTCCCATTACGTTAGACTTAATCCCTTAGATTTGATCATACAAATAGTCATTTATTTTAATGTGTGGCTCTTTCTCTCAGCAACACCATTTTTTTGTGGTGTATATGGAACAATGTGTTTCATTTTGATTCCCTGTGTAGTGTAGTAACTTGTAAAATTATTGTTCACATATTCGCCTCCATTATCTGTTCTTAACCTTTGAATTTGATATCCAGATTACTTTTCTACCAGGACATTGTAGGTCAAAAACTTGTCAAAAAATTATCTCTTAAGTTTTAAGAAGTAAACCCAAATACGTTTAGAAAAGTCATTAATGAAAGTTAAGATATACTTGCACCCAAAATAAGAAGGAGAATAAAATGGACCACATAAGTCACTGTAAGGGACAAAGGTGTTCCAAGAGGCATGTTTGTTAAAATTGTCCTAATGATGTTTGTAGAGAACACAACCAACACAAACACCATCTTTGCATGAAACAAGAGGAATATCAACAGTCACCATCTGTTGATTACATAGTTGTTGCAATGAGTGATAGTTTAGATGACCAAACCACTCATGCCAAAGTTTTCTCAAGTCATCACCATGATCAACAAAAACTTATGGAAAATATGATGACCCAAAGTTTTCAAACTTGTACAACTTGGTAATATCATCAATAATTCTAGTTGTAAGAAAATAATGAGGATCTTTGATATCCTTGATTACAACTTGGTGAGGTGAAAAATCTATGGTTTTACCTTCACCTAAATGAGTGATTTGATATACTGATAGAAGGTTACAAGAAATACTTGGAACACATAATACATCATTGAACTGACCATTATCTACCTAAAATGTTCCATATCCTACAACACTAGGAGATTTATCATCACCAACAAATATTTTCTTGGTGTTACATTCATTCAAAGTAGAAAATATGGCTTTCTCCTTAGCCATATGATAATATGCTCCATAGTCAATAAGTCACTCAGTAGAATAAGAAGTAGAAGTTGCATTGAAGGAGAAACCAAAAGCAAAAAGTACATGTCCATGAGAAGAAGAAGAAGAAGTAGAATCAATATTGGTGTTCTGCTTCTTCATCGTTGCTTCTAAAGATGCCATCTTCTTGAAACATTTGGACTCATCATGACCATATTTCCCACAAAAGTTGCAATGTCTATTAGTCTTCTTATTTTTAGATTTTCTCCTTTGTCACCATTAGGAGTTGAAGTTGTATGAGTGGGTTTGGGACCATTGTTTTGTTTGTTGTTGTGGTGAGGATGTTGCTTCTTGGGATTCTTGGGTTATTTTTTTTTCTGGGCTACTAAGGCTTTGTTGGTGGTACCTGCAGTGTTGATCACTCCAAGTTGTACAAGCTTATATTTCTCTCTAATCAAAGAATCAAAAAAGGAATCAAGAGTGGTTTTTTGATAAGATTTCCCTAAAGCCTTTCTCATGGAATAAAAGGTAGATACAAACACAAAATATGCACTACCTAGCTTAGAAAGAATAATATTGATGCAACGCTCTTACACTCTTCACATAAAATTCTAAGTGTTTTAAACTTAGATAGATAGTATTCAATGAAAGAAAAATCATTTGGACTTAAAGTCAATGTATGATTTTCTAACTAATATGCTCAAATAATATTGTGTTTACCAAACACAGATTCAAGATTTTCCCAAGCTTCATCGGGGTCATCAATTTCTTGAAGGTGGAACCTTAAATCAGGAGAGATGGAAATTTTCATAAGTCCGCGTGCTTCGTCATTCCTATTATCCCATTTGAATTTGTTTTCATCATCAGTGGGTTATTTTTATTTTCCCAAGGTAATCTGGTACATGCCTTTACTTCTTAATAAATCCTCCATATGGGATTTTCATTGAAAGTAGTTGGTGCTCGTAAGAAAAATATCACTAGAAGAAGCCATATTAAATATGCATATAATATCAATTTAAAAATTGAAACTGATGATCTAGATGGAAAGATCTCGAAAAATTAGGCAGTTTAAAAAAACAACGACACTAAAAACAGACTTTGGATGTGAAAGTTATGCCCTTTAAAAAAAAGGCATAAACGGTAACCAAAAAGCCATGTGGCAAGTAGAAGTTTCTCCACATGGTGATATCCCTCCAAATAACCTCACTTTTACAAATAATTTTCTTTATGAAGTGACTCACTTTTATAAAAAGAAGTGGGGATCACTTTTACAATCAAGTTACTTTATAAAATAAAGTTACATGCAAAACAAATAACTTTAAAATAAAATATTAAAGCTACTTATATTGATTCACTTTTATACTTGAAGTGAAATACATTTTACAATGGATTCGTGAACTTTTCAAACAAAATAACAAAAAAGATCTTGAACTCAAGACATCTTACTTAATAAGACAATTTTTAACCAAGTGAGCTAGAAAAACATATTGTATTGTTTAGAAGGAGGATTGTTGTTGTTGTTGATAGCCTTGGAGAGATCACATAGGGCATGGGGAAAAGAAAATACGAATATCCAAAAGAGTAGCAACTTGAAAAAAAATTAGAAAACCTAAATAAAACCTAAATAATACTCTCCAAACTTTTAAAAAGGGCGCATTCAGGATTTATACCTCCGAATATGACTGAAAAGGACGTATCTTGGGCAAACATAAACCTTTTCGAGTGAAACAAAAAATTTTCACGACTGAAACGAGTGCTCTAGATGCAATGGAACAGTCCTATGAACCTATAAATGTACATAAATGGTATAAAACAAATATGATGCAACTCATCTTCATGATCTAGATCTACAATGGGAGTGGGTCTTCAAACGGGCTATGATACCATGTTCGACAACACAAGTATTACAACAGAGGAAGAACACCTTCAACAACCACTCACAAAACAAGATCTAAGATCAACACATTGATATTTTGACGTGGTAAAACCCCTCTGAGAAACATCCATGACCCCACCCAGTGCGACCACTTGGAGTAATTTATTAATGAAAAAGAAAAAGATTATAGAGATATTTTGCAAGAGAGTTTCTTGCAATCGATCATCAAAAAATGACCCTTCATGCTCTTTAAATAGATATCATGGACCAATCAGGTGTTAAGCCATGGATCAATGTATCGATTAAGATCGAGGATAATATGAACCATCATATCACTCTATGTCGGGAAGATATCACGATCGTCATATTTACTATCTATAAATGCATACTAATTCATACTAAAGAAATAAATATTTACCTAACAACACATTAGACCAAGTATATCTTAACTAACTCCTAAGTGTCTAAATATTCTAACAGTTCATGCTTTACCTATTGGATATGGACTTCATGATTTCCTATAATGATTAAATCATCAACATATAGAACAATGATTGCCAAGTTTTATTCTTAAATCCTAAAATACAGTGTATCATCAGACTCACTACGGTGAAAACCAACGTGATCAAGATATTCATCCATTTTGGCATGACATGCTTTGGTGTATTGTTTTAAACCATATAAGGCTTTGATCAATTTCCATACTTTGTGCTCTTTCCCTTCAACTTCAAATCCTGGGGGTTGAGTCATATAGACATCTTCTTTCAAATCTCCATTAAGAAAAGAACTTTTAACATCCATTTGGTGAATTGTCCAACCATGTTGTGCAGTCAAATTGATTACCATTATGATTGTATTCCACTTGGTTGTTGGTGAAAATATTTCTTCATAATATATGCCTTAATGTTTAGCAAATCATTTTTCCACAAGTCTTTGTTTATACTTATAAACTTCATCATTTTCTTTATACTTGATTTTGTAAACCCATTTTCATCTGATGGGTTCAACATTTCTTGGAATATCAACAATTTTCCATGTTCCATTGTCAATTATGGATTCATACTCATCCACCATGGCTTGTTGCCATTCTTTATGCTTCATTGATTCTACAAAAGTTTTTGGTTCAATGGAATCATGCGTTACTAAGGCAAACTTTGAGTGAGATGAAGTAGAACTTCTAGTTACCATTTTGTCTTGTTAATCTAGGTGAACATCTTTAAGAATTTGTGTGAACCATTTTGGTCTACTAGGTTGTCCTTGTGATGAAGTTACTACAATTTTTTGTCTTTTGTTGAAGAGTCATCATCGGAGGAAGAGTCATCTAACTATTGAGCATTCATGTGGGGACTAATTATTTTTCAATCCAAGTGGGTTTGTCTTGATGAACTATTTTACCTTGAGTTACCGTTTTTTCCAAATGAGTAAGGATATTCTCAAGTTGTTCTATAGTTTGACTTTGAATTTCCTCAAAGAAAACATATCGACTTATAATGAATTTTCCATTAGAGAGTAACCGATATCCTTTATTTTCATATGAATAACCAAGAAGCATGCATTTCATACTACGATTTTCCAACTTAGTCATTTATGTCTTTAGGAACTAAGGCATAAAAAGTGGAGCCAAAAAATTGAAGATGATTTAATAAAGGCTTTGTTCCATACCAAGATTGATATGGAGTGATTCCATATAAGGTGGATGTGGGTGATTGATTCCTTAGATACAAAATTGTATGAACTACTTTGGCCCAATATTTTGTGCTTAAACCCTTGAAATGAAGCATAGATTTTGTCATTCCCATTAAATATCTATTCATTCTTTCTACGTCTCCATTTTGTTTTGGACTATAAGAGTTTGTCAATTTCCTTTTAATTTCATTTTTCCTACAATAATCATTGTATTAATTGGAAGTAAATTCTCACCCTTTATATGTTCTAAGTGTGACAATCTTCTCTTTGGTCATGGCATTTTCAACCAAGCATTGAAATTGTATGAATTTGTCAAAGGATTCTGATTTGTCTTTCAGAAAATATACCAAAATCATCCATGTACAATAATAAATGAAAATAATGAAGTATTTTCATCCACCAAAAGAAGATTGCATAGGAACACAAATGTCACTTTGGATTAATTGCAAACATCTATTTTCTTGCCATGTACTTGGGTAAAAGGGACCTCTCTTTTGTTTTCCAATTATACATGATTCACACTTGGAAATTTCCCTTTTGAAGGTAGGAAAGCCTTTAACCTTCTCCTCTAATTTAAGTTTACTTAGGATTTCAAAGTTCAAATGGCCAAATTTGTAATTCCATGATCTTAATGAGATGAAGGATAAGTCCATTGATGTTGCAAGGTCATGGTTTCAAGGAATGATTATGCCATCCTCAAACATTTTCCATCTTAATAACCATTCATTATTGTCTTGAATTTGTTATTTACTGAGTTGATTTTGATCAAACCATCTTCCATAATTATTTGATGACCTCCTTGTCTAATGAGGACCAAGGACAATAAATTATTTTTAAAAGATGGAACATACCAAAAATTAGAAAGTAGCATTTTTCCAATTCCAGGTAGAAATAAGTAGACCAATCTTTTTCCTTGAGGAGTATGGGTTGTGTCATATGCATAATATATTGGATTGAGTTTCATGTCCAAATATGTCCACAAATAATATTTGTTGTAGCACATATGTTTTGTAGCCCCTGTATCAAGTATCCAATCATCTTCAAAATCCTTTCTCATTTGTTTGTTGATGGAAATTGAGCTTGCTAAATACAACTGGTGATTGGCTATTAACACATATTCATAATCATCATCTTTGTTATCTGCATACTGAGATGAAGTGGAAGTATTTGACTTATAATGTGACTTGGATTTAAAACTTTTCTTATGTTGGGGACAATTTGCATTACGTATTCTACAATCTTCTGCCACGTGGCCAATGCAAAAACATATTTTTCACTTTACTTGATTCATATATCCACTTTTTTGTATTATGTTGTTAGAATCATCTTGATATATCCTAAGAGATTTTTTATTTTGGTTGTTATTTCCTCTTCCTTGGCTTCTACTACAACCAGGACCATGTTCTTGATTATTGAATCTTCCTCTTCCTCTAGAATTTTCATTGTATGTACCTCTTCCTCTTCCTCTTGTAATTTCATTGTAGGTGCCTCTTCCTCTAGATATTTCATATATGTTTGAGTTGTTAAAGAGAAGATCTTCTCCAGAGGTCTTATTTTTACCAAAATTTTTGTCATGTTGTACCAAGAGATCAATGAGAGAGACAAAATATTATTTTTCTAGTTTTCCTGTGATTTGTAAAGTTTCCAAGAAATTTTTATAAGAGAGTGACAAACCATTTATCAATATGAAGGTCATAAAATTTTCTTCCACATCATCAAAACCACATTTGACTATTTCAATTCGTATGTTTTTTAAACGAGAGATGTAATCCATAACATCTCCTCCTTTATCTAAACTTTGTTTAAGAAGCTCTATGAGGAGATCAACCCATTTTCATTAAATTTGAGTATAAAACATATTTTTGAATATTTTCTAGGTATTCCAAGCATCGGTTTCATTTTCTATGTGTACAGACATTTCATCTGTGACATAATATTATGAAAGTGCAAGTGCCTTTTCATCTATTAATTCTCATCTTGTCATTTCTTTATCATCAGTAAGATTAGTGGGAGGTTTATCACAATTACATACATCTTTCCATATCTCATTATAAATTAATGTGTTTTTCATGTGATGAATCCAAGTCTTATAATTCTTGGGTCCATCCAAATTATCAGAATCGGTGAATACATTTGCCAATTTTGACATGATGAAGTAATTATCAAATCCACACAATAAAATGAATAATACCATGCAGAAGAGACATTGCACACACTACAAAAGAGTGTTATGGGGGCTTGTACCTGACCCTCTTATAGTCTCAATGAAAAAGGTGTTGATAGAGTATTTCACTGGACTCTTATCAATGCTTTGATTACAAATTACAATTTTCTCTCAATTGGTCAAAATTTTGAAATTCGACTCAAAAAATGATCATGCCTCTCTTTGAAGTGAACAATAAGGTTCAAGACTTCAATTACAAAAAAATGTCCCCCAAATTTCACATTTAAAAAAATATCACCCCTTATATCTCCAATTTGTTAGGATATTTAGACACTTAGGAGTTAGTTAAGATCTACTTGGTCTAATACGTCATTAGGTAAAAGTGTGTTTCTTTAGTATGCATTAGTATGCATTTGTAGTTAGGAAATCCGACGGTCACGATA
>JZKD02S0996466.1:614-13554 GCA_000966675.3 Picea glauca
GTTTATTATTAGGTTTGACAACATACTTACTCAAAGGAAACAAAATAAATGTATTCACCATGAGTAAATAATCAGTTTTCTACATAATCATTCATCAAATATATTGAATAATCAGGGCATACAAGTCTCTGTGACAACCATTAAGCAAACTCAACAGTTGATCATGAAATACAATGCCAAATTGGTCCATTTGTGCTATCTGCAAACCACCGGAGATGAAATGTACGTGTGAGCCAGGAACCACCCTCTTCCCATGGAGGTCTAGATACTGGATCTATTGGCCAACATGTTCCTGCATAGAAGAGAAGTTCCTAACAGCAAGGATATAATTATTGTGAATGGCCATGGCTTCTCCCCATAGAAGCGATGAATCACTCATGTAAATTACTGAATTTTTCACCACCAAGTCTACCGATCAATGGGATTTTAGTTTTTCAACCACTTGCAAATCACTTACCTCGTCTCTCCTTCTCAATGAGCAAAAAATTATGAGCACCAAGTATTAAATTTTTCCCCCAGATACGTTGATACCTATAGGCATGGGGAAAATGGGGAAGGAACAATGTCTCCACTACCTTGAGCGATATATAAAAATGAATATGAGAAAGAGTTAGAAACAAATAAGATTTGATTTAACACCCATTATCAACGACAAGGGTTCATTCAAAATGGACGTGGATATTTTCCAAAGTTGAGCGCATAAACGGAAATTTTTTTGTTATGTTCATTCCCTGAGCTCATGAACTACAATTCGGAGGATACATTGATGTGTATGCAATCAAGGAAATGATCTGTCGAAAGTTCACCATAAATTCCTTGCATTAATGTGTGTGCATTGGCTTTCATTGCTTTGATGTTTTTGGTTCAAATCTTTCAACTTAATGAGGAAAGAAATCAACCAGTTTTTGGTGTTTTGGGGATTGATCTCCCTTATTGAGGAATACTAATGATAGCCAATATCGATATCACATTCAATCTTATTCTAAACTGATTACCATATTCACGATGCTCTACTTAAATCCTGTACATCATTAGAGGACAGAAATTTAGCAAGATTCTGGCAAAAGGTGGTAAAAATAGCGGGATATGCAAGAATTAAAAACTGCCAAAAAGAGGATCTCATCAATGCAGGGACGCCATGTTATCCATGAATAAGATCACTTAGATTGATTCTAAGAATCGCAATAGCATATTCAAGAAATAATCACCTTGAATGGTCATGGGAAACACTCAACTTCCTGAAGATCTGTTAAGATAATGATCAATCCCTACAAATATTGGAATGTCCAGGCATACAAAGAAAATGGTTGTGTTCAATCTTCCCCAAAATATATGCAGTCAAATTTTCTTATCAGATGCGATTCCCTCCATGGTGTATGTTCAATAAATGGTTATGTAACAACCAATTAGAACTGTTAGTCTAGTCATGCATGCATGAATCTTAGGGATATGGACCGTGGGAGAGGTGAAAGGCAGATGTTGCAATGCAAGTTGTCTCTCTAGCATGGCATGTGCAGCTTTGATTGACCAAAATGTATGTTACTGGGTGAGTTTGTATGCAGTTTTTCACTCCATATCGAAAGAATGAAGGTGATGAAAAATTGATTTTGATGGAATAATTGTAGGCTAAGGAGGAAGGCTAGATATGGCATCAAAACTAGAAATGGACCAGACTGGAAGTTAAAAATGAGAAGAGCATAGGCATGACACTGTTCAATCACTGTTACAACAAAAACATCACTATTTCAATATATAAAATTTCTCTATAACTTGTAAAATTTTCGCTGTAACAACATGTAAAATTTTCGTTGTAACAACATGTAAAATTTTCGCTGTAACAACATGTAAAATTTTCGTTGTAACAACATGTAAATTTCGCTGTAACAACGTGTAAAATTCAGTGACTGTTTCAGCATGTAAAGACTTGTCTTTGTTTTATATTATTTCCTAATGCCACTATTGTTTTATTGTTTTCATATCTACAAATTAAAAAAACAAACAAAAAAAAACAATTTAAGCAAAATGGAACAAATTGCAAACAAAAAACAAATTAGGGCATTTTTTCATAGTTAGCAACCAAAATTCTTCTTGAAATCAATTTAGAAATCCTATTTTCTGATCCTCGCGATCGCTCAAAGCGTGGAGGAGAGCATACTTATTCTAAGTAAAAGAAAAAAAAATGAAAGTTAAAACCTACCTACTCTATACTAATTAAAATTAAAAATTAGTTACGTGTAGGAAAATTTCCAGTTGAGCCATTCACGTAACAATAACAACGATATGTTTAGTGGTAATTTTTCAAATGAATAATGGAAATATTCGAGAGTGAATGAATCTAATTGTTGTGACTGCAAGATTTCTAAATAAAAATAAAAAAATGGATCTAATCGAGTACTTACCTGGAACCATTGCTCGATATAGCTTTTGTAGGCACGGTTCCCCTCCTTCAGATCGTGCTGGAGCTCCTCATTGTCCTCCTAGATCTCTTGATCACATAATTTTTCTTCATTAAATGTGTAGGATCCCTCGAATATTGATTCCTCGTTCGCTGCTGGAGGAGTAATTAAGCTCGTAGCTGCTGTCAATATCTCCTCTTCGTGAGAAGAGGAGACCCTGAATTTTGCAAGGATTTGAGTGAGTTGTTCCAAGATTAAACTCATAGTTAAATCATATTTAAAAAAATGGGTTCTTACAACACCCAAATCAAAATAAAAAATATTGAAAATCACACTTGCTGAAACACCTGAAAACCTCTTCACAGTTGCAAAAATTGAAATTGTAGAAATTGATATTGCTAGAATTGATATTGTAGAAATTGAAAGTCACACTCTGCATGCTCTGTCCCAAATGAGGCCGATGTATTACCTCAGATTTAGGAAGACATTGGCAAGGAGAACATGAAGAATCTCCACTCAAGTAGCTCCTATGACCCCTTACCAACACATGCAGACACACTTGCAGGAATTGAAATCTACACTTACGCTTACATGAATTGAAACACTCCCTACATGCCCTTACCCATATGTCACCTCAGATTTAGGAGCATTACTAATCACACTTGCATGAAAATTCAAACTAAACTTCAATCCATCGTACTTCCCCAACAACGACGCCAAAATGTTCGGTGAAAATATTGTCGTTTAATTCGATTGTAGTACTTGCCCAACTATTTAATTTGTCAATCCGAGGTTTGTAGGCTTATGAAGCACACACACTATATATGCATGACTGAAGTAGAAGTAATCTAATCTAAATTGTTGAAATGAAATTAATCTAGGAAAGCATTGAAAGACTAACTAGGAAAACAGTAAAGTAATCCAGGAAAGTAATACAACATGTGAAGAGTTGAATGACAAAAGACATATGTGAGCTCACACAATAATTCTATCTCAAATTACATTACAATAATCAAATGAAAAATCATGAAAGCATGACAAATGAAAGAATCAAAGCTAAGAATCCCCTTCTAAGACTTCATGCTAATCTAAGTCTAATCTCTCCTCTCTAACTCCCCCCAAATGAAGAGAGAAGACTCTCTTTTATACATGAGAGTCTTGAAGATAAGATAGGAGTCTCATAATTACACATCCACTATTCTCTCAACCACTTTCTTATTATTACAAGATATGATCCCTTCAAATCCTCCACACATCTCTCACAAATCTTGGATGATTGTCGCAAATATTCTTCAAACCTTCAAAGCTTGAAGATGAAATTCGAATTTGAGGCTAGGTGGTAATATTTGACTTTGTTGAATTCTTCAAATATACTTGTACACATCATAAAACTCATCCAACCTTGAGATATAATGAAAATATGTTAATTTATAATATTTAATCACAAATTCACTTATAATACTAAAATGAATACAATGAAAATGATAAGGAGAAACCCAAATATCATTATGGAAATGGTATGATAAAAGGTTTATTGGGACCATGAAATGTAAGGGATGGTGAAGGGAAAAGACGATATAAATGTGACATTTCTGATTCCCAACAACATGAAGATAGGGAAGGGCAAGGAGAATACTTAGGCGGGTTTCCATAATCTTCAAGATTCACCATGATCTTGCACAAGATAGACTAACTACAAAACATATATGAACTCATTCATACTGGAAATAAGGACAATCAAGCTGTGATAGCATTTGTAAACAAATACAACATATTGATCATATCAAACATAAAGAAGTATTGTAAGGAGACAATTCATAAGCATACACATAGAATGACAGAGTAATTTCAAAATTTTAGGTCCTTCCATATGTATTATCAACAAATCTTCTTGGATACAATATCAGAGATACAAATCAATACTCTGTTACAAGATTTTGGCTCCAGAATCATGTCACAGAGCTCTATCTACCATTTTCCCCAAAACTGTATACAAATTACAATCACATAAAATTTAATCTATCTCCGCCCTCTATACCATCTATGAAAAAACCCAACAAGCAAGAAACTACACCCAACCATACCCAACAATAACAACCAACCCTTTTACAATAATATACATCTCATATATATGTTGAATGGGATCTTTTGGCTTTAGGCTCCGCATGCTTTCTTGTTCTTGTTCTGTTGTAACTGCCTTTTCCTTGTTGGTGTTGCGTTGTCTCTTTTCACAACTGTTTTTTGTTTCTTTTCTTTCTTCATTGTTGAACTTCTTTGTATCTTTTTCAACTCTTGTTTGACCAAAATTGGGACTATAGTCCTCCTTGCGAAACTTCTAACAAAAAACGAAGTGCCCAATAGGGAGCTGTAAAGCTCCAATATGTTGGCACAAATGAGTAGGTTGCAGATGTGTTGACCAAGCCTCTGTCTCATGTAAAGTTTGAATACTTTCGAGACAATCTTGGTATAGTTTGAAAGGAAATTCCTTGAAAGGAGGAGTGATGTTTATNAACCACCCTCTTCCCATGGAGGTCTAGATACTGGATCTATTGGCCAACATGTTCCTGCATAGAAGAGAAGTTCCTAACAGCAAGGATATAATTATTGTGAATGGCCATGGCTTCTCCCCATAGAAGCGATGAATCACTCATGTAAATTACTGAATTTTTCACCACCAAGTCTACCGATCAATGGGATTTTAGTTTTTCAACCACTTGCAAATCACTTACCTCGTCTCTCCTTCTCAATGAGCAAAAAATTATGAGCACCAAGTATTAAATTTTTCCCCCAGATACGTTGATACCTATAGGCATGGGGAAAATGGGGAAGGAACAATGTCTCCACTACCTTGAGCGATATATAAAAATGAATATGAGAAAGAGTTAGAAACAAATAAGATTTGATTTAACACCCATTATCAACGACAAGGGTTCATTCAAAATGGACGTGGATATTTTCCAAAGTTGAGCGCATAAACGGAAATTTTTTTGTTATGTTCATTCCCTGAGCTCATGAACTACAATTCGGAGGATACATTGATGTGTATGCAATCAAGGAAATGATCTGTCGAAAGTTCACCATAAATTCCTTGCATTAATGTGTGTGCATTGGCTTTCATTGCTTTGATGTTTTTGGTTCAAATCTTTCAACTTAATGAGGAAAGAAATCAACCAGTTTTTGGTGTTTTGGGGATTGATCTCCCTTATTGAGGAATACTAATGATAGCCAATATCGATATCACATTCAATCTTATTCTAAACTGATTACCATATTCACGATGCTCTACTTAAATCCTGTACATCATTAGAGGACAGAAATTTAGCAAGATTCTGGCAAAAGGTGGTAAAAATAGCGGGATATGCAAGAATTAAAAACTGCCAAAAAGAGGATCTCATCAATGCAGGGACGCCATGTTATCCATGAATAAGATCACTTAGATTGATTCTAAGAATCGCAATAGCATATTCAAGAAATAATCACCTTGAATGGTCATGGGAAACACTCAACTTCCTGAAGATCTGTTAAGATAATGATCAATCCCTACAAATATTGGAATGTCCAGGCATACAAAGAAAATGGTTGTGTTCAATCTTCCCCAAAATATATGCAGTCAAATTTTCTTATCAGATGCGATTCCCTCCATGGTGTATGTTCAATAAATGGTTATGTAACAACCAATTAGAACTGTTAGTCTAGTCGTGCATGCATGAATCTTAGGGATATGGACCGTGGGAGAGGTGAAAGGCAGATGTTGTAATGCAAGTTGTCTCTCTAGCATGGCATGTGCAACTTTGATTGACCAAAATGTATGTTACTGGGTGAGTTTGTATGCAGTTTTTCACTTCATATCGAAAGAATGAAGGTGATGAAAAATTGATTTTGATGGAATAATTGTAGGCTAAGGAGGAAGGCTAGATATGGCATCAAAACTAGAAATGGACCAAACTGGAAGTTAAAAATGAGAAGAGCATAGGCATGACACTGTTCAATCACTGTTACAACAAAAACGTCACTGTTTCAATATATAAAATTTCTCTATAACATGTAAAATTTTCGCTGTAACAACATGTAAAATTTTCGTTGTAACAACATGTAAAATTTTCGTTGTAACAACATGTAAATTTCGCTGTAACAACGTGTAAAATTCAGTGACTGTTTCAGCATGTAAAGACTTGTCTTTGTTTTATATTATTTCCTAATGCCACTATTGTTTTATTGTTTTCATATCTACAAATTAAAAAAACAAACAAAAAAAAACAATTTAAGCAAAATGGAACAAATTGCAAACAAAAAACAAATTAGGGCATTTTTTCATAGTTAGCAACCAAAATTCTTCTTGAAATCAATTTAGAAATCCTATTTTCTGATCCTCGCGATCGCTCAAAGCGTGGAGGAGAGCATACTTATTCTAAGTAAAAGAAAAAAAAATGAAAGTTAAAACCTACCTACTCTATACTAATTAAAATTAAAAATTAGTTACGTGTAGGAAAATTTCCAGTTGAGCCATTCACGTAACAATAACAACGATATGTTTAGTGGTAATTTTTCAAATGAATAATGGAAATATTCGAGAGTGAATGAATCTAATTGTTGTGACTGCAAGATTTCTAAATAAAAATAAAAAAATGGATCTAATCGAGTACTTACCTGGAACCATTGCTCGATATAGCTTTTGTAGGCACGGTTCCCCTCCTTCAGATCGTGCTGGAGCTCCTCATTGTCCTCCTAGATCTCTTGATCACATAATTTTTCTTCATTAAATGTGTAGGATCCCTCGAATATTGATTCCTCGTTCGCTGCTGGAGGAGTAATTAAGCTCGTAGCTGCTGTCAATATCTCCTCTTCGTGAGAAGAGGAGACCCTGAATTTTGCAAGGATTTGAGTGAGTTGTTCCAAGATTAAACTCATAGTTAAATCATATTTAAAAAAATGGGTTCTTACAACACCCAAATCAAAATAAAAAATATTGAAAATCACACTTGCTGAAACACCTGAAAACCTCTTCACAGTTGCAAAAATTGAAATTGTAGAAATTGATATTGCTAGAATTGATATTGTAGAAATTGAAAGTCACACTCTGCATGCTCTGTCCCAAATGAGGCCGATGTATTACCTCAGATTTAGGAAGACATTGGCAAGGAGAACATGAAGAATCTCCACTCAAGTAGCTCCTATGACCCCTTACCAACACATGCAGACACACTTGCAGGAATTGAAATCTACACTTACGCTTACATGAATTGAAACACTCCCTACATGCCCTTACCCATATGTCACCTCAGATTTAGGAGCATTACTAATCACACTTGCATGAAAATTCAAACTAAACTTCAATCCATCGTACTTCCCCAACAACGACGCCAAAATGTTCGGTGAAAATATTGTCGTTTAATTCGATTGTAGTACTTGCCCAACTATTTAATTTGTCAATCCGAGGTTTGTAGGCTTATGAAGCACACACACTATATATGCATGACTGAAGTAGAAGTAATCTAATCTAAATTGTTGAAATGAAATTAATCTAGGAAAGCATTGAAAGACTAACTAGGAAAACAGTAAAGTAATCCAGGAAAGTAATACAACATGTGAAGAGTTGAATGACAAAAGACATATGTGAGCTCACACAATAATTCTATCTCAAATTACATTACAATAATCAAATGAAAAATCATGAAAGCATGACAAATGAAAGAATCAAAGCTAAGAATCCCCTTCTAAGACTTCATGCTAATCTAAGTCTAATCTCTCCTCTCTAACTCCCCCCAAATGAAGAGAGAAGACTCTCTTTTATACATGAGAGTCTTGAAGATAAGATAGGAGTCTCATAATTACACATCCACTATTCTCTCAACCACTTTCTTATTATTACAAGATATGATCCCTTCAAATCCTCCACACATCTCTCACAAATCTTGGATGATTGTCGCAAATATTCTTCAAACCTTCAAAGCTTGAAGATGAAATTCGAATTTGAGGCTAGGTGGTAATATTTGACTTTGTTGAATTCTTCAAATATACTTGTACACATCATAAAACTCATCCAACCTTGAGATATAATGAAAATATGTTAATTTATAATATTTAATCACAAATTCACTTATAATACTAAAATGAATACAATGAAAATGATAAGGAGAAACCCAAATATCATTATGGAAATGGTATGATAAAAGGTTTATTGGGACCATGAAATGTAAGGGATGGTGAAGGGAAAAGACGATATAAATGTGACATTTCTGATTCCCAACAACATGAAGATAGGGAAGGGCAAGGAGAATACTTAGGCGGGTTTCCATAATCTTCAAGATTCACCATGATCTTGCACAAGATAGACTAACTACAAAACATATATGAACTCATTCATACTGGAAATAAGGACAATCAAGCTGTGATAGCATTTGTAAACAAATACAACATATTGATCATATCAAACATAAAGAAGTATTGTAAGGAGACAATTCATAAGCATACACATAGAATGACAGAGTAATTTCAAAATTTTAGGTCCTTCCATATGTATTATCAACAAATCTTCTTGGATACAATATCAGAGATACAAATCAATACTCTGTTACAAGATTTTGGCTCCAGAATCATGTCACAGAGCTCTATCTACCATTTTCCCCAAAACTGTATACAAATTACAATCACATAAAATTTAATCTATCTCCGCCCTCTATACCATCTATGAAAAAACCCAACAAGCAAGAAACTACACCCAACCATACCCAACAATAACAACCAACCCTTTTACAATAATATACATCTCATATATATGTTGAATGGGATCTTTTGGCTTTAGGCTCCGCATGCTTTCTTGTTCTTGTTCTGTTGTAACTGCCTTTTCCTTGTTGGTGTTGCGTTGTCTCTTTTCACAACTGTTTTTTGTTTCTTTTCTTTCTTCATTGTTGAACTTCTTTGTATCTTTTTCAACTCTTGTTTGACCAAAATTGGGACTATAGTCCTCCTTGCGAAACTTCTAACAAAAAACGAAGTGCCCAATAGGGAGCTGTAAAGCTCCAATATGTTGGCACAAATGAGTAGGTTGCAGATGTGTTGACCAAGCCTCTGTCTCATGTAAAGTTTGAATACTTTCGAGACAATCTTGGTATAGTTTGAAAGGAAATTCCTTGAAAGGAGGAGTGATGTTTATGATACTATGGTATCCTGACCAACAACGGGTAGCTCCTGTTAGAATTTTATATCCTAGGGGATTGGTCATCCCTAGGTAGATCCCGAAGGTCCTGTAAGAAAGTTCTTTTAGAGTACCTATACATGTATATGCCAACTGTGGTCAGTAGTGGTAGATATATTAGGATTTTATATCCTAGAGAATATTTTGATTCCTGAGAAGATCTCGAAGGTATGGTAAGGATGGTTGGTTAGAGTACCACATGGTATCTCCATTAGCATTTTATATCCTAGGGAATATTGTGATTTCTGGAAAGATCTCGAAGGTTCGGTAAGGATGGTATGTCAGAGTACCACAAAATGTTGTTGTTTCACCTGCCTCATTTTGTTTCCATATGCTGATGATGTTGTTATCTCAGCTTCGTCCTGATGATGTTGTTGTCTCAGCCTCATGATGATGATGTTGTTATCTCAGCCTTGTGTTGATGATGTTTTTATATTAGCATCATGCTAATGATGTTGCTATCTCAGCATCGTGTTGATGATGTTGTTATCTCAGCCTCATGCTAATGATGTTGTTGTATTAGCCTCATGTTGTTGTTGTTGATGATGTTGTATTAGCCTCCTACTATCATTGATGATGTTGTTACAACCTCGTGCTATTGATGATGTTGTTTCATCCTCGTGTTGTTGATGATGTTGATCCAACCTCGTGTTGTTGGTGATGTTGTTCCAACTTCATGCTATTGATTTTGATGTTTTATATTCATGCTAATGATGATGATATTAATATATCCTCATTCTAATGAGGATCAAGATGTTATTTCAGTTTCATGCTGATGAGGATGATGATGATACTTTAACATCATGCTGATGAGGATGATGATTTTACTCCTGCTCCATGATGTGAACGATGATGATATTGATGTTGAGAAAAACTTTCGATGATTTACAGATATGCTAGTCAATGTTTCAGATGTTGAGTCCCTCTCTCTCTCTTGATGATGTTGTATTGGGTTATGTCAGTATAATTTCCTTCTCCTAAAGGGGGAGTGTTGAAATCTTGTAAATTCGAAGAATATTCTAATTATATTTGAGTTATTATCTTATAGATCAAATCCCCTTTTGTGGATTGATCATGTTAGGTCTTGTATAAGAACAAATCCCCTTTTGTAGATTGTTCAAACCAGATTTATACGGTGGTATTTGAGAAGTCACCCCCTAGGGTTGATAAAGTGGTTTTAACCATTATTGGAAGAAGTTGACCCTACTTGGTGAAGAGAAATAACCCTAGCGCCTCCTCAACTAGTATTTATAAGTGAGGAGGGTGCCTCATTTACTCACTCACTCACACTTCTAGTGTGCATATTTTGAAGGAATTTTTAGTTGCAAGAATGAGAAGAGAGGTGCATGCTCAGTCCTAGATATTCTTGGTGGTTTGGTGTTTATTCTTGGCATTGCATTGTCAATCTATTATTGAGGAAGTTTTTGTTGGGTTTTATCCCCCATGAGGGTTTTCAAGGATAAAATGTTGTGTACCTTGTGATTTTTTTTCTTTCAGTGATCCTACTTATGATGTTATGCTCTAGTAAATTGAAAAGAACTTAATAACAACTCTAAATTTAACAACAAGTTCATATTTTAATTCACCTAGTTTATGAGGATGAATTAGTCGAAGTGGTCTCTTGTCGGTGGATGTTCTTCTTAGAGAGGTACATGAATAAATTGAAAGGGTTTGTTCGACAACGGGAAAAGCTAGAGGGGTCTATAGCAGAGGGGTACATATCATACGAGTATTTATATTATGCCAGTGAGTCCATCAAGTGGTTCACAACTATGGTGATTTGGGATGTCCAAAGGGATGAAGACAAAAGAGAAGGGGATCTTCTGCAAATGAACGGAAAAAGGCACTTTATAAAGAGTAAGCAACTTATCGTTTTTCAAATTTCTACACAGTAACTATTCACACTAAACTTCATAATGTATATTTTTATCTGATACGTACTATATGTCGGTTTGATTTCATGAATATATATATATATATATATACATCAACGAATTCAGAAATTGATGCCATCAATAAATTCATTCTTTACAATTCAGGGGCAACACAACCATGGGTTAAATTGTATGAACAAAAGAGGAGGGAATGGGACAATGATATGAAAGAATTTAGATGGTTGAATGGTTGAAGAATTCCTTATCCTAATCATTTAAAGGAAAATATTCTAGTGACATGCCCCAACAGTTGGGTTGCTGACCAAGTTAGAGAGAAATAAAGTGCATCTGGTCGTTACCCCATGTGCTGAAGAGGATGCACTAAACATAGGGATTGGGTGCAAAAAATAGGTAATAATATCTTTGTGTACATTTTGTAACATTTAAATGCACCTTTAAACTATAACATTTATATTTATATTTTATTGGTCGACTTATTAGACATAGGACACTGTTATTTTTTCACTTTTTTATAGGTTCATTTGTTCCCATCTATGTGGGAATATGGACATCATTTTCGCACATAGGATGTCAATGATGGACACATGACACAAGACTGTTGAGTGGAAGTCGAGTTCCACCAATATAGTCATGCTATCCACCATAATAAAAAACTAATACGAGGGATGTTAGGTTATGCTAGAAAGATATAAGAGATCAGTCAGGTGGACTTCTCTTCTTTTCAATGTGTTATTTTTAGGTGCAAGGGGTGGGATATGTTTGATCAGAATAATGTAAAGGAAGATCACAATAGTGGGATGATATGTGTCAACTCTAGAAAGATGTTGGATGAAGCTAAGGAGCCTTATGCTCTCCCAAAATACTGCAACCGAGTGTTTTTTTACCTAGATGTATTGGATAGGGATTGGTGATTCGTATTAAGACACAACCCTAGATCAAAACATATATTTGAGAACAACAGTGTTATCATGCCAAGCGAGGAAGATATTGAGGGTGATGACAACAGAGAGTGATATGCAGATGTTTTATTTCATCTTTAATATTGTTGTTGTATATTTTTGTTATATTATTTATTTCTCTAATTATATTTATTTTTTATTCATCTTCTAACAGAGAAAATGTTAAGTTAATTATAAGAATTCTTTGAAAATTTTTAGTTGGTTAACAATCAATTTGATGCGTAATGTGTTTGTATTTGAAATTATTTGTGATTGCATGGAAGGAATTTTATTTGAACATATTTATATTTCGTTGCATATATTTAAAAATGTTTCATCTTCTTTAAGTATTTCAAATTGTGAAATCTTGAAAAATGTTAAATGTCGAGTTGAACTTTTAGTGGGATATGAAATTCTATTTTTAATGTTGATATAATTAGATGTACTGATATGGTTGATATTCATTTTTAATAGTACAACATTCTTGAGGATATGTTAACATGATAATTCAGAAAC
>JZKD02S0996488.1:4315-17738 GCA_000966675.3 Picea glauca
CTCTAGAAAATCACTTCTACTATGAGGATGTCAAAGAAGAGAAAAAAGTTAAACATGTCGTTACCAAACTTAAAGGGAATGCAACGCTGTGGTGGGATGAACTATAGGTTGATAGACGTGGCAAGGGAAAGCAAAAGATCAAGATCTGGGACAGAATGGTTGCAAAGATGAAGGTCAAATTTATACCCAGGCAATATCAAATAAATCTGTTTTGGAGGATGAAAAATTTGAGATAGAATTTGGTGACGGTAAAGGAATACAACGAAGAGTTTTACAGGATAAACATCTAAGAAGGTCATTGGGAAAGTGATGATGAGAAATTTTCCAGATAAATGAATAGTCTGAGATATGAAATTCAAGATGAGATAAGCATGATGACGATAAGGAATGTAGAAGATTCTTATCAAATGGCTTTAAAGGCTGAAGAAAAATTGGCCTGAAAGCAAGGTCAAAAAGGAAAAGGTCGAAGTCAGAGCAAAGGCAAAGCAATTGTCCAGGAAAGGGCTCAAAAACTAAAGGAGGAAGAAACAAAACCTCATATTCACCCTGAATGAGGAGGAAGTTCACAGGGGAGAATGTATGCTAACCAAAACACTTTTCGTCAAGCCAGAGGAAAAGGAAGAGGCAGAGGAGGTGAAGTGAAGTGCTTTGTCTGTGGAAAAATCGAACACAAATCCTATGAGTGTCTAGATAGGAAGAAAGAGGGTGGTGAAACTCACATTGCCAAAGATCAAGGATGAAATTTTGAGGCAGAAGATGCTAAGGGTGGAAGATCCTTGATGATGCGTAAAGTTCTCTTGAAGCTAGAGAAGGAGGCAGAGAATCTAGCCCAAAGAAACAATCTGTTTCAAACTACTTGCAAAACCAAAGACATAGTATGAAAAGTTATAGTGGACAGCGGTAGCACAGACAATCTTGTGTTTACAAAGATGGTAGAAAAGTTGGAACTGGAGACTCTTGCGCATCCCAACCCATACAAAGTTTCATGGCTACAAAAAGGACATCAAGTAAATGTCACTAAACAATGTTTAGTTGAATTCAAAATAGGAGGATATAAAGATGATATTTTTTGTGATGTCATTCCAATGGATGTCTTTCATCTTTTGCTGGGTAGACCATGGCAATATGACAGAAATGTGGTGCATGATGGGAGGAAGAACACATACACTCTGGAAAAAAATGGTAGGATGCACATGTTGCCACGGATTAAGGATAAAGAAGTGAAAATAGAGATGAACAATACAGTACTTCCCATGAGTGGGAAGGAACTTCTTAAGGAATTTAAGAAGAAAGAAGACACACAATTCATTATGGTTGGGAAACCAAAAATTGTTTTGAACAAAACTAGAATAGATGATTTCCAGAAGAAATCCAAGGTTTGTTGGAAGAGTTCACTGACAAAGTAGTGGATGAACTACCTTGTTCGTTTCCACCTATCAGGAGTATAATCCATTATATTGATCTTATACCTGGAGCCAGCTTGCCAAACAAAGCAGCATACAAGTTGATGCTGCAAGAGAATGAGGAAGTTAAGAGACAAGTCTAGGACTTAATGGAAAAAGGATTAATTTGGGAGAGCTTGAATCCGTGCATTGTTCCAACAGTTATCAACCCAAATAAATATGGAGGCTAGAGGATGTGTACAGACTCAAGGATAGTTAATAGTATTACCATTAGATACAAGTTTCGATTCCCAAGGATGGATGACTTGATGGATTGCTTGAGCAGAGCCAAATATTTTTCGAAGATTGATTTGAAAAGTGGCTATCACCAAATCAGGATGAGGGAGGGTGATGAATGGAAAATGGAATTCAAAACAAGCAAAGGTTTGCACAAATGGCTTGTCATTCCATTTGGCTTAAACAATGCTCCAAGCACCTTTATGAGGTTGATGAATGAAGTCCTGAAGTATTTCATTGGAAAATTCATGATTGTATATCTGGATGATATACTAATTTTCAGTAAAACTGAAGTGGAGCACTTAAAACATTTAGCTATCGTGATGAGGAGATTGAATAAAGAGAAATTATTGATCAATATGAGGAAATCGTCATTCATGAGGACATAACTAATTTATTTGGGTTTGTTTATCTCTGCAAGTGAATTGAAAATGGATCCTGAGAAGATAAAGGTTATTAGAGATTGGCCATCGCCGAAGACTATTTTCGAAGTTCAAAGTTTCCATGGATTGGCTAGCTTCTACAGGAAATTCATCCAAAAATTCAGCGGAATCAGTGCACCAATGATGGATACGGTGAAGAAGTGACATAAATCTTTTCACTAGACAGAGGCAGCAGAAAAGAGTTTCAACCCGCTGAAGAAGAAGATCACTGAGCAACCAATTCCGGTGTTACCAGATTTCATCAAAACATTCCAGGTGAGGTGTGATGCGAGTGGGTTTTCAATTGGAGTGGTCTTGAGCCAAGATAACAGACCGATCATGTATTTCAGTGAGAAACTAAATGAAGAAAAGATCAGATACTCAACATATGACAAGGAGTTTTATGCATTCATATAATCGCTGAAGAAATGGAGACACTATTTGGTTCCAAAAGAGTTTGTTTTGTACAATGACAATCACACTTTTCAATTCATGAATCGATAGGAGAATTTGAACCAAAAACATGCTAAATGGGTTGAATATATGCAAAATTTTACTTTTGTGATTAAACATATTTCTGGAACTGCTAACAAAGTGGTTGACGCTTTGAGCATGAAATCTTTTATATTGCAAGAATTCAGAGTCAATACTTTGGGTTTTGATAACCTCAAATAAATGTACAGGGATGATCCAGATTTCAGAGAAGCATATGAGGCATCTGAGAATCCAATTCTCAAGGAAAGGAGCCAATGGACTGAGTATATGATCCAGGATGGATTATTATTCAAAGGAAATCAGCTATGTATTCCAAGATTCCCCATGAGGGAGAATTTGTTGAAGGAAAAGCATAGTGGAGGATTGGTCGGACACTTCGAAGGATTGAAGTTGAATGGATTGTATTACTGGCCTGGGATGAGAATGGATGTGAAGAATTTTGTAGACATGTGTAGAATTTTCCAGCACATGAAAGGAAAAAGGCAGAACGTTGGGTTATACCAGCCCTTACCCATACCCGAAAGGCTATGGGATGCCATGAGCACGGATTTCATTTTGGGACTGGCAAGGACACATAGGGGATACGATTCAATCTTTGTAGTGGTAGACAGATTTTCAAAGATGGAACATTTCATACCATGCCAAAAAACCAGTGATGCAACTCATATTGTGAATCTGTTTTTCAAGGAAGTCATCAGACTTCATGGCTTTCCAAGAAGTATCATTTCTGATTGAGACACCAAGTTCATGGGAAATTTCTGAAGGAACTTATGGAAGAAGATGGGGACAAATTTGTCTTTTATCTCAGCATATCATCCTCAGACGGATGGACAGATAGAGGTCATGAACAAGAGATTAGGAGACTTACTAAGGAGCCTAGGTACTCAACACCACCATCAATGGGATCATATTCTGCGAAAGGAAGAATTTGGTTACAACGATTCATTTAATAGAAGCACAGGGCACAATCCATTCCAAATTCTATATGGAATGCAACCAAGGGGAGTTTTTGAATTGAAAGATTCAGAACAATATGAATTCTGGAGTGCTAGTGTAGAGGACTTTGCAGAAGGAATGAAGGAGCTTCACATCAGAATTAAGGAGAAATTACAGAGTTCAAATCAAGAGTACAAGCACAGAGCAAATCAACATAGGCGGGAACTTCAATTTGAAGTTGGCGATTCGATTCTTGCACATTTGAGGAAGGAAAGGTTCCCAAGGGGAACGTATAATAAGATCAAGATGAAAAAGATCGGATCATGCAAGGTCATAAGGAAATTTGGGTCAAACACATATGAGATTGAACTACTAGATGGGGTCAGAATCTCACCGATATTCAATGTCGCGGAGTTGTACCCTTACAGAGCTAAAGAAGTAGGAGCAGAAGATGAAGAAGAAAAGATTCAATGGAAAAAATAGATGCATGTAGATGAAAAGCCGCAGATGGAAAGCATAATTGACAAAAGGATTAGCAAAAATACTAGGAGGAAGGAGTATTTTGAATATTTGGTAAAGTGGAAAGGACATCCAGTTGAAGATGCCAGCTGGGAGGATGAAGCATAAATTCAAAGGCATGGACAGACCATGCAAGAGCTCATGAAAAGGAGTTCATCAAAATTTTCAAGTGAGGGAGTATGATGCAGGAGCATCACATAGAGCCACCAAGAATGCACCTAGTGAAAGGAGATAGTTGGACGCACAGATTTCATTTGAACACATTTTTGTGAAAACGTTTTGAATTTAAAAAAAATCTAAAACATTAATTTAATGATCAGGAGGAAGGTGCATTAGCATTTATGTATTGAAGATCCAAACTGATTTTGGAGCGTATGTTCCTATCCACAGATGTACTAGGCATTTATGTATGTTTAATGGAAGTAGGTAGATTTAAATGATAGATTAGATAGTTTTAGAAGCTTAGGAGGGAAAACGGAGGACAAACTCCCTCACCCATGTATCTTTTGGATGATAATTCAGAATTCGTAAGTTGTAGAGCTACAGAGGAGAATAGAATAGAACGAAGGATTTTTATGCATTTGAGCTGTTATTTTCCATGTACAGGAACACTGGAATTAATAGAAGAAATCTTTGATTCCAAATCTATGTGTGTGTGATGGTTATTAGAATCACCTGTTAAATGGTATGTTGCAGCATATTTATGTTCTCTGTATTCATTTTGTTTTAACGTTATGTGTGTGTGCACGGTCTAGAATTCTATGGGGAATGTTTGAGTTCTGGACAAAGGGAGACTGAGTTCCAATTGTTTCTCTTTCTAAGAACTCTTGAAAAGAGTGCAGTGGAGGGTCTGCAAAGAATGCGTCGAACAGGTTCTAGAGTTCATCTCAGAACTCTTAGGAAGGATTTAATTATGTATTTACAGGCAGGAGTGCTAGCGAAGCACAGAGCCGTGCAAAGTGTGTGCAGGCTGGGAGAAGAGGGCAAGATTTCTTCATACTCACAGAGGAGTTGAAGAATTCTCTGTTGCAAGGAGTTCACAGAGCTTCTCTTGAAGGATAATTGTGAGTTATCATTAAGTTTGCAAGATTCGTGCATAGTGAAGGCTTGAAGCCTAGAATTCGCCAAGGAAAGTTTGAAGGATCGAAGAATCAACTTAGGTTGAAGGTCGTAGAGGCTGAGCGAAGAACAAGTTGGATCAAAATCAAGAAAGGAGCAGGTCCAAGTGCCTTTGCCAAAGTTCAGAGGGAAAGGTTGTCAAGATAGAGATGGACGATCTGAATTCTCCATGGAGAACTCATGATATCGCAAGGACTATAGGATTTGTAGGAGTTTCAAGGTGGTTAGAGGGTGGAGAAACCCATCACCCATGAGTCAAGGGTCACCGTGAGCTATTGATCATGCCCTACCCCCACATCATTGGATCATTTCGTGAATTCGGGGTTCGTGAGTTTGGAGGATAGGCCAAATTCATGGTTGCTCCAACTCTTGAGTCACGAAGTGCAGGGAAAAAGATCCAAGCCATTGGATCTTGACCACGAAATAACCATTGGAACAAATCCTGCATGGTATCATGTTTTAGGGGTTCAAAGTTTGGGAAATATTGCATTTCGATCGCGACCACATGGTTTATAGGTGGTGCAAACATACAGTGTAAAGAAAAAGGTCGAAGTGGGTGATAGGTGGCGTATACGCGTCACTATGGAGGAGTCAACATCCTATTGACTTATCACATTTCAGAGCTTTTCATATCATCTGTTTCAGAGAGTGGTAGCATTGGGTTGAAAGCGTCGAACTCATGAGACCCAAAAAATTCTTTGCGGCCTTAATTAAGGGTTTTTCTTAACTCTTGTCGTGGTCTAGAGAAGATCCTATGTGGATCTCGGCCTGAGGGCCGGGGGTCTGCACCATATGCCCTATTAGGATACTACAAAATATTAAACCCTTTTGTTATTCTCTCTGATTTCCCACTCACAATTTGTTTTCTCTACTATGGAACAAAATAAAATAACATAGAATGGAACCCCTTTTGTCCTAGTGGCCTGATATTTAACATATTCCGATAGACATCAAGGGATAGGTGTTTTGAATTCCTCACCCCTCAATTATGGTATGGTTTTGAAACTTTTGGAATATTATTGAAATTATTCATGTGGCTATCCCCGTATGCATGAGTAATGGGGTCCAATGTGGTATCTTATAACACCATGGTGGCCAACACGATAGGTCAACTTGGGGGAGGCATAATGTTTTCATACGAACTTTCATTAATGGAGTGTCTACACTGTTGGAAAGGTCTTAGAATGTATAAAATCATCAATCAGGTGTGGAAAGGTTTTAGACACTAGAATCCTAAAAAACATCATTTTATTCCTCAAAATGGATTCGAAAGGTTCCAACCCCCCATTTTCCAAACTAGGACCTACCACTAAAATGACCTTGAAAGTTCATTCCTTGAATTTTTTCCACTTTAAAAGCATTGAGATAGATGAAAAATAATATAATGATCAAATCTGGATCATTGATCGAAGAAAAATCCACAGTAGGAGGTGGTGGGGGAAGGGGAAATGTACCCATTAACGAGAAGTCTTTGAACATCCCCATGCCAACACTCATGTAAGAATTATGGGAATCACCAACAAAGAGTATATTATAACATGCATCAGTTATAACATCTGGGGTAGAAAACACAAGTTTATCTATTTTGAAAATATTTCCTTGGTGAGTAAATCGTAGGACCCTAAATATTGAGGAGACAATAGTAGTCATATAGTAGAATCAAACATTCCCAAGTAGAAAAATTATACTCCAAAGGAGAATTCACCACCTCCACCTCAACAAATAGAGTATTTCCACCTAAATAAATTGGAAATATGGTCATAATAACATGAGGCTTAAACATGTGTCTATCAAAGGCCCTCAATATGGTGTTAGATAGGTTGGTCTTTGGAGCGATGAGGGATTTCCAATAAGAAATGGCCATAATGAAAGTCAAGGAACCTTCATCAACGACTGTGCAGAAGATTTTATCCACAAGTACTCTCACTTTAATATGAAAATAAATTTGGTGGGAAATATGATTATGAGCCTAGTTCATGTCAAATGAAATCAAACTAAACTTTGAGGTATCAACCTCATCTATAGAAGGAAATAAATATTTACACTATGTGAAGAAGCTTTGGAGGAATTCTAATGTAGACATCACACATGGTTCTTGGGCCAGTTATTCAGGAATACTATAGTTCTGGGATTCCCTTGTATTTGTATTATACTTCATGCATCAAAGAACAAAATAGGGTGGGAAAATCAATGTCTCAAAATATGTTGTTACAAAATATTTCCCCTGTGAACAAGTGAAATATCCCTTGGATATATAGACCCCTATTGAACAGGATAGAAAGAAAAACAAATGGACACTAACATTCCTTTAAATATATTCTTAATGTCTATGGATATATAAGATATAAGAAATAAGTGTGACTTACTCCTTTTTCGATGGTTGTCCTCGCTATTCTTTAGTATTTTTTCTTGTTGTCCAAGTCGTGAAGAAGATGAAGAGATTCTTCAAGGAATAAAATAGTACCTTCTACTTCTACAATATATCATTAGATAAGAATAAATCTATCTATGTAGAAATACATGTGAAAACAAGAATATGAAGGAAAGATGCCAAGTTATATTAATGAAAACATGGGAAATGACAACCTTGTTGCACTAGCGTTCCTCCGAGATTCCAGTCCAATCCTTGAATGCACTCTAAGGATGTTTCTCTTAAGATCATATGTATCAGATACACACTTTCTCCTACCTATCTTTTCACCTTGTAATTTCCTCATTATATAGGATTTGGAGGATTAACCACCATGCAAGAAATCACTAAATTGGGATCTCCAAGATTTTTAAGGAGAAAATATCTCTAATAATTTTAAGGAGAAAATATTTCTCAAGGATTTTAGGGAAGAAATATTTCCCAAGGTCCATCAAATTAGGATATTGGTTTTATAAAATCTCTCAACCATCCATGAGATTCTCCACTTATCCTTGATATTAGGAAACTAAATGTGAGGTGGATTCTCACAGTAAATTAATTTCCTTTTTTCAATAAAAATTAAGAATACATGTGCACATAGTACATTGACCTTAAGATGATAAATTTCTCCTCCACACTAACTATGGATTGTGAAAAATGTTCTTTCATGGTGTCAATATTGCACCACTCAATAAATTTCATGCGACACTTAGTAAGGTGCATACGACACTTGATAAAGTGCATCAGACACTTAGTAAGGTTCCTTTATGACACCTGTGACACTTAAGGCGTGTAATATATGTGACACCTAAGTGTGAAATTTTGTTATGTAACAGATGGATTCTCTATATGAAGAGGGCCACCATGATGGGAAGAGGAAGTTGGATGCTAATTTGCAGGACCTTGCTGGATTAATGAGAGGGGGGAGTGAATTAGTAATAGATATTTTTAATCCTTTTAACAACAATATGTAAGTGTAATTTTTATTTATAACCAATATAACATTATCATCCAATAAGTGTAGAGTAAATAAACCATAAACAATGAACAATCATATGGATACACATTACACCAATATTTTTAAGTGGAAACCCAATACGGGAGAAAACCGCATAATGCTTTTTCTTATATGTCTTTAATAATTAAATTCATTGGAAGCACCAATTTCCTTTGTTCCTCAATTGCAACTTGAAGGATTCTCTGACCCCATATATTTTTAGGATACAACATGAGGGAAGCTCCAACTCCCTAATTCTCAAACTACACCAATAAGGAAGCTACAACCCTTTATGTTTACCAAATACAACCCGAAGGTGGATACAACCACCTATCCTTTCCCTGTCCTATTGCCCTGAAATATAAATGAAATGATGAAACCACTTCCACACTGTCACTGTGAGATATACGATTGAAAACCTATATCAATCTATTCCAACAACCTATAACCAACTTGTACCAAAGACCTGTGATCAACTTGTACCTGTAACCTTCATGTACCAACAAAAAACCCACAGGCACGTGACATGTCTATGCTACAACTCACATATGTACGTGACCTATCTTTACTGCAACCTACGTATGTATGCACCCTATCTATACTACATCTTTCATACACCTTCTGAAAACTATGGTTTTCACCTTCTTGAAAAAATCTGACCCTTTGATTCCTTTATCACATCAACCTACAACCTAACACCATGCCCAAACTATAGTTGTTCCCTATGCATACATCCTCATACATATCCCTTAACCTAGTGCATCTATATCTCTCTAGTCATGTTCCATACAAGTGTGTATAATCATGAACAAGTATAATAACCCTCACGTGGACTAGACATAAAACATTTATTGATATGAAACCTCTCATTACATCAACCACTTCATAAATACAACCTCTCAACCATGTACCAAAAAAACTCGTAACCATATGCCAAAAAATACAAGATGTGCCTCAACACTAACAAGATGTACTAATGATAGATATTAATTATATGAGCATTTTATTTCTCTAGATATGAATTATACAATAAGTGACATGAAACCAATATCCTCTTTAGAGAAAATCCTCAATCCCCCATAACCATTTCTCATGTAGAGAAAAAAATCCAATTACACATAGAAATAATACATACCTTTTCAAACTGTAGATATATTTGTTGTACCTATTCACTGTAGAATTTCCTGGGAGCTTTCTTTCAAACTCTAGAGACCTGGCATATTCATATTCTCAAGATGTTTATGTATTTTCCCACATGTACACACCATTTTATACTTCCAACCCATGTACATATGCACCCTTCTCTACTGCAGCCTACATACACCTAAAAAAACTAGGGTTTTTTTAGTATTTTTTGTAATTCTGAAACGTTTTCCATCAATCCTTTCTACTACCTCATACTTGTGTAACTTCAAATGTATCAATGAGTACCTACAATAAACCTTACAAAATAATATATATTCAATGTGATGAATAGGTCCTAATAGGAGATCCTTACTCTCTTATTTATACTTCCATGTAGCTTCCTCAAGGGGTTACCTTCTAACCAACTTACCCCAATTTCTTTATTTTAGGGCTAACCCACTTATAACCACTTTTCCACTTCTAACCCACTTTTCTACAAATAGTAAATTCTCCACTTCTATTTGAAACTAAATTATTTTTAATTATTTTCTTATTGCAACAACTTAACCCATGATTAACTCCTAGTTTCACCCACTTGACTATGCTTGATGTAGAAATACATAAATTCCTTTGAAGTAAAATCTCCTCCATTGTCCGATCTCAAACATTTGATTTTTAAATCCATTTAATTTTCAACCATTTCCTTGTATACCTTGAATTTTTCAAATGCTTATGATTTCTTCCTGAGAAAACAAGCTGCAATCATTCTTGTATAATCATCAACCAATAACATACAATATTCCTCACCTTTTAAACCCTTTTTTCTAGTTGGTCCAAATATATCAATATGCACAATTTCTAGTGGTCTTGTTGTGGAGTATTTGTTTTATTTGAACATGGCCTTTGTTTTCTTTCCTTGTTGACAATGTTTGCACAATGTGTTGGTTGGCTTCATGATCTGGGGCATTTCTATGACTACTTTTTTACTAACTTTGACGACGTTCTTGAATTTTATGTGACCCATTATTCTATTCTGTAGCCAAAATTCATCTTCCTTTCTTAGAAAACACTTTTCATTACCAATTTCACTTAATACATATATGTTTCTTGAAGTTCTTACAGTTGTTGCAACCAATGTTCCTGAACCTTCTTTTCTTATCTCGCACTTCTATGAATTGAACATAAGTTTGTGACCTTGGTCACACATTTGAATTACAATTAGAAGATTATGTTTCATATCTTCCACTACTAGAATATTTTCTTCCTTGGTATTTTTTTTTCAAATTCAGATTGTGCCCTTTCCAATGATTCTAACTGAGTCATAGTTTCCAAATGTGATTGATCCATCTCTTTACTTTCTCAATGTTAGAAACATGTCTTCATAACCTGTCATGTGTTTTGAGCAGCCACTGTCAACAAACCAGTATATTTCTTGTGTTTATCTTGTAGAGTGAGTATGCATTCTTTATTGTTATATTGATTCTTCTTTCTTATCCATATTTTGTGTTGAGATTCCAGTCTGTGACTGTTGTTATTCTATTGTGATTCTCTAGGAGGGATTTTAATTATACGATATTTAGCCATGTGTACAAAGTTGTTGCACTTAGAGCATTCAACTTTAGTTCTTAATGATTCAAACCTACTATATTTTCTTCTCTATGTTTCACAAGGCCTTCTTGGATAACCATTTTGTGCATGACTTTCAATTTTTTTTTTTTGTTCCTTCTATTAGATCTTCAATTTACAGATTTATGTCCAAAATGATTGCATGCATAACATAAACCAAAAAAGATAGTTTGATACCTGAGAGTTTAATATATTCTAAAAGGAGTTAATCTTATGAATCCTTATTCATCTTGAGGCCAACTTGTTTTTTACTTTCGTTGATTCAGAAATATGAATCTTCTAGGTGGAGGAGTGTCCCTGTGATATTCCTTGTAAACATTATTGTCTCCTCTGACTGTCTCTGCATAGCTTCTTAGTTGTGTTTCTTGATATGTAGTTTTAGAGCTTGAGACTCTTTCTATATTATTGCATCCTAGCCCAGACTTGTCATGATGTGACCTCTAACTATTCATATTGTTATCCAAAACCTCTGAGATATTCTGCATGTTTTTCTTTTGAAGGTCTTTTCTCAATGTGACAATCTCTGCTTCCAAATTTCCAACGATCCTGTCATTTTCTTCCAACTGTTCTTTAATAGTTCGTCTACCCTTTTGGATTATACAAGTTGATTCCTTAAATTTACATTGATTTTAAGATATTCAAGGCTTTTTCTAAGATCATCATCTACCTTCTTCTTTTCTTCTACTTGACTAGTTATATCATTCTTTAGTTTCTTGATCTCTTCTTCTGGCTTCATGAGTATTTGTTTTAGTGCCATGATATTCCTTGGTTATTTTTCTAGGACCTCCATAGTGTTATTTTAAATATACTCAAAGGAAAGTGAACCATATCCTATTTCCATGATAAATTCTTCTAAATTAGTTATAATTTTATCTTTAAGGTCTAACAATTCTTCCTCTTCATGTTTTGCAAATTATATACAAACTTCTTCTATATTTTTTTCTTATTTTGTAAGAGAACATTTGAATTTATTGGGAGTATGCTCTCTTATATATGAATCTCTTGAGAATATTGAATATATATGATGGTTATAGATTCATTTCAGGTACTCATGGACACATAAGAAATTATGTAAGTCTTAGGCTTTGACGGAGAAATTTTTGGAGGTTCGGGAAAACCTAATTTTCTGAAGGGGTACGCGGGTTGCAGTCAGACAATGCACATATGTACATGGGATGAAGGAGAGAAGGGAATGTAAATTTGGGAAGGAAATGAAAAAAATTATTAAGTGTTGGTGCTAGGTTCATGAAGTCCGAAGAAAGTTCCAAATCAACATTCTACAGGTTCAGATCTGCTACAAAGGTTTTGGTGTGGGTACATATTGTCTTGATGTTTTTCTCATGGTATGGTGAATGATTGAGGAATTATTTGTATGGTTGTATTGATGTATAAATATGGTAGTTGGTTGGTTGAATAGTTCATTTTTGTTCTAATTGAGAGATATACATTATATGTGATGGTGTGTGTTTGAGGAGAATGCATAGGTTGTTGGATGGTATATATATGTTTGTGATTGGTTATGGTACAGATTAGGAAGTGACATGTAGATTGCAGTGAATGGTTACAAGTGGATGTGACAGAGGCAGAAAGGGTCTAAAGGTCCAGAAGGTCGAAATTTCAAAAACCCTATTTTCTGAAGGTGTACATAGGATGAAAAAAGGAAGAGTGTGTACATCCTCATTCTGTAGTATAGGTAGGTGACGTACATACACTTATTGCACTATTGACATGTTGTGTACCTGTTGGAATATTTGGTTCTATCCACAAGCAAGGTATTTTACTTGAGGATTGGATTTCTCACATCTTAGTTGGTGTTGGGATATGAAAGTTGAGTCTTGCATTGAGAGTTGGTTCTCTTGTGGAGTTGTTTATATTTTCAATTGATGTTGATAAACCCCAAGGATTGCAGTCTATAATACAAAATAAACTTATACATATATCTTGTGTGCCTTTTTTTCTTTATGGTGATGGTTTATTGATAATGTTTGTTTATGAGATATGATTACATACAACAAACTAGTTATAAATAAAAGTAATTAATACTGAGTAAATGGTGATTTCTAACAAAAGTGTTTTGTATAGAAGTTGTGAAAAG
>JZKD02S0996488.1:37913-83416 GCA_000966675.3 Picea glauca
ACCCACTCAAACTGTAAAATAAGTTCAACCATTTTATCCATGAAATGGAGAGCAAGTAACACCATTATTATCAAAGGACGACCTATTAAAACTCTAGGTGATACTTGCATAGCGAACGACAAGCCAAACTCGGATTCTCCTTTAACTCAGAGTTGTAAACCCTTGTAGGAATACCCATGTGTCAGTCGCCAATAAAGTATTGTATTACAACTTCCCAAGGAATCATTATCATACTTAAATAAAAAGGAAGGCATGTTCTAATTAGTTAAGTATTAGTTCAAATTAAGGAAGCATATCTGAAACATGTTAAACTTCATCAATTACAAGATGCTAAACCTCAACTCAATTTAATTAATTACGATAGACCCTTATCCCAACCGTAGTGTGTTGGATGTCGTGGAATTTTATGTAAGGTAAATCCCAAGCGAAGCCTTGGAGATTAAGGTTGGATTAAATCAGGATCTCAAGGGAAATCTCTTCCGATGATACTTAAGGACCGAAATTAGAAATTTCCTTGATCTGCGATTAAGAAGGTGGTTGGATAATTTAAGGATGATTAAAATAGTAACAAAATAGGGCAGCAAAAATAAAAATTTGGTAACTTCCAGTGAAGAGAGCTAATCTGCGGGATGCACGGAGGGAGTGGGGAACTCTGAGTAAAGGCCCCAACAATGCACAGAACAGATCCCCTAAAACGCAAAGAGACTCTAACACCCAGGGCGTAGAGAAGGACTGAAATAAATATAGAGAAGTTATTTAAAGGGAAAACACAGAGCCAGTTCAAACGAAGAGAACATTACGACAAGAGACCTTCGGAGGGCATCTAGAAGATAACTTCGACACCAAGCTAGTCCCAATAAAACCGTAGGAAATCCGAGGCCATATGCAAAGAAAGATGTGTATTCAGGGAATTAAAGAACGCTGGGTAACTACTGGCGGATGAAATAAATACAGGTTTAAGGCATCGCTGACTATGCACTGCATTCCCCAAGTAGTCGAACCCTGGCTACCATTTCGCAGTGCCAAATAAACAAAACTGGCACACAAAAACAATGGATATGCGTTCTTCAGAACATCAATAGACCAAGGAAGGTCAAAATTTCTCTGAAAGTTTCGATTCAACAAAAACCCAGAGAAACAATTCCCCAAATAGTGAAGGCGTATGGTAACAATGCAGAGAAAAATTTTCTTTCCTGCAAAGAACCAAGGCACACCAATTTTTTGAAAACAATAACCACCATTAATCTCTAACACAATGATTCTCCCAGTAAGGAAACAATCTTTTTTTTTAAACCATAACCCCTTGTTAAATTTCTACAGAGGAAGATTCTCCCTTTTTAAATTCCAAGGATGGATACACAGTAACCCAGAGTAAATCTCTGAACACATGGAAATTACCATGTACGAGATTGAAGGATTGTTTCAAGTAACCTAACAGTGGGTACAGTGGAGTATAATCGCATGCGACCACTTCGCTGGCGACTAAAGTATTTAGATCTATTCAACAATTGCGATAGTGACATGCTCACCAAGGGTATCAACCCCGAGATCATGCACTGTTATTTATCAACATCTAGCAATATAGGAATCCATGAATTTGGGATGGAAATTACAGTTCCAAGCAAGAATAAAGAGAGGGTGGCACTTTTAAATTAAAATTCCAGAGTAGGCGATCGTGTGAGTTTACAATCCCACTACATTCCATGTAATAATAATAAAAAAAAATTCAACAACTGATGGAAATCCATGGATATAATGGTAGACAACGGCTAGAAATTTCTATTAATTCAAGTTAAAATTGGATGGTATTCGTTCTCACATTTTATTAGGAATCACACAACATCAATAAAACTTTCCAAACTCAAGTTTGAGGAGTCCTTTACAATTTGAAACAATAATTAAGCCTTGTACATAATTTTTAACTTAAATTTCAAATACAAATCGTAACGATAATACCATAACCGAAGAAGACATAGGCAAGATGCTCCTTTGTTAAGGTGATCTGTAGGCCCTTGGTTATGGAAGTAAGTGAAGATCAATGAAGAAAAGGCAGAATGCGAATTGTGTGGAAGAAATAGTGACTACTACTGGATCGAAGTGAGCAAAAGAGAAGAAAAGATGGAGTGAAGTAAGAGAAAGCAAGCCGTTGAATGAGGAGAACGAGGATGACATATCAAAAAAAAAGAAGGATCATGGACAACTCAGCAAGCGGAAAAAACCACCATTGGATTCTTTGGAGCACCACACAAGAAGGAATGAAAGACAGGCTGACGAAGCCCTAAAAACATGGGTCAAGTTGACCCAGGGTCTTAGACACCTAGGGTTTTGGTATCTAGGGTTTTGACACCTAAGTTTCATCCTAAGGATGTGAGTGAGCTATTGTAATGTATAAATAGAGGTCTAAAGGACCTGGGATGGGTTGGTATTATGATTGTTGTTGTTGTCTTTGTCATTGTTTGATTGAGTGAGTAATACTGTCTGAGAAATAAGTGTTGGGTACGAGAGCCTTCTGTATTGTAAGAACTTCAGTTGGGTGGGAAGATCAACCCTGCAATTGGGTGCGCAAGGAGGGGAGAGATAGAGATGAGAAGAAAGAAGATCTGCTAGTTGACAGCATAGACAAGAACTGTATGCTTCATCCTAATACATTAGAAGCACAGTTTTGTAGACGTAGCCCTAGACAGAGGGTGAACCACGTATATCTTCTGTTGTATGTGTGATTGGTGTTCTGTTCTTTGTTCTTGATATACTACTATTGCATTGTCGTGATAGATCTGATCTATAGTGGTGTGGAGTAGATCTAAGTGGATAAGTGATATATGCATGATGTATTGTTCTAGTACTAGATCCACTTCATATTCCCCTTGGTTGTAGACATTTCTGTCCTACTACCCCCCCCCATAGCTTCATTGGGTGAGACTGCATCTTCTTCGCAGGTGTTGCTGAAAGGGCCAGTAGTTAGGGCTTGTTGGTGCGATCTTGGAGTTGAACCCTAGGTCTGCCCCTGTGCCAACATGCTCCTTCCATATTCCCACTTTCTAAGTGTGAAGAACTGAACAATACCTCTCAACCAATGTTAGTTTTACTATTCTTACCCCTCAGTCCCTTGAGTCACAAAGGGGCCACAACCACAAACCAAAGAAAATATATTTCCCAGCTCACCTCACAAGTTTGAGCTACCAATTTCTATTTGAATTGGGTATACCAACTCCCATAAGAAAAATCAGTCAAGAAAAATCTGAGAGAATAAATTTATGCATACCAGTTGTCATCCTTTCCTCTTCCATACCATTTATTTTATAGAGTTCTCTTAGTGACCACTTTCCAAATGCACATTAAATTATTTTTATTAAATTTTTATTAGGAAATATTCTCCCCCATACACTTGTTACCCAGTTCCTTAGTTACATCAGAATTTCATTTATTCAATTAAATTAGTTTCCAATTTGCCTCATCATCCTAAAAGTGTTCTTAAAAACGCTCCTTGTTGCCCCTTTATTCCCTCAATTTCCTTTAATGACTGATGCCTTTCTTAAAGATTAGTTGAATTTTATTTAGGAAAGTTCCTTAGACTAGATTCCTTTCTATGTTCCACATTCTTTTTTTCATTTAATTTCCCATTTTTTCTAAGCTCCAAATTAGCATGTCTTGCACATAAACAGTAATTAATTCTTAGATAAATTATTTCTCCTTAAATTCTAAATTTGATTTTTCTTCATCCCCCATTTATTAATTGATTAATTTTATTTTTTCCTCATACCCTATTTAGACCCAGGATTTAATTTCAATGAGGCTTAGCATTTTTTAAGGGAAATTTCATAATTAATAAACTTTAATCATACAACATTTATTTTAAGGTTGACCACGTGAAAATAACATATTGTTTTCTAGGCACCTAGGTTCATTGACTCACCAATGTTAAAGTTTGTGACGTTCCCTTCTAGACGCACTACATGCTCCAAGGGTGCCACTCACCTTTATTCATGTTTCATTTATTTGATGTGCCCTTCAATATGCACTACGTGCTCCAACGATGCCACTCACCTTTGACTTATTTTTGTAGATATCCAACCTTGGGAGTCAATACTACATCAGAAAGCCTTGTGGGAGACTAAGGGCCTCTAAGGAATAAAGAACCTGCCTTATTGTGCACCCCTTAGAAACTTCATGAGTGTTTGTGTCAGTTTGACCTCATGACATCATAGATCTCTCGAACTAGGTAATCGTTAACCTACAATTAGAACAACAGTGGGAATGTCAGTAGGTTGTGTCAGGGATGCTTCCACACCTCTCCCGCAATACCTTTGGTTGTCATGAATGGCCCCTTTACTCATAATGCAAGTCTAATTAAAAAATAATCGTCATCTTGCATCCATCAAAGAAACATGCCAACAATCCATAAACAACAACATAATATACCCGATCATAGGTCACATATGCATAAACATAAAACCCCAAACCATATACAATCCACTCCTGGACTCGATGTAGAGTCCAATGAGGTCCATCGATGCCATTGACATCCTCAGTCTATTAAGAGTCCTACACACTTGGGTGAAACTAGTTAATAGAACATGTCTATACATAAATAACATAACATAACATCATAATCCACAATCTCATCAACAAAATCCATAAGCGAAGTAGACAATCATATAATGAATCGGATCACTTGCATGCAAGTGTCGTAAAAGAATATGTCACATCAGGTGTGCATAAGAGAAATATGTTACATACACCCCCTCTTTTTTTAAACTTCATCCTGAAGTTTCACTGTATACAAGTGCAGAAATAAAGTAACTGACAATATCTAAATGTCTAGCTATTAAACAAAATGGAAACTACTAACTCATATCATATGTGTCCTCCTAGGTAGCCGAGTGTGGACTATAATTGTCCCACTACACCTTGACCTGATCGACTGTTCGATGTCATAGTTATCGAATGCGACGGTCCAACATATGGATTGGCTCTGCCGTGAGTTCACCCTCATCCTATACCTACAAAGAACTCATGTCAATCACATGTGTAGGATCACTAACATGATGTCTCAAAACAGATACATGAAAAACATCAAGCATATGCCTCAAGGAATCAAGAAAGGCTACTCAATGGGCCACGTGCCCTTTATTTTCCACAATATTGAAAGGTCCCACGAACCTAGAAGAAAGTTTATCCCCTCTTCCAAAATTGATCAAACTCTTGTGCAGTTTCACCCGCAAGAAGACTCGTTCGCCAAATTCATAACTACGGTTAACGCGATGAGCATCTACATAACTCTTCTATCGATCGTGCGCTTCCTCGATCCTTTGTCATGTCGTTTGAATTTTATCTACCATTTCTTGGATCGCTTCTAGTCCTACCAGGACCCTATCCTCAAGATGATCCCAACTAAAAGGCGTCTGACATGGTCACCCATAAAGAAACTCGAATGGTGCTATCTTAATGGTTCTTTGATAGTTGTTGTTGTATGAAAACTCTACCAGTGGCATGAAATATTCCCAACTCTTTTGTTGGTCCATCACGTACATACACAACATATATTCCAAGATTCGGTTCATTCTTTCTGTATGCCCATCTGTCTCTGGGTGATAAGAAGTACTAAAGTTAAGTTGGGTTTCCAAGGCCTCTTGGAAAATAGTCAAAAAATCATCCTATAAATAATGATCCTCGATCAGATATGAACCTATAAGGACCAGCATGAAATATCACTATTATGTTGATAAAAATATAGCTATGTTTGACGCCTGATACATTGTACGCACAAGGATAAAATGTGCACTTTTCGCTAAAGTGTCTACTACCAAAAAAAATCGAGTCACACCTCCTTGTCGTCAACAACAATCGACCAATGAATTCCATCGAAATGATCTCCTATTTGGATTCTTAAATAGTGTGTGTCTTTAGTAATCATGTTGTATGTCTATGTTCCTCCTTGACTTTCTAACATTCTATACATCGCGCCACGTAGTTGACTATGTCTGCCTTCATTCCTTTCCATAAGAGTAAGGTTTTAAGGTCTTCCCTCATCTTTGTGACTTCTGGATGAGTCATGTAAAATGCTCTATGAGATTCATTTAAGATCAATATTCTCAATTCTTCATTGGGAGTACGTAAATCTGGTTATTATATCACATTAATCCATCATTGTCCACAGTGAATTCCTCCAATTTTGGTAGCAAAATGGTGTCTTGTCTGACAAAATTACTTAACCTATTTATACCAATCATCATTGCATTATATAGTTATAATATTTTCACGTATATTTATTTGAATAGGTATCACCAAAAATATGTGTGTTCTCTAACTCAACCCATTTGTCACTCTGTTCACTGTTACTTTTATGTAGGTAATCTCAAAGTCATACTCGCTAAGCAGTTCTGACCAACGCCTTTGTCGTGCATTCAAGTCACTTTGCGTAAAAATGTGTTCCAAACCACATTGGTCCATTTTTAGTTTGAATTTTCATTCAATCAGGTAGTGTCTCCATACTCTCAAGGAATACACAATGGCTAATAATTCCAAATCGTGCGTCGCATAGTTCTCCTCATGCCTTCTTAACTTTCTCGAGATGTAAGCGATCACTCAACCATCTTGCATCAAGATTCCACCTAAGCCTTCCTTGGATGCATCGGTGCATACCAAGAAGTCCTCTTCCATGTCAGGGAATTTTAGTATCAGGGTTGTCGTCAACAGCTCCTTGAGCCTTCGAAATGCTTCCATGCATTTCCCAGTCCACACAAAATTCGTGTTCTTCTTCTCAATTCCGTAATTGGTTTTTCTATCTTTGAAAAATCCTCGATGAACCGTCAATAATATCCCATGAAATCCATGAACCTACGTAATTCAGGTACGTTCGTTAGAGCATGCCATTCCATAATATCATCTACCTTTGTTGGATCCATAATGATGCCTTCGTCGGAGATGACATTCCCTGAGTAATGAATCTTAGATTGATAAAAAGATCATTTTGACAGTTTCCCATATAAATTGTTTTCTCATCGACATTGTAGTACCAAGCGGAAATGTTCATCATGTTCTTCCATCATCCTTGAGTATATCAAAATATCATTAATGAGTACTTGAAAAAACGTGTCCAAGTATTCTAGGAACACCCCATTCATCAATATTATGAATAGCCCTGGGGCATTTGTTAGTACAAATGGTAAAATGGTAAAATCAAAATGTCCAAACCTCATCTTGAAGGAGGTATTAGGAATGTCTTTCTCCTTGATCCATAATTAGTGATACTCTGATCTCAAGTCAATCATTGAAAACACCTATGTGCCCTTCATTTGATCAAACAAGTCGTATATTCTTGGCAACAGATACTAGTTCTTGATCATTGCCTTATTCAACTGACTATATTCAATGCAGAGTCTCCACAACCCATCCTTCTTCTATATGAAAATAATGGTGTACCCCAAGGAGACACACTTGGATGTATAATTCCCAGGTCCAACAAAGCCATCAGTTTCATTTTCAACTCCTGTAACTCAGGGGTCGACATACGATATGGAGTTCTTGCTATCGGTTCAGTCCAAGGTTTTAGGTCTATGGTAGATTCCAATTCCCTCTTAGATGGAAACCTTGGTAACTTCTCTGGGAATACGCCCACAAATTCTCGTACTACTGGAAGGTTTTCTATTACTTTTTCCATGCCCTTTTAGTTCAACCCAAGGATCAAATATATCTTGGATCCCTTGCATATTATTTTTTCTAGTTGTAGGGATGAGATGAACCTTAGGGAAAATCCCTGGTTTCTTCCTACAATCACTCGTCTCAATCACTCATCATCGATCAAACTCAACCATTTCGTCTTGCAGTTGAGTATCGCATCATGAAATTTGAACCAGTCCATACTGATCATGACATTATAATATCCTAATATCATGACATATAGGTTGGCCTTCATGAAAAGTTCTCCCAAGTTAAGTTTACAGTTTGTAACCTTTACTCCAACCTTCTACTTAGCTCTTGAATCCATTTCCATGTAGCTAAACTCATCTTGTTCAACTTCATTTACCTTGATTATTTTTATCACTGCACCAAAAATAAAAATCTTTGTAGCACCTAGATCTATCAAAATAATAAAGGTTTGGTCAATGATGGTACCTGACATATCGAGCATAGTAGAATGGTGCTCGTCCTGGCGGTTATTCACCGCAATATGAATCTGATGGGCCTTACCCAATTCTCCAACTGTAGTGTGTCTGGTTGATTCGACTTCTTTGGCCCTCTCAACTGGGAAGCCATGCTAGTGAAGTGGCTCTCCACATGTCCAACACCTGGTTTTCGGTCCAATACTCCTAGTCCTCGAAGTAGAATCTCATGGCCTATGATCTTGAAATCTTGGTCTGATCCACTAACACACCTAACAACTGTTGTTGTGACTTGGATGTCATCTTTCCATATAGTTCTATAGGATTTCTATGCTGACCCCCATTGGTCATCCCTTCCTGAGCTATGAGGGTCTTTCGGTCTACGTCGTGTGACGTTTGAGGCATAGGGTCCTGAATTTTCATGAAAGTTGGAGTTAATTTTGACACCCTTGTTGACCCTTAGCTTCTCTATGCTCATAGGTGGATCATACCTAAGCCACTTCATGATTTGGGTCTCATGCTCTAGCACTACACAACCACCCTATCACTAGGTGTTGATCTCCTTGTGCTCGTGCACAATCAATCCCTTTGACAAAAAATTATCCCGAAATCATTCCTTAAACAACTCTCATGACACGTATTCAATAGCGATGTTTAGTTGAGGTATGATCATATTCCACCACAAAAGAGCTCTTCCCTTCATCTGAAATACTGCCATGTGGGCCTTCATGTTGGAGGTAAAACAAGGATGCGCAAAAACACATCTCCAGCTTCTCCAACTGAGTCTCGGCGGTTGAACCATCTGAGGCACCCATGAACTCGGGAAACTTAATCTCCTCGAGTTCTCTGTTAATGATACCAATGCTGGCTGAGGTGCATTGTGGACACTTAGGGGATACAAGCACCCTGGCCTCTTCTCTATCTAGGCGGTTAATCAAGTCCTCTAACATCCTCTGAAACGACCTCATCAGAACAATCGATTCCCACAAAACAATCTTCTCATGTCAAAATACTTGTTCTTCTCTATGGAAAGGACCTCATCAAAACAATCGATTACCATAAAACAATCTTCTCATGTCAAAATACTTGTTCTTCTCTGTGGGGATTATACCCCTCTGACGCAGGTTCTACCGGAGGCATTGCACTTCCTCCCCTAGCACCATGTTGTGAACCTCCACAACGTCCTCTAACCATGAATACCACAAGGACATATTAAATATTCAATTAACACTAAGCTAATAATTGAGTGTAAAATACAGTGGAAGGCATCGAACCCGCTCTGATACCATATCTAATGGCCCTCTGTTATGTATGCGAAAATTCAAAGCATGAAAGGTTAAAAAAAAAATTGTGTTAGGAATTTATGCATCATAAGTAATAGAAACATATTTGACACATCATCCAATAAATTAACGAAGCCATAATAATGCATAAACAATCAGTCATGACATAATATGACACATCATGAACATGACTAGGAACATGCATATCGAGGCATTAGCACAAATAAACAACAACCCAAAATCATTGCATTCTACAATTAATAATGATGCATAAAAAATACGAATCATAAATCACTCAACTCTTCTCATAATGATAATCATGAGATAATACTAGGATAACATGAGATAACATAATGATAACTTAAGGACCATAAATATAATCATAAGAATCACATAATATACTACCCACCCAGCCTACCCTGCAAGGTTAGGACCTCCAGGACACATAAACAACGCTCAAGCCCAGATTCCAATTGATTTGAACCATTTAAGGTATCACAATTAGCAACTATTATGAGGATCAAGGAGGTGTCTACATCCCACTAGAAAAATCATATCCAAGAAACTACCTAAAACAACAACATCAATGATCATCCATTCATCAATCCATCAATCCTAAAACATCAAATAATCCACAACGCAAGGGTAATCATTATTGTTATTATCCATACATCAACAGGTGAATATTCGTTGCGCGTGAACGTAAGCAATTCTAGAATCATTCATATGACAACTTAAGTAATGGCGCAAGATAAGCATTCATTAAATTAAGGCATAGTGTAGTCAACATAAAATTCAACACTTATTCCATGGCTCGAGAGGAGTAAAATATCAGTGGAAACCATTCTTTACAAAAACTATCATTGCACAAAAAGTGGATGACTAAAACAAACATTCATTACATTGAAATTCATGGTGCACTAGAATCTACTACACACGGATCATTTTACTTGGTGCAAATGCTAACTCAGAGGAATTCCATCAATAGCTGACTCCAATTACATAATCAATTAATTGACACAATTATTGTCTATGAAGTGTTCCACCAACACTGCTAACAAATAACACAAATAATTTTCATTAACACAATTTCCATCGGTGACTACTTAGAAATCAAGGAAGGGTTGAGGATAGCTTTTGTCAATAGAAAATATTTACCATGTACATAATCAATTTCTACATCACGACCCTTCAAAGTTACTCTAGCGATCTAAATCCTTTATCATTATGAGAAAAGGAATTAAGGTGCTAACTACTAATCTAGAAAATATATAGAAATCTTGCTAACTAAAGCACAATAATTTACTAGGAAAGCACAATACTTTACTAGGAAAGAAGACAAAAAGGGAGTACCAAGGTGAGGAAAGAACCTTATACCCTCATCACATAGGAAATCATAAGGACCAACAAAAAATTAGCAATATCCCTCGTAATTAATCTTCCTAGGTGTACATAGGTTTAAAACTTGGATCCCTTAAGTGGATTAATAAGACTCTTATTAAAAGAAGGTAAACCATTTTATCCATGAAATGGGGAGCAAGTAACACCATTATTATCAAAGGACAACCTATTAAAATGCTAGGTGATACTTGATAAATTGTGAAGAAAGAAATGCAGAGAGAAAGAATAGAACAAAAAACAGTATATTAGAATATAAGAAGAAGAGTACAAAACAAGTACATAAAGAAGATCATGAAAAAGTAAGTTCTATGTAAAGGGAAATAGTTGAGCTAAATAGGCCCAAGCAAAACAAGAATAAAAAGTACAGCTGGCAGTGTACAGTCAGCCTATTGAGGTTACATTATATTTAACACTCCCTCTTAAACTCAACAGTTACAAGCATCAACACTAATTATGCCTAAGTGTTGTCTTTGAAAATCAAAAACTGATTTTCCCAGTGGCTTTGTAAAGATATCAACAAGATGATCTCGAGAACCACATAATTGTAGTACAATATCACCATTATTGACTAGCTCATATATGAAATGAAAACAAGTGTCAATGTGTTTGCTTTTCTTGTGAAACACATGCTTTTTAGATAGAGCAATTGCTGAAGTATTGTCCCAGAAAATAGGAGTTGGATCCTTTTATGTATGTGACATATCTTTCAATATTCTTCTCAGCCAAACAGCTTGACAGGAAGCTGAGGTAGCGGCAACATACTCTACCTTTGCAGAAGATATTGAAACAATTGGATGCTTCTTTGATGCCCATGAGATCAGGTTCGTGCCCAATTGAAAAACATGTCCAGATGTGTTTTTCTTATCATCTAGGCTTCCTACAAAATCATTGTCTGTGTAACCAGAAAGTTGATTACTATCATACTTAGTGTACCATAAGCCAAAATTGAAAGTTCCTGCAACATATCTCAAAATTCGTTTCACCATTTTCCAATGAGAATCTTTTGGGGATTCCATGAATCTAGAAACAAGGTTGGCTGCATACATAATGTCAGGCCTAGTTGTTGTAAGATACAAAAAACTGCCTACTAAGCTTTTGTACAGAGTAGGGTCCACTGGAGGGCCTTCATCTTTCTTGCTCAATTTTGTGCCTAGGTGTATAGGAGTTTCTGTTGAATTGCATTCTTCCATGCATAATCTTTTGAGGATGTCTACTGCATACTTTTGTTGATAGAAAAAAATGCCTTTGGCTGATTGATGAACCTCAATCCCTAAATAATATTTCATTATGCCAAGATCTGTCATCTCAAACTCAGATTGCATGGCATGTTTAAAATTTGTTAACTCAAGATTTCCCGTATAGATCATGTCATCAACATATAAACATACAATCAAAATTTTACCATGTTGATCTGTTTTGGAGTAAAGAGTTGGTTCATTTTGACTTCTGCTGAAACCACTTTTGATTAGGCAAGTGTCAATTCTGTTGTACCAAGCTCTTGGAGCTTGCTTTAAGCCATACGAGGCTTTCTTAAACCGATATACTTTGGCTGGCTGCTCTTGCACTTCAAATCCAAGTGGCTGATCGACATAAACTTCTTCTTCTAAAAAACCATTCAGGAATGCTAACTTGACATCCATCTGATATACATTCCATTTCTGTTGGGCTGCTATGGCCAATAGAGCCCTTACAGTGTCTAGTCTTTCTACTGGAACAAAAGTTTCACCATAATCAATACTTGGTTGCTATGAGAATCCTTTGGAAACAAGTCTTGCCTTGTGTTTTTCGATCTGCCCTTTTTCAATGAGTTTAGTTTTGTAAATCCACTTGACACCGATACTCTTCTTGTGACTTGGCAAATCAACAAGATCCCATGTCTGATTTTTCTCAATGGAGTCGATTTCTTGCTTCATGGCTTGAACCCAATGTGGCTCCTTAGCAACTTCCTTAAAAGATGTAGGTTGACATGACATTAAAGAAAAAAGGTTGTGTTGTCCAAAGTCATCCAAATGCTGATGGATTTCTCTCAAACTTCGAGTTCTCTGATTGTGTGGTTCAGAGAATGATTCTCTGCTAGAAGTTGAGTTATTCTGAGAATTTTCAGGTGGTCTTTGTACTTGTAATCTTGGAAGAATAGTTTGAGGTACTTGTTGTCCTAAATTTTATGCGTTTTTGAACTTGGTAGGAATGGATTTTGACTATCCATTCGTTGATTTTCTGAATCATTCCAGAATTGATTTTCCAGAAATTTTACATCTCTGCTAAGAATTAGTGTCTTGGTGATTGGATTGTAAAGCCTGTAAGCTTTATATTTTTCACTATATCCAGTGAAAATACATTTCTCACTTTTTTCATCAAGTTTCTTCCTTAATTCGGAAGGTATGTGAGCGTATGCTATGCATCTGAATGTCCTTAGATGCGCAACATTNTTAGCATGTCTTGCACATAAACAGTAATTAATTCTTAGATAAATTATTTCTCCTTAAATTCTAAATTTGATTTTTCTTCATCCCCCATTTATTAATTGATTAATTTTATTTTTTCCTCATACCCTATTTAGACCCAGGATTTAATTTCAATGAGGCTTAGCATTTTTTAAGGGAAATTTCATAATTAATAAACTTTAATCATACAACATTTATTTTAAGGTTGACCACGTGAAAATAACATATTGTTTTCTAGGCACCTAGGTTCATTGACTCACCAATGTTAAAGTTTGTGACGTTCCCTTCTAGACGCACTACATGCTCCAAGGGTGCCACTCACCTTTATTCATGTTTCATTTATTTGATGTGCCCTTCAATATGCACTACGTGCTCCAACGATGCCACTCACCTTTGACTTATTTTTGTAGATATCCAACCTTGGGAGTCAATACTACATCAGAAAGCCTTGTGGGAGACTAAGGGCCTCTAAGGAATAAAGAACCTGCCTTATTGTGCACCCCTTAGAAACTTCATGAGTGTTTGTGTCAGTTTGACCTCATGACATCATAGATCTCTCGAACTAGGTAATCGTTAACCTACAATTAGAACAACAGTGGGAATGTCAGTAGGTTGTGTCAGGGATGCTTCCACACCTCTCCCGCAATACCTTTGGTTGTCATGAATGGCCCCTTTACTCATAATGCAAGTCTAATTAAAAAATAATCGTCATCTTGCATCCATCAAAGAAACATGCCAACAATCCATAAACAACAACATAATATACCCGATCATAGGTCACATATGCATAAACATAAAACCCCAAACCATATACAATCCACTCCTGGACTCGATGTAGAGTCCAATGAGGTCCATCGATGCCATTGACATCCTCAGTCTATTAAGAGTCCTACACACTTGGGTGAAACTAGTTAATAGAACATGTCTATACATAAATAACATAACATAACATCATAATCCACAATCTCATCAACAAAATCCATAAGCGAAGTAGACAATCATATAATGAATCGGATCACTTGCATGCAAGTGTCGTAAAAGAATATGTCACATCAGGTGTGCATAAGAGAAATATGTTACATACACCCCCTCTTTTTTTAAACTTCATCCTGAAGTTTCACTGTATACAAGTGCAGAAATAAAGTAACTGACAATATCTAAATGTCTAGCTATTAAACAAAATGGAAACTACTAACTCATATCATATGTGTCCTCCTAGGTAGCCGAGTGTGGACTATAATTGTCCCACTACACCTTGACCTGATCGACTGTTCGATGTCATAGTTATCGAATGCGACGGTCCAACATATGGATTGGCTCTGCCGTGAGTTCACCCTCATCCTATACCTACAAAGAACTCATGTCAATCACATGTGTAGGATCACTAACATGATGTCTCAAAACAGATACATGAAAAACATCAAGCATATGCCTCAAGGAATCAAGAAAGGCTACTCAATGGGCCACGTGCCCTTTATTTTCCACAATATTGAAAGGTCCCACGAACCTAGAAGAAAGTTTATCCCCTCTTCCAAAATTGATCAAACTCTTGTGCAGTTTCACCCGCAAGAAGACTCGTTCGCCAAATTCATAACTACGGTTAACGCGATGAGCATCTACATAACTCTTCTATCGATCGTGCGCTTCCTCGATCCTTTGTCATGTCGTTTGAATTTTATCTACCATTTCTTGGATCGCTTCTAGTCCTACCAGGACCCTATCCTCAAGATGATCCCAACTAAAAGGCGTCTGACATGGTCACCCATAAAGAAACTCGAATGGTGCTATCTTAATGGTTCTTTGATAGTTGTTGTTGTATGAAAACTCTACCAGTGGCATGAAATATTCCCAACTCTTTTGTTGGTCCATCACGTACATACACAACATATATTCCAAGATTCGGTTCATTCTTTCTGTATGCCCATCTGTCTCTGGGTGATAAGAAGTACTAAAGTTAAGTTGGGTTTCCAAGGCCTCTTGGAAAATAGTCAAAAAATCATCCTATAAATAATGATCCTCGATCAGATATGAACCTATAAGGACCAGCATGAAATATCACTATTATGTTGATAAAAATATAGCTATGTTTGACGCCTGATACATTGTACGCACAAGGATAAAATGTGCACTTTTCGCTAAAGTGTCTACTACCAAAAAAAATCGAGTCACACCTCCTTGTCGTCAACAACAATCGACCAATGAATTCCATCGAAATGATCTCCTATTTGGATTCTTAAATAGTGTGTGTCTTTAGTAATCATGTTGTATGTCTATGTTCCTCCTTGACTTTCTAACATTCTATACATCGCGCCACGTAGTTGACTATGTCTGCCTTCATTCCTTTCCATAAGAGTAAGGTTTTAAGGTCTTCCCTCATCTTTGTGACTTCTGGATGAGTCATGTAAAATGCTCTATGAGATTCATTTAAGATCAATATTCTCAATTCTTCATTGGGAGTACGTAAATCTGGTTATTATATCACATTAATCCATCATTGTCCACAGTGAATTCCTCCAATTTTGGTAGCAAAATGGTGTCTTGTCTGACAAAATTACTTAACCTATTTATACCAATCATCATTGCATTATATAGTTATAATATTTTCACGTATATTTATTTGAATAGGTATCACCAAAAATATGTGTGTTCTCTAACTCAACCCATTTGTCACTCTGTTCACTGTTACTTTTATGTAGGTAATCTCAAAGTCATACTCGCTAAGCAGTTCTGACCAACGCCTTTGTCGTGCATTCAAGTCACTTTGCGTAAAAATGTGTTCCAAACCACATTGGTCCATTTTTAGTTTGAATTTTCATTCAATCAGGTAGTGTCTCCATACTCTCAAGGAATACACAATGGCTAATAATTCCAAATCGTGCGTCGCATAGTTCTCCTCATGCCTTCTTAACTTTCTCGAGATGTAAGCGATCACTCAACCATCTTGCATCAAGATTCCACCTAAGCCTTCCTTGGATGCATCGGTGCATACCAAGAAGTCCTCTTCCATGTCAGGGAATTTTAGTATCAGGGTTGTCGTCAACAGCTCCTTGAGCCTTCGAAATGCTTCCATGCATTTCCCAGTCCACACAAAATTCGTGTTCTTCTTCTCAATTCCGTAATTGGTTTTTCTATCTTTGAAAAATCCTCGATGAACCGTCAATAATATCCCATGAAATCCATGAACCTACGTAATTCAGGTACGTTCGTTAGAGCATGCCATTCCATAATATCATCTACCTTTGTTGGATCCATAATGATGCCTTCGTCGGAGATGACATTCCCTGAGTAATGAATCTTAGATTGATAAAAAGATCATTTTGACAGTTTCCCATATAAATTGTTTTCTCATCGACATTGTAGTACCAAGCGGAAATGTTCATCATGTTCTTCCATCATCCTTGAGTATATCAAAATATCATTAATGAGTACTTGAAAAAACGTGTCCAAGTATTCTAGGAACACCCCATTCATCAATATTATGAATAGCCCTGGGGCATTTGTTAGTACAAATGGTAAAATGGTAAAATCAAAATGTCCAAACCTCATCTTGAAGGAGGTATTAGGAATGTCTTTCTCCTTGATCCATAATTAGTGATACTCTGATCTCAAGTCAATCATTGAAAACACCTATGTGCCCTTCATTTGATCAAACAAGTCGTATATTCTTGGCAACAGATACTAGTTCTTGATCATTGCCTTATTCAACTGACTATATTCAATGCAGAGTCTCCACAACCCATCCTTCTTCTATATGAAAATAATGGTGTACCCCAAGGAGACACACTTGGATGTATAATTCCCAGGTCCAACAAAGCCATCAGTTTCATTTTCAACTCCTGTAACTCAGGGGTCGACATACGATATGGAGTTCTTGCTATCGGTTCAGTCCAAGGTTTTAGGTCTATGGTAGATTCCAATTCCCTCTTAGATGGAAACCTTGGTAACTTCTCTGGGAATACGCCCACAAATTCTCGTACTACTGGAAGGTTTTCTATTACTTTTTCCATGCCCTTTTAGTTCAACCCAAGGATCAAATATATCTTGGATCCCTTGCATATTATTTTTTCTAGTTGTAGGGATGAGATGAACCTTAGGGAAAATCCCTGGTTTCTTCCTACAATCACTCGTCTCAATCACTCATCATCGATCAAACTCAACCATTTCGTCTTGCAGTTGAGTATCGCATCATGAAATTTGAACCAGTCCATACTGATCATGACATTATAATATCCTAATATCATGACATATAGGTTGGCCTTCATGAAAAGTTCTCCCAAGTTAAGTTTACAGTTTGTAACCTTTACTCCAACCTTCTACTTAGCTCTTGAATCCATTTCCATGTAGCTAAACTCATCTTGTTCAACTTCATTTACCTTGATTATTTTTATCACTGCACCAAAAATAAAAATCTTTGTAGCACCTAGATCTATCAAAATAATAAAGGTTTGGTCAATGATGGTACCTGACATATCGAGCATAGTAGAATGGTGCTCGTCCTGGCGGTTATTCACCGCAATATGAATCTGATGGGCCTTACCCAATTCTCCAACTGTAGTGTGTCTGGTTGATTCGACTTCTTTGGCCCTCTCAACTGGGAAGCCATGCTAGTGAAGTGGCTCTCCACATGTCCAACACCTGGTTTTCGGTCCAATACTCCTAGTCCTCGAAGTAGAATCTCATGGCCTATGATCTTGAAATCTTGGTCTGATCCACTAACACACCTAACAACTGTTGTTGTGACTTGGATGTCATCTTTCCATATAGTTCTATAGGATTTCTATGCTGACCCCCATTGGTCATCCCTTCCTGAGCTATGAGGGTCTTTCGGTCTACGTCGTGTGACGTTTGAGGCATAGGGTCCTGAATTTTCATGAAAGTTGGAGTTAATTTTGACACCCTTGTTGACCCTTAGCTTCTCTATGCTCATAGGTGGATCATACCTAAGCCACTTCATGATTTGGGTCTCATGCTCTAGCACTACACAACCACCCTATCACTAGGTGTTGATCTCCTTGTGCTCGTGCACAATCAATCCCTTTGACAAAAAATTATCCCGAAATCATTCCTTAAACAACTCTCATGACACGTATTCAATAGCGATGTTTAGTTGAGGTATGATCATATTCCACCACAAAAGAGCTCTTCCCTTCATCTGAAATACTGCCATGTGGGCCTTCATGTTGGAGGTAAAACAAGGATGCGCAAAAACACATCTCCAGCTTCTCCAACTGAGTCTCGGCGGTTGAACCATCTGAGGCACCCATGAACTCGGGAAACTTAATCTCCTCGAGTTCTCTGTTAATGATACCAATGCTGGCTGAGGTGCATTGTGGACACTTAGGGGATACAAGCACCCTGGCCTCTTCTCTATCTAGGCGGTTAATCAAGTCCTCTAACATCCTCTGAAACGACCTCATCAGAACAATCGATTCCCACAAAACAATCTTCTCATGTCAAAATACTTGTTCTTCTCTATGGAAAGGACCTCATCAAAACAATCGATTACCATAAAACAATCTTCTCATGTCAAAATACTTGTTCTTCTCTGTGGGGATTATACCCCTCTGACGCAGGTTCTACCGGAGGCATTGCACTTCCTCCCCTAGCACCATGTTGTGAACCTCCACAACGTCCTCTAACCATGAATACCACAAGGACATATTAAATATTCAATTAACACTAAGCTAATAATTGAGTGTAAAATACAGTGGAAGGCATCGAACCCGCTCTGATACCATATCTAATGGCCCTCTGTTATGTATGCGAAAATTCAAAGCATGAAAGGTTAAAAAAAAAATTGTGTTAGGAATTTATGCATCATAAGTAATAGAAACATATTTGACACATCATCCAATAAATTAACGAAGCCATAATAATGCATAAACAATCAGTCATGACATAATATGACACATCATGAACATGACTAGGAACATGCATATCGAGGCATTAGCACAAATAAACAACAACCCAAAATCATTGCATTCTACAATTAATAATGATGCATAAAAAATACGAATCATAAATCACTCAACTCTTCTCATAATGATAATCATGAGATAATACTAGGATAACATGAGATAACATAATGATAACTTAAGGACCATAAATATAATCATAAGAATCACATAATATACTACCCACCCAGCCTACCCTGCAAGGTTAGGACCTCCAGGACACATAAACAACGCTCAAGCCCAGATTCCAATTGATTTGAACCATTTAAGGTATCACAATTAGCAACTATTATGAGGATCAAGGAGGTGTCTACATCCCACTAGAAAAATCATATCCAAGAAACTACCTAAAACAACAACATCAATGATCATCCATTCATCAATCCATCAATCCTAAAACATCAAATAATCCACAACGCAAGGGTAATCATTATTGTTATTATCCATACATCAACAGGTGAATATTCGTTGCGCGTGAACGTAAGCAATTCTAGAATCATTCATATGACAACTTAAGTAATGGCGCAAGATAAGCATTCATTAAATTAAGGCATAGTGTAGTCAACATAAAATTCAACACTTATTCCATGGCTCGAGAGGAGTAAAATATCAGTGGAAACCATTCTTTACAAAAACTATCATTGCACAAAAAGTGGATGACTAAAACAAACATTCATTACATTGAAATTCATGGTGCACTAGAATCTACTACACACGGATCATTTTACTTGGTGCAAATGCTAACTCAGAGGAATTCCATCAATAGCTGACTCCAATTACATAATCAATTAATTGACACAATTATTGTCTATGAAGTGTTCCACCAACACTGCTAACAAATAACACAAATAATTTTCATTAACACAATTTCCATCGGTGACTACTTAGAAATCAAGGAAGGGTTGAGGATAGCTTTTGTCAATAGAAAATATTTACCATGTACATAATCAATTTCTACATCACGACCCTTCAAAGTTACTCTAGCGATCTAAATCCTTTATCATTATGAGAAAAGGAATTAAGGTGCTAACTACTAATCTAGAAAATATATAGAAATCTTGCTAACTAAAGCACAATAATTTACTAGGAAAGCACAATACTTTACTAGGAAAGAAGACAAAAAGGGAGTACCAAGGTGAGGAAAGAACCTTATACCCTCATCACATAGGAAATCATAAGGACCAACAAAAAATTAGCAATATCCCTCGTAATTAATCTTCCTAGGTGTACATAGGTTTAAAACTTGGATCCCTTAAGTGGATTAATAAGACTCTTATTAAAAGAAGGTAAACCATTTTATCCATGAAATGGGGAGCAAGTAACACCATTATTATCAAAGGACAACCTATTAAAATGCTAGGTGATACTTGATAAATTGTGAAGAAAGAAATGCAGAGAGAAAGAATAGAACAAAAAACAGTATATTAGAATATAAGAAGAAGAGTACAAAACAAGTACATAAAGAAGATCATGAAAAAGTAAGTTCTATGTAAAGGGAAATAGTTGAGCTAAATAGGCCCAAGCAAAACAAGAATAAAAAGTACAGCTGGCAGTGTACAGTCAGCCTATTGAGGTTACATTATATTTAACACTCCCTCTTAAACTCAACAGTTACAAGCATCAACACTAATTATGCCTAAGTGTTGTCTTTGAAAATCAAAAACTGATTTTCCCAGTGGCTTTGTAAAGATATCAACAAGATGATCTCGAGAACCACATAATTGTAGTACAATATCACCATTATTGACTAGCTCATATATGAAATGAAAACAAGTGTCAATGTGTTTGCTTTTCTTGTGAAACACATGCTTTTTAGATAGAGCAATTGCTGAAGTATTGTCCCAGAAAATAGGAGTTGGATCCTTTTATGTATGTGACATATCTTTCAATATTCTTCTCAGCCAAACAGCTTGACAGGAAGCTGAGGTAGCGGCAACATACTCTACCTTTGCAGAAGATATTGAAACAATTGGATGCTTCTTTGATGCCCATGAGATCAGGTTCGTGCCCAATTGAAAAACATGTCCAGATGTGTTTTTCTTATCATCTAGGCTTCCTACAAAATCATTGTCTGTGTAACCAGAAAGTTGATTACTATCATACTTAGTGTACCATAAGCCAAAATTGAAAGTTCCTGCAACATATCTCAAAATTCGTTTCACCATTTTCCAATGAGAATCTTTTGGGGATTCCATGAATCTAGAAACAAGGTTGGCTGCATACATAATGTCAGGCCTAGTTGTTGTAAGATACAAAAAACTGCCTACTAAGCTTTTGTACAGAGTAGGGTCCACTGGAGGGCCTTCATCTTTCTTGCTCAATTTTGTGCCTAGGTGTATAGGAGTTTCTGTTGAATTGCATTCTTCCATGCATAATCTTTTGAGGATGTCTACTGCATACTTTTGTTGATAGAAAAAAATGCCTTTGGCTGATTGATGAACCTCAATCCCTAAATAATATTTCATTATGCCAAGATCTGTCATCTCAAACTCAGATTGCATGGCATGTTTAAAATTTGTTAACTCAAGATTTCCCGTATAGATCATGTCATCAACATATAAACATACAATCAAAATTTTACCATGTTGATCTGTTTTGGAGTAAAGAGTTGGTTCATTTTGACTTCTGTTGAAACCACTTTTGATTAGGTAAGTGTCAATTCTGTTGTACCAAGCTCTTGGAGCTTGCTTTAAGCCATACGAGGCTTTCTTAAACCGATATACTTTGGCTGGCTGCTCTTGCACTTCAAATCCAAGTGGTTGATCGACATAAACTTCTTCTTCTAAAAAACCATTCAGGAATGCTAACTTGACATCCATCTGATATACTTTCCATTTCTGTTGGGCTGCTATGGCCAATAGAGCCCTTACAGTGTCTAGTCTTGCTCCTGGAACAAAAGTTTCACCATAATCAATACTTGGTTGCTATGAGAATCCTTTGGAAACAAGTCTTGCCTTGTGTTTTTCGGTCTGCCCTTTTTCAATGAGTTTAGTTTTGTAAATCCACTTGACACCGATACTCTTCTTGTGACTTGGCAAATCAACAAGATCCCATGTCTGATTTTTCTCAATGGAGTCGATTTCTTGCTTCATGGCTTGAACCCAATGTGGCTCCTTAGCAACTTCCTTAAAAGATGTAGGTTGACATGACATTAAAGAAAAAAGGTTGTGTTGTCCAAAGTCATCCAAATGCTGATGGATTTCTCTCAAACTTCGAGTTCTCTGATTGTGTGGTTCAGAGAATGATTCTCTGCTAGAAGTTGAGTTATTCTGAGAATTTTCAGGTGGTCTTTGTACTTGTAATCTTGGAAGAATAGTTTGAGGTACTTGTTGTCCTAAATTTTATGCGTTTTTGAACTTGGTAGGAATGGATTTTGACTATCCATTCGTTGATTTTCTGAATCATTCCAGAATTGATTTTCCAGAAATTTTACATCTCTGCTAAGAATTAGTGTCTTGGTGATTGGATTGTAAAGCCTGTAAGCTTTATATTTTTCACTATATCCAGTGAAAATACATTTCTCACTTTTTTCATCAAGTTTCTTCCTTAATTCGGAAGGTATGTGAGCGTATGCTATGCATCTGAATGTCCTTAGATGCGCAACATTGAGCTTTATCCCACTCCATGCTTCTTGAGGAACTTTCATCTTTAGACTCGTGGTTGGAGATCTATTCAGGAGATAAACTGAGCATGGTATTGCTTCAGCCCAAAAAATATTTCACAGACTTTTCTTTTTAAGAAGTGTTCTTTCCATATTCATTATTGTCTATTTTTTCCTTTCAACGAGTCCATTCTATTGTGGAGTATACCTAGTTGTTGTTTGCATGATAATGCCTTGTGATTTACAGAAATTTGCAAATTATCTGGAGTTGTATTCTCCTCCTTCATCTGACTTGAGTGCTTTGATATATTTGCCACTCTTTTTTTCATCTTCTCCCTTGAATTCTTTGAATTTTGCAAAAGTTTCAGACTTGTGTCTGAGAAAATAGATCCATATTTTTCTGCTGAAATCATCAATAAACGTTAGAAAATAAAATTTGCCACCTATGGACTCTGTTTGCATTGGTCCACATAGGTCAGTGTGAACAAGTTCAAGATGTTGTTTGTCTTGATTGGAAGACTGGAAAACTAGTTCTCTTATGTTTTCCAGGTATGCAAGACTCACATGGGGGAGTTTTCTCTTTAAAGGTAGGAAGACCTTTGACCATGGAGTGCTTCTGAAGAAGACTTAGACTCTGAAATGGTATATGTCCAAATCTTGTATGCCAAACCATTGTTTCATTCAGGGTAGATGCACTCTGTGCATATGGTTGAATCAGATTTGTAGTTCTGAGTGTAAGGGGAAACATCCTATTTGGAGTCATGTGGATTTCAGAAATCAATTTTCTGCTTGGGATTTAGTCATATATCTTGCAAGATGCTCCCTCAAAAAGTACCTTATAGCCATGTTCAATGCGCTGTCCTACACTTAGAAAATTATATTTCAGATCTGGAACATGATAGACATTGTTTATGTCTTTCTTTACATTTTGTTTAGTAAGAATAGGAGCAATTCCTTTTCCTTGAACTTTGACTAAATAATCATTTCCAAGTGTAATATCAGATGAGAGTGAAGAATCAATGCATGAAAGTAAATCTTTGTTACCTCTCATGTGATTGCTGCATCCACTATCCAACAACCAGAGATGTTTAGGTTGTTGTTCTGTCTTCTGGCACGAAAGAAACATACCTCCTGAGTTTTCTCCCATGTGATTTGACACATGTGCTCTTCCTGAGAGCTGATCTGCTTGCTTCTTCTTGCATTCAGATTCATAGTGCCCATACTTTTTACAGTAATAGCATTGTATGCTTTATTTCTCATTTGATCTTCTCCCTCTGCCTCTTTGAGGCTGGAAATTCTGATGTTGATTTTGTTGTTATTGTCTTTGACCTTGGAAATTTTGATTTGGATGTTGTTTTCTATTACCTCCACTGGAGTGAGGGTTACTTTGATTGCTCCCTCTTCCTTGGTGACCTCTGCTTCTTCCTCTGCCTCTCCCTCTGCTGAAGGAGAATTGAGTTTTGAAAGCATTNATTGACTCATCTGTGAGATGTAGTCTGGTCTCATGTGTCACCAGAGAACCAATTAATTCATCTGTTGAAAAACTTGATAGATCCTTGGATTCAAGGATTGTTGTTAAAACCATTTTGAATTTCTTTGATAAACTTCTGAGGATTTTCTCAAAAATTCATTGATCAGTGATGGTTTCACCAGTCAGTCTGATCTGGTTCACGATGCCCATGAATCTGGTCATGAACTGATCCACATTTTCGGACTTTGTCATCTTTAGAGTCTCGAATTGCGTCCTCAAGGTCTGTAGTTTAACTTTTTTGACCCTATCATTTCTTTGGTAGGAAGTTTTAAGGATGTCCCAGGACTGTTTTGAAGTACCAACGCCTGTGATTTTTGAAAAAATCAAGTCATCCACATAATTTTGAATAAAGAATTTAGCTTTATTTTTTCAGTTTCTCTGAGTTGCCTGAGCAATTTTCTGTTGATTAGTCACGGCGGATAGGTCTGTGGGATTTGGTTCCACATATCCATGATCCACTGGATCCCAACACTCTTGTGCTTGCAAGAAGTATCTCATCCGAAGAGACCAGAACTCATAGTTCTTTCCAGGTAGAATTGGACCCTGAGTTGGTCTTAAATTGCTAGATGAAATATTTTTTTTTTAATTTTGCAGAAAAAAAAGGAGGGAAATTCCGTATTTACCTATCTTTTTTCGCTTATAAAACTAGGTCTATTGCTTACTTGCAAGTATTTCGGAAGTGTGCAATTCAGGCTTTCGTGAGAGTCGATGTCGCGAGTTTCTAGCTTTGTAAGATTTGACCTCGGGACTTCATTAGACGAGTCCTCTGAACATTCCAACTTTTGATTGTCGAAGAGGGCTTAACAGCTTGAGTTTTTCCTTAGTCACCGTACAATGTGACCACACACATTGATGTTAAAGCACTGCCAGCGAAATACCAAAATTTTATTTTGGACAACTAAACGATCCAGATCTTCCTGTGATCTGACGGTCCAGATCCTTTCGGGATTTCGCGAATCGGTATTTCACGACTTTTGAACTCTCGTTGCAACATTCTCCAAACCGCAAACTCCGAAATGCTGATTTTTTGAAACGACTTTAACTTCAGTCAGCTCCCTGGGCTATTCCTCTAATCAACATGACCTCTCCTTATATGACCATAGTCCATTTCAAGGTTTTCATGACTCAACCACCCTGACCTCTTGGTCTCTTGACTCTCGAAAAAGTCGATTCCTGAAATGCCGATGGCCCTTTCTTTTCGGGATTTTCCCTGAAGGCGTAGATTATTGCCACATGTCCTCTCAAGATGNAATTCATTGATCAGTGATGGTTTCACCAGTCAGTCTGATCTGGTTCACGATGCCCATGAATCTGGTCATGAACTGATCCACATTTTCGGACTTTGTCATCTTTAGAGTCTCGAATTGCGTCCTCAAGGTCTGTAGTTTAACTTTTTTGACCCTATCATTTCTTTGGTAGGAAGTTTTAAGGATGTCCCAGGACTGTTTTGAAGTACCAACGCCTGTGATTTTTGAAAAAATCAAGTCATCCACATAATTTTGAATAAAGAATTTAGCTTTATTTTTTCAGTTTCTCTGAGTTGCCTGAGCAATTTTCTGTTGATTAGTCACGGCGGATAGGTCTGTGGGATTTGGTTCCACATATCCATGATCCACTGGATCCCAACACTCTTGTGCTTGCAAGAAGTATCTCATCCGAAGAGACCAGAACTCATAGTTCTTTCCAAGTAGAATCAGACTCTGAGTTGGTCTTAAATTGCTAGATGAAATATTTTTTTTTTAATTTTGCAGAAAAAAAAGGAGGGAAATTCCGTATTTACCTATCTTTTTTCGCTTAGAAAACTAGGTCTATTGCTTGCTTGCAGGTATTTCGGAAGTGTGCAATTCAGGATTTCGTGAGAGTCGATGTCGCGAGTTTCTAGCTTTGTAAGATTTGACCTCGGGACTTCATTAGATGAGTCCTCTGAACAATCCAACTTTTGATTGTCGAAGAGGGCTTAACGACTTGAGTTTTTCCTTAGTCACCGTGCAATGTGACCACACACATTGATGTTAAAGCACTGCCAGCGAAATACCGAAATTTTATTTTGGACAACTAAACGATCCAGATCTTCCTGTGATCTGACGGTCCAGATCCTTTCGGGATTTCGTGAATCGATATTTCACGACTTTTGAACTCTCGTTGCAACGTTCTCCAAACCGTGAACTCCGAAATGCCGATTTGTTGAAACGACTTTAACTTCAGTCAGCTCCCTGGGCTATTCCTCTAATCAACATGACCTCTCCTTATATGACCATAGTCCATTTCAAGGTTTTCACGACTCAACCGCCCTGACCTCTTGGTCTCTTGACTCTCGAAAAAGTCGATTCCTGAAATGCCGATGGCCCTTTCTCTTCGGGATTTTCCCTGAAGGCGTAGATTATTGCCACATGTCCTCTCAAGATGAACGGTCCTTGTGGTTTCATGATTTTGCGACTTGCGACTCAAAATCCTTTGTCAAGTTGAAATCCTGGTAGCTGAGATGCTGACAGTTTCCTCGATCTCCGCTACGTGTTCGAACGAATGGACAGTTGTGATCTTTTTGGTATTTCAGGACTTTCTTTATGGAGTGTCATGACCTTTCGTCAACAAGACCTCTGATATCCCGAACTCCAAAATGTCAAAATGATGGCACTTGGATCTATTGCCACCTGTCCTCTGAGATGGATGTCTCACAATCCTCTCGAGATTTCATGATTTGTGATGTCGGGATTTCGCGTATCAAGGTTTTGGAGAGCAATCTCCTTTGCTTGTCCAACTCCCGATCCCTGATTTTACGATTGGATCAGATCGACGACTCACGATCTATATCAATCCAACGGTCGAGAATAACTCGTGATTTCGTGATTCACGAATTCTCGCGGCAGTCTTATGCCCTTTACAACTTGCGAGTTAGCGAAATGTCGAGATCTCGCCACATGTCTCTTGATGGACGGTCCAGATGATTTTTGGATTTCGTGACTTCACAAGTCGAAATTTATCCTGTGCGCTCCAGAGGACTAAACCTTGTGCACTTTCTTGCTAATCCAATGGATGTTGGTTCTCTACGCAAGATCTAATGGTTGAAATTCTTTCACCTTTTCCGCGCTCTCCTCGTCCCTTCTGAACTGGATTTCTGCCTCAGATCTTTTCGCAGGATGAATCTTACAACCGTGACGGTTGTTCTTTGAACCTGAGATCCGTTCTTTATTGCCTTTGCAAGGATTTTCTTCTGCGGAAAAAAAATTCGTGAATCTTTCAAAGATTTGAAAGAATTTCACTAGTTCTTTGTTCTCTACTGCAATCTTTGACAGATTTGAGCGATTTCTGAAATGCTTTAAACGCTTCTTGTTTCTGCAACTATCTTTCATGAATTTGAATAAATGCTTTGAATTCTTCAAGAGTTTCATGAATCTTTGATGATTCTTTTAAAATTGAACAAAAATATTTACTATTTCTTCCTTCTCAGTCTCTGCTTCCTTCTCTTGTTTCTGCTCCTTGAAACTTTCGAGCATAGTACGCTCTGCGACCTCGCGTGAGCTTCTTACACTGATATTTTGAGCGTATGACGGTCTACTTCCTCGTGGAAGTTTTTTGTGAGGATCTTTCGAGAGTATGGCGGAAATCTCTCCAAGCCTTGTGAAAAGTTTGTGTCGAATGCTCTCAAGATCCGAGTAAGATCTACGCTGTTTGAGGATCGTGTTGCTCTCCAGCTTGTGTGAAGAGGCTTACTACTGTAGCTCTGATACCATGATAAATTGTGAAGCAAGAAATGCAGAGAGAAAGAATAAAATAGAAAACAATATATTAGAATATAAGAAGAAGAGTACAAAATGAGTACATGAAGAAGATCATGAATAAGTAAGTTCTATGCAAAGGGAAATAGTTGAGCTAAATAGGCTCAAGCAAAACAAGAATAGAAAGTACAGCTGTCCAGGACAGCTGGCAATGTACAGTCAGCCTGTTGAGGTTACATTATATTTAACAATACTTTTGTACCGAATGAAAAGGAAAACTCGGATTCTCCTTTAACTCAAAGTTGTGCACCATTGTAAGAATACCCATGCGCGAGTCGCTAGTAAAATACGGTATTACAACTTCCCAAGGAATCATTATCATACTTAAATGAAAAAGGAAGGTTTGTTCTAATTAGTTAATTATTAGTTCAAATTAAGGAAGCATCTCTGAAATACATTAAACTTTATCAATTACAATATGCTAAATCTCAACTCAATTTAATTAATTAAGATAGACCCTTATCCCAACCATAGAGTGTTGGATGTACTCGAATTTTATGTGAGGTAAATCCCAAGCGAAGCCTTGGGGATTAAGGTGGGTTAAATCAGGATCTCAAATGTAATCTCTTCCGATGATACTTAAGTGGGCTGCGGAGAGTGAGTGGGGAACACTGAGTAAAGGCCCCAGTAATGCACACAACGGATCCCCTAAAACGTAGAGAGGCTCTAATGCCCAGAGCGTAGATAAGGACTGAACTAAAAACATAGAAGGTCTAATCTAAAATGTTATCCATCTTTAAAGAAAACGCAGAGGCAGTTCAAACATAGAGAAATTCAAGACAAGAGACCTTTGGAAGGCATCTAGAAGAAAAATTCGACCCCAAGCTAGTGACAGGAAAAGCGTAGGCAATCCCAAGCCATACAAAGATAAAGATATGGATTAAGGGAAGGGACTCACAGAGTGGTGTCCCACCGATCGTGTGAGGAATTAAGGAACACTAGGTAACTATTGGCCGATGTAAAAAATGCAGGTTTAAGGCATCGTTGACTGTGCCCTGCATTGCCCAAGTACTCGAACCCTGGATACCATTTCGAAGTGAAAAATCAACACACCAGGCACACAACAACAACGGATCTGCGTTCTTCAGAGAATCAATAGACCCAGGAAGGTCGAAATTTCTCTGAAAGTTTCGATGCAACATAAACCTATAGAAACAATTCTCCAAATCATGAAGGCGTACGGTAACAATGCAGAGAAAACTTTTCTTTAATTCGAAGAACCAAGGAAAACCAATTTGTTGAAAAGAGTAACCATCATTAATCTCTAACACAGGGATTCGCCCAGTAAGGAAAAAAACATTTTATTTAAAACTAGATCCTATGGTTAAATTCCTACATAGGAGGATTCACCCCTTTTAAATTCTAGGGATGGATACACAGTAACCCAGAGTAAATATCTGAACACATGGAAATCACCATTTAAGAGATTGAAGGATTGTTCCAAGTAACCTAATAGTGGGTACAGTCCCCGGATAATTGCATGTGACCAATTTTTTGATGACTAAAGTATTTATATCTATTCAACAATTGCAACAATGACATGCTCACCAAGGGTATCAACCCCGAGGTCATGCGCAGTTATTTATCAGCATCTAGCAAGATATGAATCCAATAATTTAGATGGAAATTACATTTCCAAGAAAAAATAAAGAGAGGGTAGCACTTTTAAATTAAAATTCCAGAGTAGGTGATCGTGTTAGTTCACAACCCAGTGCATTCCATGTAATAATAATAAAAATATTTGCAACAACTGATGGAAATCCATGGATTTAATGGTAGAAAATGGCTAGAAATTTCTATTAATTCAAGTTAAAATTGGATGGTATTCGCTCACATTTTATTAGGAATCACACAACATCAAGAAAACTTTCCAAACTCGAGTTTTAGGAGTCCTTTACAATTTTAGAGAATAATTAAGTCTTTTACAAAATTTTTAACTTAAATTTTAAATACAAACCATAATGATAATATCGTAACCGAAGACGACATAGGTGAGATGCTCTTCTGCCAAGGTGCTCTATATGATTCCTCTCTTTCTGACTGTGAAGACTTCATCGGTATCTCCCAACCAACACTAGGGGTACTCCTCTTCCCCCAAGCCACAAAGGGGCCGCGCACACAAACCAGAGAAAATCTAGATCCCAAATCGCCTCGTAAGGTCGAGCTACCAGTCTCTATTTGAACTGAGTATCCCAACTCCCACAAGAAAAATCATTCAAGAAGAATTTGAAAACATAACCTTACGCATACCAATCATCATCATTTCCTCTTCTCTTCCATTTATTTTATAGAGTTCTCTTAGTGACCACTTCCCAAATGCACATTAAATTATTTTTATTAAATTTTTATTAGTAAATATTCTCCCCCATACACTTGTCACACGATCCCTTACACCAAAATTGTATTTATTCAATTCAATTAATTTAGAATTTTCCTCATCAGCCTAAAAGTGTTCCTAAAAACTCTCTTTGATGCCCCTTTATTCCCTCAATTTCCTTTAATGATTGACTCCTTTTTTAATGCTTAATTGAGTTTTATTTAGGAAAGTTCCTTAGACTGGATTCCTTTCTATGTTCCACATTCCTTTTTGCATTTAATTCTCATTTTTGTCCAAGTTCCAAATTAGCATGTTGATCTAGATTTTATGAGTAGAACGAAATGAATATAGATTATTAACAAGTGCTTAACAAAAAATAATAGAAATACAGTAAAACTGGTTTTCTATTCAATAACGAAATAAGTTGAAACTGTAAAATGCAGCAGAAGCAAGCTTGCTGGAATCGTGGCGGCTTATCTCTAAGAAGATATGTGATGGCAGCACGCATTCGCAAGAAGACAGTTACAATGAGGCTCTGAAGGATTTTTTACAATAAGAAAGAATTCCAAAAACCCTATACATCCAAAAACCTAACCCTAGGAGATGAAGCACCAAAAGTCACGTGGGTCTCATTTGGGTAAGCTAGTACATCAAATTCCCGGGGTTGTAACTTTTGCATACGATCTCCGTTTTAGGCGTGTGATAGCCCATTGGAAAGGTATCATTGAGGATATTCATTTTGGGGGTTCATTCATGCATTTATATATCAATGAGGATCTCTATACCGAAAAACCTTCATTTAGGCCCTCAAAATGGCCCCGAAAGTAAAAACTGCTAAAAATAGTAAATTGCCAAAAATGTCAGAAAAATATTTTGAGCCAATTGGGAAAGGTGGGTGGCCACCGATATCCATATGGATCAATCCTCCCTCCTTAGGAAGTAATGGTCTCTATTGGTTTGAGGTCCACCATTAGATGATGAAATTTTTGCTAAATTTGGCCCCGGGTGAGCCACTTGCCTTGGTGTAGGAGCTGCCCTACTTTGACGACTCAATAAAGATGGACCCTTTGTTGTTGAGTGACCTTGATCTGTCTGTCCACAATCTGTTCATTGGATGCCTGTTTTATACATTCAGGGTTGAGCTCTGTTGGTGTCAATTGTTCTGCTACTTATGAGGTGTCCAATAAAGGTGGGAAATAACGGCGAAGGAGATCCACGTTGAACACTGGGTGCAGGCCAAGGAAAGGAGGAATGTTGAGCTGAAAATAATTATCCTCCATGGCCTTGGTGATAGTGTATGGTCCATAATAGAGTGGGCAAAGATTCCAATGGGGTCATGTAAGGTGTTTTTTCTGCGAGTGCAACCAAACTTTGTCGCCCACCTGAAACTTATGCAGCACCTGATGTTGATCATGGCGTTGTTTGTACATGTCATTGGACATCTTTAGGATATCCTGAACCTGTTGGCAGATGTGCTAGATCCGCTCAATGAACCGGGTGGATTTGTCAGCTTCAGTTGGAGAAGGAAATGAGTCAGTTGAGGTGACCGCAAGGGGAAGTGCAACATCTATGGGACCCAATGGTTGGAATCTCAACCCCACTTGAAAGGGGTTGTGGCTGGTTGAGCTATGCAAGGCTCGGTTGTAGCTATGCTGGAAATAGGGAAGGCTATCATCCCATGTGTGAGGGTTCTTTTAATTATGCATGCGAAGGATATGCACAATCATTCGATTTACAACCTCGATTTGACCATCTGTCTAGGGTTGGAAGGCCGTGGATTTGGTGAGCTTGGTGTCCAGTAGTGACCAGAGGCTCAACCAAAATGTACTGAGAAATCTTCTATCTCGATCTAAGACAATGGTTTGTGGGATTCCATAATCTACCTAGACTCTTTCAAAGAAGATCTTGGTAGTGACCTCTACTGTGATTCTCTTCTTGCAGGCAACCAGAATCGTCATCTTAGAAAAACAATCAACAACCACAAAAACACAGTCATTTCCCCACTTGGTGGATGGGAGGCCTGAGATGTAGTCTATTGGGATGGATTCCCATGGCCTCTCAAGAGTAGGAAGAGGGGTGTATAGGCCCTGTTTCTTAGTGGTCGGTTTGGCAATAGTGCAAGTAGTGCTGGACCTGATATACTTATCGAACTCTTGTCAAAGTTTTGGCCAGTAGAAATGCTTCAGTAGCATCGCCACTCTCTTTTCGACGCCAAACTGTCCTGCCACCTGACTGTAGTGGGCTTCCGAGATTAGTTTCACTTGCTCACTTGATGGAACACATATGTGGCCTAGACGACACAACAACCCATCATGAGGATGGAAATTATTGACAACTGAATTTCCACCCAACATTTGGTAGGTGGTGTCGAAGTCAGGGTCTGTCTCATAGAGTTGGGGCCATCCAGATGTCTCATGTTCACAAGAGTCTACCACCATGGTGAGTGTCGCAGCTGGTGGTCTATTGAGGCAATCAACGACGCGATTCGAGCTTCCTATTTTATATTTGATGTTGAGGTGGAATTGCTGCAAGTATGTGGCCCACTTTTGATGGTGGTCATTATATAGTTTTCAATATGTCTGCATGAACTATAGTGGCTTATGATCAGTKTGGATGAMTGTCTCCTTCCCAAGAATATAATGTTTCCATTGRCGRMATTSTTTCACAATGGAGTACATTTCTTTGTCATAATTTGGGTACTTATGGATATTATCTGATAATGTCTCACTTTGATAGGCCACAGGGTGGTCGTGATGAGTGAGAACGGTGCCCACARCATAGTCTGAAGCATCTATCTTGATCTCAAATGGATGTTGTAGGTATGGTAGTGAAAGTACTGGAGATGAGCACAMGCACTACTTCAAATCATCGAACGGTTGTTGTTGGGATTGGCCCCACGCAAATTTCTCCTTACCACCACCCCTGTTTATTTGGCTAAGGGGCCATGCAATATGGGAGAAACCSAACACGAACCTGYGGTAGAAATTAGCAAGTCCCAAGAAGATCCAAAGCTCAGTGAGTGTTGTTGGGGYTGGCCAGTCACAGATGACTTGGATATTTTATGGATCCACATGTATGCCATGCTAATCAATGATTTAGCCCAGGTAATGGACCCTATCCATGCCGAAGGAGCATTTTTTCAGGTTGGCATATAGCTTGTGTTGCCACAGGGTGTGCAGAACCTGCTGAATATACTGCAAGTGTTCGGCCAAAGTCTTTCTGTAAATTAGAATGTCATCCAGACACACCAATACAAAAGTATTGGTGAATGGTCATAGGATATCATCCATCATCCTCATGAAAGTGGTTGGAGCATTCATCAAACCAAATGGCATGACCAACCATTCAAAAATTCCTTCCTTTGACTTAAAGGCGGTCTTCCATACATCTGTCTGTTCCATCAAGACCTGCTGGTAGCTAGAATTTAGATCAATCTTACCAAAGTATTTGTTCCCCATGAGTTGATCAAGGAGGTCATTGATTCGAGGAATCGGGTACTGATTTCTGACAGTGATTTTATTCAAAGCCCGACAATCAATATAGAGTCGCTAGGTTCCATCTTTCTTCTGTACCAGCACGATTGGGCTCCTGCAAGGTGATGAGGTGGGGTGGATGTGCTCCTTGAGGAGTAGTTCTTGGATCTGTCACTTGATCTCCTCATTCTCTAACAAAGAGTGATAATATACTAGCCCATTGGGAACAAGAGCACCGGGGGTTAGATCGGTGGGGTGCTTGACCTAGCAATGCAAAGGTACCAATATAGGTGAGGAGAAGATATCCGAGTATTCTTCCATGACCTTATCTACTTGCTTTTGTTGTGTGGAGAGGTTGGTCGTAGAGACCTTGGATGTGGTTGTGATCTTTCTCTTATTCTGAGAGAAAATCACAAAGAAGACAAACTTCCCCGTCTGAGAGATGACCTTCCTGCATTACTTAGCAGAGATCAAGGAAATAACACTCGGTGGGAATGCCTTGGGTATCTTGTAAAATTTCCTGTTCAAAGTAATAATAACACTACGAGGCCTAGACTCATATAAAACATGATGTTTTCATAAATAAGGTTGGCCCAAAAGAACATCACAAACATCGAGAGGAGAAACATCACACAATACCTCGTCTTTGAAAGGCTTGATGTCACACGATAGTCGACATTGTTGGTTGACGTGGAGATCGCTTCCTTGGTGGAGCCATCCAATGGTGTAGGGTTGTGGGTGCGGCATTGTTGGCAGGGCCAGTTGCTTGATGACCTCTGCTGAGATGAGGTTCTTCTAGCTACCGCTATCAATGATGAAGTGCAGTGGGGTGCCTTTTACTCACATCTTTTAATGGAAGAGGTTCTCTCCTTCTTCTAGCTCGTCTGGTTCACCAGGCTGGAGCTTGGTGGTAGCAACGGTGGCACTAAGTTCCGCATCAATGATCTGTATTCCCCTTTCTGGATCTATTTCAGAGTCAGAATCTGAATTGGATTTAGAGGCTTTGACTTTGGCCACCAGTGACTGCTTTGAGCGATAGTCAATAGTGTTATGCCAAGGGCTCTTATGGAAGTCGTGCTACTTCTCGGTATCTTTCTTTGTCTTTTCGACATCCTTCTTTTCTTATGGCTTGTACTAGTTGTATTGATACTATCCATCTTTGTTCTTTCCTTTGTTTGGTGGTTTGGGGCTGCCCTTTCCTGGGTTTTGTTGTGAGGGGTTCCTAGGCCCAAATTGCCGCATCTTTTGTTTGAGCTTCTACTCAATTTTGACATCATATTGGTAGGCTGCGCCCAAGGATGAGATGTCTAGAAATTCCATTTCGGTCTAGATGTATCTATGTAGAGCACCACGATACCTGAGCACCAGATGTCACTTTGAATCTTTGATACCCAACTTGGGGTGCAAGGTATGGAAGATATTTGTGAAATCTGACACTGCTTGGTTTCTTTCTCACTGCAGTGTGGTCCATCTGGTATACAGGTCATCATAACTTCCGACAGGGTAGTATTGTTCCTTAATAGCATCCCTGAAGGATTCCTAGGTGGCCATGACTAAAAATAATGAGGTTTCCTCTGTTTCCTTTTGCTTACAGAAAGTTTCCCACCAATTTTTGACATGGGGAATGGCTTTGAGGAGCACAAAAGTAATCTTTTCTCTATTCGAAAAATTATGAACAGAAAAATACTCTTCTAGTATATTCAACCACTTTTCTACAGCATCTGGGTCTATTTGACCTTCAAATATAGGAATATCAATGTTTATTTGTACCTTGAAGGGGGAGGCACCTCCGTTGGAAGAAGATGCGCCGCCTATTGGTAGTCGTCAAAGGATTTGCATGAAACTATCCATCATCTTGTTCTTCTGTTGCGTGAGGGATTCCTTAATCAATAGTTTGAAAGGATATCTTGTCCCATCATATTTATTTTCTCCTACCATGTGAGGTCACTTGGGCGTGCGAGAGATTTTGTCCTCAAGAGAAACAAGCTCGAGACCCAAGTCTTTGTACTCCGACCTCATTGGGGACATGCATTAAGACGACAATGAGCAGACTGCTCTGATACCATTGATCCAAAATTTTATGAGCAGAACGAAATGAATACAGATTATTAACAAGTTTTTAACACAAAATAACAGAGATACAGTAAAAATTGTTTTCTATTCAATAACGAAATAAGCTGAAACTGTAAAATGTAGTGGAAACAAGCTTGCTGGAATGGTGGTGGCTTATCTCTGAGAAGAGATATGATGACAACGTGAATTCACAAAAAGACGGTTACAATGAGGCTTTGACGGCCTTTTTACAATCTGAAAGAATGCCAAAAACCCTATACATCCAAAAACCTAACCCTAGGAGATGAAGCGCCAAAAGACATGTAGGCTCCGTTTAGGTAAGCTAGTACATCAATTTCTCAGGGTCGTAACTTTTGCATACAATATCCGTTTTAGGCGTGTGATAGCCCGTTGGAAAGTTATATTAAAGGAGATTCATTTTGGGGTCTCAATCATGACTTTGGATATAATTGAGGATCTCAATACTGAAAAACCTTTATTTAGGCCCTCAAAATGGCCCTAGAACTAAAAACTGCTAAAAATAGTAAATTGCCAAAAATGTCAGAAAATTGTTTTGAGCCAGTTGGAAAAGGTGGGTGGCCACCAATATCCATATAGATCAATCCTCACTCCTTAAAAAGAAATGGTATCCATTGTGTTGAGGTCCCCCATTAGATGAGGAAATTTTTGCTAAATTTGGCCCCAGGTGAGCCACTTGCCTTGGTGCAGGAGCTGCCTTGCTTTGACGACTCGATAAAGATGGATCCTTTATTGTCGAGTTCCCTTGATATGTCTATCTAGACTCTGATCATTGGATTCCTGTTGTATGCAGTTGGGGTTGAGCTCTGTTGGTGTCATTTTTTCTGCTACTTCTGAGGTGTCTAATAAAGGTGGGAAATAAGGGCAAAGGAGGTCCACGCTGAACACTGGGTCCAGGCCAAGGAAAGGAGGAATGTTTAGCTCAAAATAATAATCCCCCATGGCCTTGGTGATAATGTATGGTCAATAATAGAGTGGGTGAAGCTTCTGATGGGGTCATGTAAGGCATTCTTTCTACAAGTGCAACTAAACTTTGTCGCCCACCTAAAACTTATGCAGAACCTGATGTTGATCATGGCACTATTTGTACTTGTCATTGGACTTCTTTAGGCTATCCTGAACCTATTGGCAGATGTGAAGGATCCACTCAATCAACCGGGTGGGTTTTTCAGCTTCAGTTGGAGCAGGAAATGAATCAGTCGAGGTGACTATAAGGGGAATTGCAACATCTATGGGACCCAATGGTTGGAATCCCAACCCCACTTGAAAGGGGTTGTGGTCGATTGAGATATGCGAGGCTCGGTTGTAGCTATGTTGAACATAGGGAAGTCTCTTATCCCATGTGTGAGGGTTCTTTGAATTATACATGGGAAAGATATGCACAATCATTCAATTTACAACCTCGGTTTGGCCATCTATATGGGGGTGGAAGGCCATGGATTTGGTGAGCTTGGTGTCCAGCAGTGATGAGATGCTCGACCAGAATGTGCTGAGAAATTGAGTATCCTAATCTTAGACAATGATTTGTGGGATTCCAAAATGTACCCAGACTCGTTTAAAGAAGAGCTTGACAGCGACCTCTATTGTGATGCTCTTCTTGCAGGCAACCAGAATCACCATCTTAGAAAAACGATCAATAACCACAAAAACACAGTCATTTCCCCACTTGGTGGATGGGAGGATTGACATGTAGTCCATTGAGATGGATTCCCATGGTCTGTCAGGAGTAGGAAGAGGGGTGTCTAGGCCCTGTTTCTTATTGGTCAGTTTGGCAATAGCGCAGGCAGTGCAAGACTTGATATACTTGCCAACCTCCTGTTGAAGTTTCGGCTAGTAGAAATATTTCTTTAGAATCGCCACTGTCTTTTCGATGCCGAAGTGTCCTGCCACCCAACTATAGTGGGCTTCCCAGATCATCTTCACTCTCCCACTTGATGGAACACAGATATGGCCAAGACAACACAACAACCCATCCTGAAGATGGAAATTATAGACAACTACATTTGCACCCAACATTTGGTAGGTGGTGGCGAAGTCAGGGTTTGTCTCATAGATTTGGGGCCATCCATATGTCTCATGGCTGCAAGAGTCTACCACCAGGGTGAGTGTCACGAATGGAAACCTGCTAATGCAATCGGTGACACGATTGGTGCTTCTTGTTTTATATTTGATTTTGAGGTGGAATTGTTGCAAGTACGTGGCCTACATTTGATGGCGATCATTCTACAGTTTTCCCTGTGTTTGCATGACCTGCAGTGGCTTATGATCAGTTTGGATGACCATCTCCTTCCTAAGAATGTAATGTCTCCACTGGCGGCATGCTTGCACAATTGAGTACATTTCTTTGTCGTAAGTAGGATACCTACAGATAGTATCTAATAGTGTCTCACTATGACAGGCCATGGGGTGGCTGTGCTGAGTGAGAACGACGCCCACAACATAGTCTAAAGCATCTGTCTCGATCTCAAAGGGATGATGCAAGTATGGTAGTGAAAGTATTTGGGATGAGCATAAGCACTGCTTCAAATCATCGAGCGCTTGTTGTTGGGACCGGCCCTACGCAAATTTCTCCTTACCACCACCGCTATTTATTTGGCTAAGGGCCCATGCAATATGGGAGAAACCCAACACGAACCTGTTGTAGAAATTAGAAATTCCCAAGAAGCTCTGAAGCTTAGTGAGTGTTGTTGGGGCTGGCCATTCATGGATGACTTGGATCTTGGCTGGATCCACATGTATGTCATGTTGATCAATGATGTATCCCAGGTAATGGACCCTGTCCATACCGAAGGAGCATATTTCTAGGTTGGCGTATAGCAAGTGCTGCCGCAGGGTGTGCAAAACCTGTTGAATATGCTGCAAGTGTTCGGCCCAAGTCTTGCTGTAAATTAGAATGTCATCCAGATACACCACTACAAAATTATTGGTGAATGGTTGGAGGATATCGTCCATCATCCTCATGAAAGTGGCTGGAGAATTCGTCAAACCATAGGGCATGACCAACCATTCAAAAATTCCTTCCTTTGACTTGAAGGCAGTCTTCCATACATCTGTCTATTCTATCAGGACCTGGTGCTAGCCAGACTTCAGATCTATCTTACTAAAGTATTTAGCCCCCATGAGTTGATCAAGGAGGTCATCGATTCAGGGAATTGGGTACCAGTTTCTGACAGTGATTTTATTCAGAGCCCGATAATCAATACAGAGTCTCAAGGTTTCATCTTTCTTCTGTACTAGCACGATTGGGCTCTCGCAAGGTGATGAGCTGTAGCGGATGTGCTGCTTGTGGAGTAGTTGTTGAATCTGTCTCTTGATCTCCTCATTCTCTAACAAAGAGTGGTGATAGACTAGCCCATTAGGGAGCGGTGCACCGGGGGTCAGATCGATGGGGTGCTTGACCTGCAAATGCAAAGTTACCCTTAGAGGTGAGGAGAAGATATCCGAGTATTCTTCCATGACCTTATCTACTTGCTTCTTCTATGTGGAGAGGTCGGTCGCAGAGACCCTGGATGTGGCTGTGATCTTTCTCTTATTTTGAGAGTGAATCAGAAAGAAGACAAACTTCCCCATCTGAGAGATGACCTTCCTACATTGCTTAGCAGAGATCAAGGAAATAGCACTAGGTGGGACTGCCTTGAGTATCCTGTACAATTTTCTATTCAAAGTAATAAAAACACTATGAGGCCTAGACTCATATACAGCATGACGTTTCCATAAAAAAGTTTGGCCCAAAAGAACATCACAAACTTCAAGAGGAGAAACATCACATAATACCACGTCTTTGAAGGGCTTGGTGTCGTACGATAGTCGACATTGTTGGCTAACATGGAGATCACTTCCTTGGCGGAGCCATCCAATGGTGTAGGGTTGTGGGTGAAATATTGTTGGCAGGGCTAGTTGCTTGACAACCTCTACTGAGATGAGGTTCTTCTTTCTACAACTATCAATGATGAAGTGCAGCGGGGTGCCTTTTACCCACATCTGTGAATGGAAGAGGCGCTCTCCTTCTTCTGGCTCATCTGGTTTAGCAGGCTAGAGCTTGGTGGTAGCAACGGTGATAGTAGGTTCCGTGTCACTGATCTGTCTTCCCCTTTCTGGTTCTGTCTCAGAGTCAGAATCTACACTGGATTCATAGGATTTCACTTTGGCCACCAATGACTACTTTGAGCAGCAGTCAATAGTGTTATGCCAAGGGCTCTTATGGAAGTCACACCACTTCCCAGTATCTTTCTTTGTCTTTCTGGTATCCTTCTTTTCTTGTGGCTTGTATTGGTTGTCTTTATACTATCCATATTTTCTTTGTCCTTTGTTCAGTGGGTTGGTGCCGCCCTTTCCTAGATTTTGTGGTGAGGGGTTCCCAGGCCCAAATTGTCGCGTCTTTTGTTTGAGCTTCTGCTCGATTTTGACAGCATATCGGTAGGCTGCCTCCAAGGATGAGATGTCTAGAAATTCCATTTCGGTCTGGATGTATCTATGCAAAGCACCGCGATACTTTAGCACCAGATGTCACTTCGAATATTTGATACCAAACTTGGTGCACAAGGTATGGAAGATATTTGTTAAATATGGCACTACTTGGTCTCTTTCTTGCCACAGTGTGGTCCATTTGGTATACAGGTCATCATAACTTCCGACGGGGGTAGTATTGTTCCTTAATAGCATCCCTTAAGGATTCCCAGGTGGCTGTGACTAGAAATAATGAGGTTTCCTCTATTTCCTTTTGCTCACAAAAAGTTTCCCACCAATCTTTGACATGGGGAACGACTTTGAGGAGCACAAAAGTAATCTTTTCTCTATTCAAAAATTTATGAATAGAAAAATACCCTTCTAGTAGATTCAACCACTTGTCTACAGCATCTACATCTATCTGACCTTCAAATATAGGAATATCAAATTTTATTTGTACCTTGAAGGGGGCGATGCTTCCGTTCGAAGAAGATACATCACATGTCGGTAGTCGCCGAAGGATTTTCATGAAACTATCCATCATCTCGCTCCTCTGTTGCATGAGGGATTCCTCAATCAATAGTTTGAAAGGATCTCCTGTCCCGTGATTTTTCTTTTCTCTTTCCATGGGATATTTCTTGGGCGTGCGAGAGCTTTTTTCCTCAAGAGAAACAAGCTCGAGACCCAAGTCTTTGTACTTTGATCTCGTTGGGGACATGCATTAAGATGACAAGGAGTAGACCGCTCTGATACCAATGATCTATATTTTATGAGGAGAACGAAATGAATACAGATTATTAACAAGTGCTTAACACAAAATAAAAGAGATATAGTAAAACTGGTTTTCTATTCAATAACGAAATAAGCTTAAACTTTAAAATGCAGCAGAAACAAGCTTGTTGGAATGGTGTCATCTTATCTCTAAGAAGAGATGTGTTGGTAGTGCACATTCAAAAGAATATGGTTACAATGAGGCTTTGAAGGCCTTTTTATAATAATAAAGAATTCCAAAAACCCTCGACATCCAAAAACCTAAGCTTAGGAGATGAAGCGCCAAAAGTCATGTGGGCCCCGTTTGGGTAAGCCAGTACATCAACTTCTCGGGGTCGTAACTTTTGCGTACGATATTTGTTTTAGGTGTGTGATATCCCATTGGAAAGGTATCATCGAGGAGATTCATTTTGAGGCCTCAATCATGCCTTAATATATCATTGCAGAGCTCGATACTATAACACCCTGTTTCCCCCAGTTTATAAAAATAACAGGACTAGCCAAGAACTATGGCAAACTCATGACTGTGAATAACATTATAAAATTTATTGCAGGACTGCTGAGAGGGGATGTGCAGAAAAAGAGACCATGATGGTGGTGGAAGGCACCTAGAAAGGTGGCATTAACTTCCACCAAGAATTAATACCATATTTGGACTCCACTGGCCCGGAGAACCAAAAGTGGCTCACTGGCCCTGAATTAAATGACTCGCAGGACGGTAGGTAGATGGCTTAATGAGGGATGGGGAGGTGAAATGCCTATCCGTAGAGCCATCATGACTGACCATCATGAGGTTAATCGCGCCACACACAACCTCACAAGAGGATAAGGCGTGGGGTAGAAGCGATTGCGGGGCAAGACGCGAGGGGAGAACTCTGGCGATATGCAGAGTGAGTGATAGCAGAGAGGAAGGATTGCAACCTTTTCTCCTGGTCACTAGAAAACGGAGACACAGTCTCACAACATCGTGGTCTTATCTCGGGGGTGTCTAGTGGTAAATCCACTGGGAGTCGCTAAGCCTACGGTTGGGTGGAAACGAGCACCCCTCTCAGCAGTTGCACTCACTTCTAGTGTTATTTCTGATAAGTGTTTTACATATTACATCTTGAAATTCATATGCTGACATATATGCTCAAAAACTGTGAAATTGTCAACGATTACAGTATAAGAATGTTTGTGCAGTGTTTTGATAAGTAATGGTAGATGTATGCTTATAATAGAAAAAAACCACACATGGCTTATGTTGATAAATGAATTTAATTATGCATAAGTTGAACCAAGTCAGACTTCCAGTCCGTTCTCGGGAATTTTTTTCCCCTTATTTGTCTCCAGGAATGCCCCGGAGTAGATCTCTTCACAAAGATTCCCTCCTTGGAAAGGTTTACCAACAACCTAGAAATTGAATGTGCAAGTCTTAACAACCCTGTACGAGGAGGAATGACCCTCTTAAAATCTCGAAGTAGCAGTGTAGGGATAAGTATCGATCGATGGACGAGATCTTATTGGAAGATCCATGGTCATTCATGACCGTTAGATTGACAAAAGAAACAAGGGCATTACATACCTCGCCCCTTTTCCTCTATCTTCGTGAATAGCGAGGAAATCGGGATCGTGGATCCCCAATGTCCATGAGAACATATGGACCGTTGATTTTTCCACGTCTAGGAAGTAGTGGGAGAGTGCGCATCATGGGATAGATCTGAGCCATTAGATCTTAGCTAGAAAAACCCGATAGCCATTGGATCTATTAAGAGATGCATGAGGGTTAAGCCCTCGTGAATAAGGACGAAAGTCTCGAGAGAGGAGTCGGTATCGAGGATTCAGAATTTGGGATTCTGGGAGTCCTGATGACAAGGGATCGGGACACTCCATGGTGAAAGTCCCAATATAGATCTAGATTGTCCATCCGTGAAGGACACGTGGTGGAGATCAAGATTCCATCGTTATTTCGGATACCGAGGATTCGAGTTGACAAAGGATTTGCATCACTGGGAGTTGCGCGTCGTGAAATCACAAAACAACAAGGACCGTTCATCTAAGGGAGGGCACGGGGATGATAATTCCTCGACCCCTCTCCACCTTTGCAAGAAATGCACAAACAGGATCCCTTCGAAGGATCCGAGGATCTGTAATGATCGTTTGATTTAAGAAAGAGATGCAGGCATTAATGCCACGACCCCTTATTTTTCCCTTGCAAGAGATGAAGGAATCAGGACCATAGACCCCATGTTCCATGGAAGTGCCTGGACCATCCATTTATAGAGCACATGTGGTTGCTGGTAAGCGCTTCGGCATTTCGACACCTAGAAAACAAAAGGGCAAAGAACCCTTGTCTTCGCGAGTCTCGAAATTCTGATCACCGAAGCCTTGAAATGGCATGAGGTGTGATTAAGATTGAGAAAAGTTGGGATTTGATCGTGACCGTTGATCATCCTAAAAAATACCATGACCGTTGATCTTGGTTGAGGGTCGCCGCCATCCATCGAAGGGACATGTGGCTGTTGGTCGACATTTCATCATTTCGGAATGCGGGGAACCAAAAGGCAAGAGACCTTGCCTTCGCGAGTCACGAACTCCCAATACCTGAAATCCCATGGACTGTTGGATCCACGCTCCTAAGATCCATCAATCTCTTACATGACTTTCCATATTGGAATTTGGAGATTTGAATGACGAAGAGTTTTGGAGTCATTACATTTCAAACTCTCGAGTACCGAAACCCCGAAAGGATCCATGCCATTGGATCAGGGGAGGCTTACAACCTTCGATATCTCTTTGGAGGGAAACTTTGGAAAGTTTCGAGGATTTGAATGGGGAAAGGTAGAAGTTGTGTATAGCGATTCCCTGAATCGTGAAAACAAGATAAGCTCTTGGTTGGCCTAAGTGTGTGGACAACATATAGGGTCACATAGACAAGACCCGAGGAGAGAAACCTGCCCCTCGCTAGCCCCGTCGGGGTTTGGCATTTCACTGTTTCAAGCTTCAGGGTTTGCAGAGTCAAGTGGATTGACGTTCCGGTAGCACTGATTCGCGAAGTGCGGAAAGACGCCGTGCTGATTCAGCCCATAGTTGTGAACTACAATCACATGAAGGTGGAAAAAGGAAAGATTTAGCCTGCGCTAAGCCCCGTAGGACTTCGAAGATTATGATTGTTGAGAAATCAACAAAAAAGTTTTATTTGCGTAGTGGGTATGTGACAAAGTGGTATCAGAGCATGGTTACAACACTTGGCTTGATTGGGCTCATGCACAAGTTGTGCATAAGCTCTGTTCGAGGTACTCCTATGAAGAGTAACCCCTAACGTAATTCTCTTGTCTAGGATTAAAACTTGGAAACGAGAACTCCACTGTGTATGCATGTGAAAGAGTTATAAATTATGCACAGATTATAAAAATGTATTTAACTCTTGACTAATAACCAGTGTTTGTATTTTCACCCAAGCGGACGATCAGCCATGGGAATCTACAGACGCAGAGTATGGTGACTCACGAAGAGGTGGGAGAAGGCTCCCACAACCAAGACGAAGAGTCTGATGAAAGAAGAGCAATAGGAACCCCTCCAGATCTAGCTGAGACTATGAGGAGTGTCATGGTTGAATTGCAAAGCTTCAAGGCCAACAATGAAAGGATGATGAAAGAATAAGAAAAGCAAACTAAAATTAATGCAGTTTTACTATAGAGCTTATCCGACCTACAACAACAAATGCAGCATGAACCCGAAATGTAGAAACATGGTCGTATAAGTGGTCATACTGAGAGGAGCACCTCAAGAAAGCTCCACCCCAGAGGTAAAGGACCAGTGCCAGACAATTCCACTAATAAGGAAGTTGGCGATTCAGAAGGCTCTTCCAGTAGTAGGACCAGTTCCTATTCTCAAAGAAAACAAAAGAAGTAAAAGACTTACAAGAGTCATAAATTTGAGGAATTCAGAAAGGCCAAACCTCCCTCCTTCAAAGGTGAGATAAAGAAGCGAGAGGAAGCCGAGGCTTGGCTACTTGGACTGAAGAAATATTTCAGAGTCCATGATTTTTTAGAAAATTTGAAGGCTCGATTGGTCACTTTCAATCTGAACGGAAAAGATTCCATCTGGTGGGAAGATCTTAAGAACATGAAAGGGGTCCACGAGGAGGACCTGTCTTGGAAACAATTTGAGAAGTACTTCTAGAAGAAGTATTTGTCGAAAAGATATTTCAACGAGAAGGCTAAAGAGTTTTATGAACTCAAACTGGGGCAACTCACTACAGAGGAATATGTAAATAAATTCCTCGACTTATTGAGATATGTACCCTACATCAAAGCAGAGAAGGTGAAGGC
>JZKD02S0996488.1:109188-125978 GCA_000966675.3 Picea glauca
GATGGATGACACTTGTACGTTGGAGAATTTTTGAAGATTTTTAGTAAAACTTAAATTAAATGAGATTTAGGGAAAGGCGGAAGTTCTAAAACTCTATAAAAGAAAGGGAGGAGAAGGAGGAAGGGGATCAACTATTAGCGTAACGTTACGTTGCCAGATTAGTGACTTGACTGATTTACTTGTGGGAGTTGGGATTTCCCAACTCGGCCTTGCGAGGCTAGTTGGGAGCTAGACGTACAATACGAATAGTGTGTGGCCCCTTTGCAGCTCGGGGGGCTAAGGGGGAAGTAGAGTACCCCTAGTGTTGGCTGGGAGGTACCAGTGAGGTCTCGACAGTCGACGAGCGGGATTTGCACAGAGCGCACAGACCACACTTAGAGCAGGCAACGGTACACTTCTTGCTTGAATGCTAGAATGTGGTAGGATTAATGATTTAGATTGGCGTGTGTATTGAGTAGAAAATATTTAACTTTAATATGTGTTTAGTTCTTGTTGGATTGACTGTTTTTATCACTCCAACATTGGTAAATATATGAAAAATGTAACAGATCTAAAAGGTTTCCTCTGCTTGGTTTTATGCTTCATGAATAATAATAGCCTGTGAATGATGCAACAGATGAGAGTTTATTTACTGTAAATTATATATAATGTAAATGAGGGTTAGTGAAATTTTACATGCAGTAATTTATATTTTTTCTCCTTACTGTAATCATATCAAAATTTACATCTAAAACGAATCCAGTGATAGAAAAATTTTATACGCTAGACAACAATTTGGTTGGAGCATTTTAAACACCACGCCATTACTCACGAAATTTCACTCCTCGCTAAGTTCCACTTGTAAATTGACTAGCTATCCCTCCATTAGGTAGTTAGACAACAATTGCACAATTTACAATTATTAATTACATATATATGTGTTTCCTACAGTCCGTTGAATGGCGTACAGACAACGTATATAACGGTTTAGAGATGTATCTTTATGATGGTATAACCCGTGTTTGCAACCACGAATTACTTAACAACGACGTATATACCGTAGACATTTTTTCCCTGATGATTTCGTTTTTATTAAATGTTAGATGGCCGCGAGCGAATGAGAGGCTTAGCTTATGCCCAACAATTCATGGTTACTATTCGTCTAATTTCTAGGAGCAGGGTTTTTAGTTCTGTCGTGGAGTCAACGTCAATTCTTATTGCATGCACGGAGTTATACCACATTCTTGTTTTTTCACAACGATACATACCTAAATTGTGTTATTGAATATCTATTCTAGCACGACGATATATATATTATTGATTGTGATATTATAAATCTTGTAAAATACGTCCACCTCAGGCAATGTTAAAGATATCTTTAAAATTGTGACTACACTGCAACTTCGTAATAATTTTGATTGGTGCCGACTGTGGCATTTTGGTGACAACATATTTATTTTCTTGTGAATTATTTACTCTAAGACAACGAGATGGATACCATGATTGATTCTGCAATGGCCTGGATAATGGCAGTTGGAACTGCATTCGCTACCTTAATGAATGAATTTAACTCGGTTTGACAAATTTTGCAAGCCTTGCGTTTTAATGCTGGCAGCATTTGTTTTCCATTCTTGGTTGTTTCCCATCTTCCTGTGGCCAAAATGAGCCTGAATCCACCTTGATTGCATTTTGTTTAACCATTTAGTGCGATTTTGTTTTGGATTGCATGTTGTTTTTCATCCAGGAGTTGCATTCTTAATTTTTTTGGGGGGCAAAAATGTGCACAGGCTCCCATCCCTTCCACCCGTGAATTCTGGCGACATTCCCTCCTTACCCTATTCCCTTGCAGTCGCCCAACGATTGGGTCATTGTCTCTCTACCCTTTCACCACCTGTAATGCGTCTGGGATGCCGACACACATTCTATCTGTTCTGGCAGATAATTTATTACTGAATTGTGAAAGGCCGGGAGCAGAATTCATAGCATAATTATTGTTGTCACTTATGAATAGCACCTTCATTACCTTTGAGTGGACGTGAATGTTATGGTCGAGATGTCAGAATTGATACTGTCAAAGGCAGTGCGGTTTCTTTGTGGGTTCTGGAAATTCCTGAGCAACCGTGGCGTGGTTTTTATATAACCAGTTTAATGCTTAATAATTAATGTTGTGGCTACAACTGTAATCAAATTAGCTAGCATACCCACCTTTGTGATTATAGCAATATATAGTTAAATAAGGTAACCAATTTTAAATCTTTTTTAAAAGTTCATCTTTAGTTGATTTTTGTTTTATATATATATATATATATATATATATATATATATATATATATAAATTCTATTCATTTATGATTTAAACTGCTATTTAAATTTAAATAAATTTTATTGTTTGCAATTTCAATAAATTTTATTGTTGTACAAATTGTTTACTTCTTATATAAATCATTTGTTTCCCACTTTAAAATTTATAAATAGTATTATGGTATGTTATTCATTGACATCTCATTATTTTGGACTTTCCTATTTATCATATATTATGTTTTTATGTGGTTCAAGTCAATTATGTCAATTATCATACTTACACACTTTGATAAGAATTCATGGTAGATATTGACATGAAATATTTATGGCTAAATGTGTTAGATTGTATTGTAATGTAAAATAGTATTATGGTATGTTATTCATAAATGTTATACAATTAGTTATTATGATTTAGTAATGGGGAATTGCAATTAATTGAATTTACATTATTTTTAAGGGTAGATTTGGCAACTCGTCAACTAATGGAAATTAAAGGGAGTAACAGATTGGTATTTAATGCTAATCGAGTCGTAGATAATGCCTTGTCTTAATGATGGTTGGTTTTTTTCAGAGTCCTTTAGATTTTCGCTTTCCGTAGATTTTGTGGTTGTTCATTAATTATTGTTGTACTTGGTTGAAATCATTTTATTACTTGGTCTGCTCGTGTCGGGTGGATGTAGGCACCTCCATGTTCCTCAAAACAGTCCCTAGCCCTGAGACCTTAAATGGTTAAAATTGATGGGAACCTAGGCTTAAGCATTGCTTGTGTGTCTTGGAGGTCCTAACCATTGTAGGGTAGGACGGGCGGGTAGTCAGTCTTATTATTTTGTCGGTTCATTGTGGATCATTGCTGGAAGATGTTGATGTGTGTCTTAGACCTTTATGTTGATATCGTAGTTGCATGTGTCATGATTCGTCGTCATGTGGCAACAAAGAGTATAATGTCTTGTTACCCTTGTACACATGCACACCAAAAAAAAAAATTGCACTTATTATAAGAGGTTTGTCGTCGTAACAAGGAGCACATTACATATGGTATCAGAGCAGGTTCAACCCGCGACTTGGGATCGCTACGGATTTCGTTGACATGATTTGATTATGTTGTTGTTGATTGAGTTGACTTGTGTGCGTGAAGGTAATCATCGTTAGAGGACGTCATGGAGGAAGACGATGGGGTGCTAGGGAAGGAGGCGAGATGCCTCTAGTACCTTCCACACCTGAGGGGTCTAACCCCTAGTGAGACGAGCAGGTTCTCGCGCAGGAGCAGATAGAAGTTGGCGATGTAATCGGAATGATGATATCCTTTCAGCGCATGTTTGAGGCACTGATCAGCCATTTGGACAAAGATGAGGCCAGGGTGTCGGAACTTGTTGAGGTTCCACGACGTGCACAGGCCATTACTAGTGGACTTCACCGTGAACTTGAGAAAGTCAAATTTCCTGAGTTCTTTGGTGCCCCGGACGACATATCCGCTGAGGCATGGTTGGAGAACATGGCGATGTGTTTCGTACTTCACAATTGTACCTCCAACATGAAGGTCTGTATGGCGGTGTTTCAGCTGAAGGGGAGCACTCTTCTATGGTGGAAGACACTCCTACCACAGCTGAACATGGTCGTCGAAGACGTGTCATGGGAACTGTTCAAGGAATGGTTCCGAGAGAGGTACCTTTCAGAGGAATTCATTGAGCATTAGCTTAATGAGTTCAACGCTTTACAACAGGGAGGTCATACGGTGCCCGAGTATGAGACCCATTTTATTGAGTTGCTCTGGTATGCTCCGCACATTAACATGGAGAAACTTAAGGTCAATAGGTTTGTATTCGGCCTTAACGACAGCCTGCGTGCAAAGGTTAGGATTTTGATGCCTCAAACATTGCACGATGTCATCCAAAAGGCCCTCATAGCAGAGGAGCAGCTTATCAGTGGGGGTCAGACCAGCATGGTAGGTTTCAGCTGGAAACCAGTGGCACCAGACACCAGTGAGACATATGCAGGGATGTAGTGGCTTCCAATGGGGATCCACTTTTACTACACCTCGATGACTGACACCTCAGTAGTATACACCTTACCGGGGACAATAGCATCAACATCGACTTTGCCCGTAGCAGCTGCAGTTTAGGCGTGTTCAGTAGAACAGACCAGTGTTTCAGGACGGTGGGCTGCCATCTTCTACTTCAGGTACCAAGACTACTGGGCCGAAGAAGGGGTGTTGGACATGTGGGGAGCCACACTACCAGCACGATTTCCCTCTGGAGAGGACCAAAGTGTCTGTATCAGTCGGACCCACTACCGTGGTAGATATGGGCAAGGTCCATTAGATTCATGCACTGGTGAATAACCTCCAGGAAGAGCACCAGTCGACTATGATCGAGACGATAGGTATTGTCACTGACCATACCCTTAGTATTTTGATAGACTTCAGTGCTACCGAGAATTTCATTTCCTATGCAACGGTAAAAAGGATTAAGGTAAAGGCAGTCGAACATGATGAGTTTAGCTTTGTGGAGATGGCTTCTGGAGCCAAACAAAAGGTTGAAGGAAAGGTTATGGGTTGTGCCTTTAAGCCGGGAGAGTTTGTCATGAGGGCCAACTTGTATGTCACAATCTTAGGATATTATGATGTCATGATTGGTATGGATTGGTTGGAGTCGCATGAGGTGATACTCAACTGTAAGACAAAATGGTTGAGCTTGGTCGATGATGAGGGATAGAGATGTGTGATTGTAGGATGGAACCAGGGTGTTTCCCTGAGGTTTGTCTCTTCCTTACAGTTACGGAAGAGTATGCGCAGGCGGTGAAAGCTTTATGCGATCCTTGTGTTAAACGATAAGGGAGTAGTGGAAGGTCTAGAACACCTTCAAGTGGTGAAGGAGTTTGCGGACGTATTCCCAGAGGAGTTACCTGGGATGTTTCCAGAAAGGGAATTGGAGTTTACCATAGACTTGAAATCAAGGACCGAACCGATAGCAAGAACACCTTATCGGATGTCAACCCCGGAGTTGGAAGAGTTAAAAATGCAACTGAAGGAGTTATTGGACCTGGGACTGATACGTCCTAGTGTGTCACCATGGGGTGCACCTGTTATTTTCATATTAAATAAGGATGGATAATGGAGGCTTTGCATTGACTACCATCAAATGAAAAAGGCTACTATCAAGAATTAATATCCCTTGCCGATAATTGATGATTTGTTCGATCAAATGAAGGGTGCGACAGTGTTCTCCAAGATTGATTTTCGATCAATGTATCACCAGTTACAGATCAAGGAAGATGACGTCCCTAATACCACCTTTAAGATGAGGTTTGGACACTATGAGTTTACTATTTTACCATTTGGACTGACCAATTCCCCAGGGGTATTTATGAGTTTGATGAATGGGGTGTTCCGTGAGTACTTGGACAAGTTCGTCCAAGTATTCATTGACGATATTTTGATCTACTCTCGGACGATGGAGGAGCATGACAAGCACTTACGCTTGGTACTACAGTGTCTTCGAGAGCACAAATTGTATGGGAAGTTGTCCAAATGCTCTTTTTATCAATCGAGGATTCACTACTTAGGGCATGTCATCTCCGGTGAAGGTATCGTTCTGGATCCAGCCAAGGTCGAGGCTATTATGGAATGGCCTACACCGACAAATGTCACAGAAGTCCGTAGCTTTATGGGTTTAGCATAATACTATCAATGTTTTGTGAGGGATTTTCAAAGATAGCAAATCCGATCACGGAATTGCAAAAGGAAAATAAGAAGTTGTTTGGACCGAGAAATGCACGGAAGCATTTCGGAGGCTTAAGGAGTTGTTGACAACAGTGCCTATACTAAAGGTCCCTGACATGGACGCAGACTTCTTGGTATGCACAGACACATCCAAGGAAGGTTTAGGCAAACTCTTGATGCAAGATGGATGAGTAATTGCTTACATTTTGAGGAAACTGAGAAGGCATGAGGAAAACTACATGACACATGATTTGGAGTTATTAGCCATCGTATATGCCTTGAAGGTTTGGAGACACTACCTGGTTGGAAAAAAAATTAAAATAAAGACTGATCATTGTGGATTACAACACATTTTTATGAAAAATGACCTGAACGCGTGACAATGGTGTTGGTCGGAATTGCTTAGTGAGTACGACTTTTAGATTACCTACATAAAGGGAACAATTAACTGAGTGGCGGATGGTTTGAGTCAAAGGCCATGCATCTTTTTGGTGTTGCCTCTTAAGACGAATATACATGAAAAGATTCTAACTTTATAGCATGACGGAGACTGGTACTAAGAGGTCGAGGGTTTTATTGGACAAAACACAATGATGGTACCACGATATGAGGGATTTTATTTTGATAGTGATGGGTTATTGAGGTTTAAAAGTCAGATTTACGTACCGCCAAATGACAAGTTGAGGATGTTGATATTGAGTGAGGCTCATAGAGTAGTTTACATGGCTCACTCAGGAGTCACGGAGATGAGGGTAGACCTTAATCCTTTATTCTTTTGGAATGGAATGAAGGAAGACATAGTCAGCTATGTGGCTAGATGCCTTGAATGTCAACAGGTAAAGGATGAACATAGACATCCAACGGGATTACTACAACCACACACTATTCCGGAATCGAAATGGGAGGTTATTTCGATGGATTTGATTGTTGGATTGCCACTGATGGTGCGAAGACATGACTCGATTTTCGTAGTAGTAGACACTCTGATGAAGAGTGCTCACTTTATTCCTGTTCATATGATGTATCAAGCACTTGACATTGCTACAGTTTTCATCAGTGAGATTGTGAGGCTGCATGACATGCCTAAGAGGATTATATCCGATCAAGGATCAGTGTTTACTGGATGATTTTGGACGAGTTTCCAAGAGGCCTTGGGAACCCAACTTAACTTTAGTATTGCGTATCACCCAGAGAATGACAGGCATAATGAATGAACGAACCAAACATTGGAGGACATGTTGCGCATGTACGTGATGGACAAACAAAAGCATTGGGAAAAATTCTTTCCACTAGTAGAGTTCGCTTACAACAACAATTACTAGAGCACCATTAAGATGGCATCTTTCGAGTTTCTTTACGGGCGACCGTGTCGAATGCCCTTGAGTTGGGATCAGATTGAGGATAGGGTCCTGGTGGGACCAGAAGCGATCCAAGAAATGGAAAAGAAAATGCAAACCATAAGACAAAGGATTAAAGAAGTGCAGTATCGACAGAAGAGTTATGCCGATGCGCACCGAGTCGACCGTAGTTATGAGGTCGGTGATCGATTCTTCTTATGGGTTAAACCGCATAAGAGTTTGATCAATTTGGGGAAGGGAGATAAACTCTCTCCTAGGTTTGCGGGACCTTTCGAGATTGTAGAGAGAAAGGGGCTCATGGCCTATCAACTAGACTTGCCTGATTCCTTAAGGCATATGCATGATGTTTTTCATGTATCTGTTTTGAGACATTACATTAGTGATCCTACACATGTGATTGACATGATTTCCTTGTAGGTATCAGAGGAGGGAATGCTCACAGCTGAGTCGGTCTACATCTTAGATCATCACGTTCAACAGTTACGACGTCGAACGGTAGATCAATTCAAGGTCCAATCGGACAATTATAGTTCGTACTCGGCGACCTGGGAGGACGCATATGATATGCACCAACAGTTTCCATTTTTGTTTGATAGATATACATATGATACTATGATACACTTATTTCAACATTTATACTGAGAAACTTCGAGATGAAGTTTATACCAAGAGGGGGTGTATGTAACATCCCGCTCTAGCGCACTGAGAAAACTTATTCTTTGAGGACACTTGCTCGTAAGTGATCTGGACTATTATGATAGTAAAACATTTGTCCTAGATTATGATGCATTATGGTAGATGACATGATGTTTTACTGCACTGACATAGACAACCACTATTGACTCGGTTGTATTGAGTGTGCAGGGTTTTGGACCTTGAGGATATTGAGGCATCAATGAAAGCCCTTGGACTCCGGATTGAGTTAGGGAGTGTGATATTGGGGTTTGATTGTTTTACTATGATTTTAGTACATTTGATTAGATGATATGTTGTGGACATGTTCTGACATGATCGTTGATGATGCAGGCTGACGATAGATTGCTGACCAGGCTCACATATGGAGTAAAGGGGCCACACATGACTACCAGAGAGGTTGAGGGAGAGGTGTGGACAACAGTCCTACCACAACCTACTAGCACTCTCGTCGTGGTTCAAACTATAGGTTAGCGATTACCTAGTTCAAGAGGACCCACGATGTTGCGAGGGCAGATTGCAACAGTCACTCGCAATGATTCTAAGGGGTGCGCAATAAGGCCGGGGCCTTATTCCTTAGAATCCCTTAGTCACCCACAAGTTCACCTCATGGAGTGTTGACTCCAGGGGTTATTGATCTCTATGAATCAATCAAGAGGTGAGTGGCTCCCTTGGCGCACGTGGTGCATCCTAAAGGGCACGTCATGGAAAAGAAACACAAGAGGTGAGTGGCACCTTTGGAGCACGTAGTGCCTCCTGAAGGGCACATCGTGCAAAGGAGCCGATGAGGCAGGTGGCACCCTTGGAGCACCTAGTGTGTCCTGAAGGGCACGTCGCATTGATGATGATAGAGGGAGGAACCTAGATGGCCCTACAACATTTATCTCATTATGAAATTTAAAAAAAAAAACAAATCCCATAATTAAGTGTCTCCCAATCCAGAATCTATGTTCCAAGTCAAAAAATTCTCTAGGGGTAAAATTTTATCTATCCTTAAGAAAATATCTCTATAGAGATAAAATCATAAAGTTTAAAAAAAATAAAAAATAAAAACACTTAAGAAATAACTGTGGACTTCATAAATTCTTGGGTAAAATGAAGAGAGTAAGAACTTAAATAAAATATGTGGATATCAAAGGTGAAGAAGAAATTAATTATTTAACTTGTGAAAGTGTAAAAATATATTAAATTAATAATAAAATGAAAAGAGGGTAAATTGGGCAACTGCCATTCTCTCATTAATAAAGAGGGGAAAGAAGGAAATATAAAATTTAGGAAGTAGGGAATGGAGGTAACATAATAAGGGAAAGTGGGGAACTTATCGTAAAAAGCGAGGTCAACTTAGTAAAGAATCTGTAATTAAGAACCTTCTAAATTGAACTAAATTAGCAACTTCATTTTAGGGAAAGTATTTAAAACCTGTAAGGGAATCTAGTGACACCTAGGAGTAAATTTAGGAGTAACTCTAGGTGGGTGAGGGAAATGAGAAAATTAATAAATTAAAGAAAATAATTATTGGAGGAAAGTGGGGGATGGATGACACTTGTACGTTGGAGAATTTTTGAAGATTTTTATTAAAACTTAAATTAAATGAGATTTAGAGAAAGATGGAAGTTCTAAAACTCTATAAAAGAAAGGGAGGAGAAGGAGGAAGGGGATCGACTGTTATCGTAACATTACGCTGTCGGATTAGTGACTTGACTAATTCACTTGTGGGAGTTGGGATTTCCCATCTCGTAGAGGAGTGGTAGCTTGGCCTTGCAAGGTGAGTTGGGAGCTAGACATACCATCTAGATAGTGTGTAGCCCCTTTGTAGCTCGGGGGGCTAAGGGGGAAGCAGAGTACCCCTAGCATTGTCTGGGAGGTACCAGTGAGGTCTCGACAATTGACGAGCGGGATTTGCACGGATCCCGTGGACCACACTCGGAGCAGGCGAGTAGACAATGGTACGCTTCTTGTTTGAATGCTAGAATGTGGTAGGATTGATGATTTAGATCGGCGTGTTTAATGAGTAGAAAATATTTAACTTTAATATGTGTTTAGTTCTTGTTGGATTGACTGTTTTTATCACTTCAGCATTGGTAAATATATGAAAAATGTAACAGATGTAAAAGGTTTCCTCTACTTGGTTTTATGCTTGATGGATAATAATAGCCTGCAAATGATGCAACGGATGAGACTTTATTTACTGTAAATTATATCTAATGTGAATGAGGGTTAGCGAAATTTTACATGTAGTAATTTATATCCTTTATGTTTACTGTAATCATATCAAAATTTACATCTAAAACGAATCCAGTGATAGAAATTTTTTATACGCTAGATAGCAATTTGGTTGGAGCATTTTAAACACCGCGCCATTCTTCACGAAATTTCACTCCTGGCTGCGTTCCACTTGTAAATTGACTGCATATCCCTCCATTAGGTAGTTAGACAACAATTGCACAATTTACAGTTAATAATTATAGATATATATCCTTCTTATAATCCGTTGAATGGCGTACAGACAGTGTATATAATTGTTTAGAGATGTATCTTTATGATGGTATAACTTGTGTTTGCAACCATGAATTACTTAACAACGGTGTATATACCGCAACAATTTTTTCCCTGATGACTGCGTTTTTATTAACCAGTAGCTGAAAGTGAGCGAATGAAAGGCTTAGTTTATGCCCAACAATTCATGGTTACTGTTCGTCTAATTTCTAGGAGGAGGGATTTTAGTTCTGCCGTGGAATCAACGTCAATTCTTATTGCATGCACAGAGTCATAATACATTCTTGTTTTTGCACAACGATACATACCTAAATTGTTTTATTGAATATCTATTCTGACACAATGATTTATATATTATTGATTGTGATATTGCAAATCATGTGAAATGCACCCACCTCAGGCAATGTTAAAGATATCTTTAAAATTGTGACTACACCGCAACTTCGTAATAATTTTGATTGGTGCCGACTGTGGCATTTTGGTGACAGTATCTTTATTTTCTTCTGAATTATTTACTCTGAGACAATGAGATGGATACCATGATTGATTCTGCGATTTCCTAGATAATGGCAGTTGGAACTGAATTCTCTACCTTAATGAACCAATTTAACTCGGTTTGGCGAATTCTGTAGGCATTGTGTTTTAATGCTGGCAGTGTTTGTTTTCCATTCTTGGTTGTTTCCCATCTTCCTGTGGCCAAAAAAAGCCTGAATCCACCTTGATTGCATTTTTTTTAACCGTTTAATGCGATTCTGTGTTGGACTACGTGTTGTTTTTCATCCAGTGGTTGCATTCTTAATTTTTTTGGGGGGCCAAAACATGCACAGGCTCCCATCCCTTCCACCGGTGAATTCTGGCGACTTGCCCTCCTTACGGTACGCCCTTTCATTCGCCCAACGATTGGGTCACTTCCTCTCTGCCCTTTCCCCACCTGTAACATGAGTGGGATGCGGACACACATTCTATCTATTCTGGCAGAAAATTTGTTAGTGAATTGTGAAAGGTCAGGAGAGGAATTCGTAGCGTTATTACTGTTGTCACTTCTGAATAGCACCTTCATTACCTTAGAGTGGACGCGAATGTTATGGTTGATATGTCAAAATGGATGTTGTCAAAGGCAGTGCGGTTTCTTTGTGGGTTCATGAAATTCGTGAGCAACCATGGCATGGTTTTTATATAACTAGTTTAATGCTTAATAATTAATGTTGTGGCTACAACTGTAATCGAATTAGCTAGCGTACCCACCTTTGTGATTATAGCAATATACAGTTAAATCAGGTAACCAATTTTAAATTTCTTTTAAAAGTTCATCTTTAGTTGATTTTTGTTTTACATTTGTATATATATAAATTCTATTGATTTACGATTTAAACTACGATTTAAATTTAAATAAATTTTATTGTTGTACAAATAGTTTACTTCTTATACAAATCATGTGTTTCCCACTTTACAATTTATAAATAGTATTATGGTATGTTATTCATCAAGACATCTCATTATTTTGGACTTTCCTATTTATCATATATTATGTTTTTGTTTATCATATATTATGTTTTTATGTGGTTCAAGTCAATTATGTCAATTATCATACTTACACACTTTGATAAGAATTAATGGTAGATATTGACATGAAATATTTATGCCTAAATATGTTAGATTGTATTGTGATGTAAAATAGTATTATGGTATGTTATTCATAAATGTTATACAATCAGTTATTATGATTTAGTAATGGGGAATTGCAATTAATTGAATTTACATTATTTTTAAGGGTAGATTTGGCAACTCGTCAACTAATGGAAATTAAAGGGAGTAATGGATTGGTATTTAATGCTAATTGAGTCATAGATAATTCCTTGTCTTAATCATGGTTGGTTATTGTCAGAGTCCTTCGGATTTGCACTTTCCATAGAGTTCGTGGTTGTTCATTAATTTTTTGTGTACTTGGTTAAAATCATTTTATTACTTGGTCTGTTGGTGTCAGGAGGGATGTAGACACCTCCATGTTCCTGAGAACAGTCACCAGCCCTAACACCTTAAATGGTTAAAATCGATGGGAACCTGGGCTTGAGCGTTGCTTATGTGTCTTGGAGGTCCTAACCATTGCAGGGTAGGACGGGCGGGTAGTTAGTCTTATTATTTTGTCAGTTGATTTTGGATCATTGTTGGCAGATGTTGATGTGTGTTTTAGACCTTTATGTTGATATCAAAGTTGCATGTGTCATGATTCGTCGTCATGTGGTGACGCAGAGTATACTGTCTTGTTACCCTTGTACACACACACAAAAAAAAAAATTTGCACTTATTATAAGAGGTTTGTCATCGTAATGAGGAGTACGTTACAAAATGTGCCCACTATCAATAGGTGTACACCATAAATATTTTGAAATCTCTAAGTTTCCGATTTGGAAATGGGTTATAACACTATAAATATTCATGTAGGGATTTATTGTTTACATTTTAAAGTTTCAACAGAATCTATAATAATTATTTTTAGCGAACCTTATGGGTTTCATAAGCCCTTCTTGATTGTTAATGCATACTCCATTTTTCTTCCGTAATTAAAGTTTCGATCAATGTTTATATGTATGAGATCTTATAATATTATTTTATAGATTGTTATTGCAATCTCAATTTATAGTACATAAACTCATTGTAATGGTGATTACTATCATTGGTAAAACACTTAGAAACTACCGTTGTATTTCCTTTGTGTATAGTTTTCCATTATAAGTCTCGGTATTGAATTTGTGCCCAATTTACATCTAGTAATTACTTTTCATCTTACTTTTCTCCTTCTATAAATTTCATGACTGTTAAGCATATACAATTAGTTGGAATTCATGAGAGCAGAGATGAGAGCATAGATAGTCACATAAATAATTTGTATTGCACTTATTAAACATAAATACATCACACTTAAATAAGTGTTGTGATATCCAAATTATTCTACTCTTGGAGGGACAAGTTTAGAGAATTTCTCAACTTCCTCCGGCTAACCCAATCCAATCCCTAAACTCTAGTATGTAGGATTAATTAGGCATTATCTCTAATATCCCCAATTAATGCCTACATTACAAATCTTCACAAATTACATAACATAAAAGGTTACAACACTTCGTCTAGCATAATCCTCATCAACGCATACACCCACTATGATGTTGGATTGTGCTCTTTCTTCTTCCTCTTCTTCGATCTCTCCTTTCAACACATTTAAAGTATAAATGTTTTAGATCATCATTCATGCATTTGTACGATTGACAATTTTGACAATCTCGGTTCACCGGGGCTTCCACGAGAAAAGACGTCAATTATTGATGCATTCTATGAACATGCCTCCATGTGTCCGAATTTTTCTTTCAACTATCCTTCAGTGTCTAGAAGAGCAATTCGGATACATAATGTCCTCAACATTCAAGTATATAAGGTGACTTCCAATAAGAACAATTGTTCTTGAAACCGAGGCTGCCATCTTGTATCAAGATGTACAAGAGTTCCTATTTTACATAAACACTTATATAAAAGCTTTAAACAAACCACACATATATATAATATATATCAGTAAAAAATAGTAGAAAATACAGGCAGTATGTCTGGTGACTCCTCCTTTATATTGATCCATAGTGGTATACCACAAGCTAATTCACCAAAAGAAACATTTTCGATGGCCATTTTCTTAGAAGATTAACCAAATGTAGTGGCAATGGGTTATCTTTTTCCATATGATTCTATTCTAGGAATCACATTAATATCACAAAGATAGAGCAAATGAAACACCCACTCTTCTTGTTGGCACTTCCTTCATCAAACATCAACTATGGGTTTCGTGTATTGATGGTTGTGACTCATTTTTCCTCATTAACGCATATGACAGGTGGCTCGCTTTAAATTCTTGGTGATATTCCATCATGCCTGAAGATCCCCTTCTCTAGACAACAATCGATACCACTACATGCATGCGAACAATCAATGCTTGGATTGTGACTCATCCAACTGCAATCAACAACGAATCCTTAGATTCTCAGTTATCTTCAGACCACACATTCTATGATGTGATGCTTGGAGACCTATATAACTATATATGAAAGAGATGAATGCAGGAGTGAATGGACGACTCTCCAAATTCAATTACTATATATATATATATATATATATATATATATATTATGATCTGCAGCGTTTCTCATGGCTCCTTTCGGTGAATAGGTGCATTTCTCCATGACACAGTCGCTCGATCTTTCTTTTGATTAGGGCTCCTCCAACCTTATGCAACATGGCCTCTCATTGATCGGTGATCCCTCACCTCTGATGCCAATTTGGAGTTCATGAGAGCATAGATGAGAGAAGAGATAGACACATAAATAATTTGTATTGAACTTATTAAACATAAATACATCACACTTAAATAAGTGTTGTGAGTTCCAAATTATTCTACTCTTGGAGGGAGAGGTTGAGAGAATATCTCAACTTCCTCTAGCTAACCCAATCCAATCCCTAAACTCTAGTATGTAGGATTAATTAGGCATTATCTCTAACACAATTTACCAATTTTTCATTTAAAAACATAGATGATATACATTTAGACTATTATGAATTATATATATATATATATATATATGCACAATACAAATTAAAATTTTCTATTAAGTGTTGAAAAACAAAAACACTGTCTATAGCATATGAACAATAATTGATATATATACAATACATTACACAAACAATACCATTTATATTCTCTATTAAGGGTTGAAAAATGAAAACCCTATCTATAGCATATGAATAATAATCCATATATACACAATACATTACACAATATATAAATGCACAACAAAATTATTACCGTCTATCTACATTTTTTATCTCTATTTACCATCTTGACATTCTCATTGTAAATGAAGAGAAACCAAAACCTATGTAGAATTCACACTAAAGAAAACGAGGCAAGTCATTGTTCCTCCCAACCTTAATCCAGAACAACCAATACTACTTGCTATGAATAGCCTCGAGCCTGATCATTGAACCACAAGGATGAAGTCTAGTTTCCTACTCCTACAACAATTCCTCTTGAATCTCATACATTCTGATGTTATGGTCTTCTTCCCAGTCATGTGAGCCTCTTTCTCAATTTGTGTGGACTATATTTATTCACTTGCCTAGGTATTTTGGTTATTAATGAGACACTTGCTCACTCAAACTCGCACTTGATTTTTGACAAGTTTTTTAGGAATGTGTTTCCTTTCACCACTTGAGTTTGACCCAAGTTCCTGCCACTTGGTCTCTTATGAAATGCCACTTTTCATTCCTTCTTGTCGGTAAGCAATCATTGTTTTAAAAAATACCTTCATATTGTCATTGTCTTTATATTAACTAATATTTAAATGTCTTACAATTGTTTTGACCACCCTTGGACTACCTTGCAACAACCTATTATCATTAACCAAACCCGTTTGCTAGACTACCACATTCAAGATGGTTGGTTGTATAATCTTGACAATATATTTATGCCTACTACTTATGATCACCTTGTTCTTATTCGTGAACCCCACACCTCCTCTTATGGTGAGCACTTCGACACATTCAAAACTACTCAACATCTTCAGTGTCAGTTATTTTGTCATGCTTTATAGTGCCAAGAGGAGTAATTTATCCGAGATTGTACCCTCTTTAGTCAATATAATCCGTCCAACTGTAAGTATGGCTTGTATCAACCCTTAACTATTCCCTCCCTTCGTTGAGAATCTATCTCTATGAAATTCTTTACCAGTCTTCCCATGACCTTTCATCATTGTGATACCATTTGAGAGGATGTGTTTCACTTCTTCAAAATGACCATTTTGGCCCCTTGCACTAATACGATTGTTGCTTCTCAAACTGTGGATCTCTTTTTCACTCATGTGTGGACTCATTTTAGTCTCCCTTCCAGCATTATCTCCAATTGTGATTCCCGTTTCCTCAATACCTTTTGGAAAACTCTTTCATCTCTCTTGTGGTGTCACCTCAAATACTCCACTTCTTTCCATCTACAGATGGATGGAAAAACAAAATTTGTTAATTGTAGCCTATTCCATGCCCTCTGCATTCAGTTTACCAATTTTAAACACTAGGATGCCACCCTCCACATTTTCCAAAACAATTATAATAGGGAATTTCATGTTTCTACTAGCCTATCCCATTTCAAAGCTTAATTTCTATATAAAACTTCTTCCCCCTATGAGTTTCCTTTACAGCTCCAAATTTTTTGTACT
>JZKD02S0996488.1:126039-168742 GCA_000966675.3 Picea glauca
TATATATATAACTCATCCTTTTTGAAAACCTTGGCTTGTAATCAAGCTCAAGTTTCTAAGGATTTACAAGCTTCCCAACAACATTATAAGGCCCATCATGATGTGCAAACGAAACCACTCCCTTTTTACCCTTGTCACAATGTATGGTTTCACATGGAGCACCAACTCTTTCAGTCTCACCATTGTCACAAGTTGAAACCCCTCCTCTATGGTCCTTCCACAGTTTTTCAACATGTTGGAGACAATGCTTATCACCTCGACTTTCCACCACAATTGGGTATTCACGATGTGGTCAATGTGAATAGTCTCAAATTCTATGATCCTCCACTCTTGGAAGAAGAGGTCACCATCTCACACCCCTCTTAGTTGGTTCCATATTTCGAACCACCTCTCCTTTAGGATAGAGTGTTGGATACACACGCCACCACTAATCGCACCCATCAACACACTTCCTTTCTAGTGATTCGTAAGGTTCAGTTTCCAGCCCAACCTAAATGGATACCATAGTTCGCCATGTCTCAGCAATTTCCAAAGTTTCTCACATAATTTGGGACATGATTAAAGAAGAAGGAATTGGGCATGATGGAAGTCACACTCCCTCAGGAGTAGAGCACACATCTCAAGGAAGGCCAACATGGCGCTACCAAAAAGGTATATCTCCTTTCAGACATAGCGTACTTCACCACAAAGGTCAGATGCAACACATATCTACCTCGAAGGTTGGGCACAAGTACCAAGGACCAAGAGCATGTCAACTATAATAGTTGTTAGGGTTTGAGACCTTTTCTAGTTGTTGGTTAGTTAGAATTGGTCCACTTTTGATCATAACCATTGTATGTTCAACCTATCCTATATAAAGACTTCCTATTCTACTAAATAATACGAATGATTCATTTTTCTTACTCATATCCTATGTTGTTTTTGTCTTTCTCTTTGAATGCTCTTTGGATTTCTTGTCAGTATTGTAGATCATTAGCAGACTCAAATGTTTACTACATTACACATAGACATATAGATAGTAATACACTATTTCTATTAATGAATGAAATGTACAAAAAATGTACATATTGAATGAAGTTTCTATAATGGTGGTAGCTTGTCTCTAAGAGGAGATGCGATGGCTATGCTCATTTGCAAGAATATGTTAATAATAAGGCTCCAAAGACCTTTTTTAACATAAATCATAAATGAGAAAACCCCAAATATAAAAAAACTTTTCATTTGCAAGAATATGTTTACAATGACGCTCCAAAGAGATTTTTTAACATACAACATCAATGAGAAAACCCTAAAAAACCAAAACCCTAACCCCGAGTGATGAAACTCTAAGGGGTAGTTGATACGTCAACTTCCTGAGGGTGTAACTTTTGCATACGATCTTTGTTTGGGGCTCGCGATAGCTTCTCGAAAAGGTGTAGCTAAGAGGTACACATTTTGATTGGGTCCAAGCTAGCTTGTTTGAGCCCTGAAATGTCAAAAAAATGTTGTTTAGGGCCTCAAAACGACCCCAAAAGTTCAAGACTAAAAATTTTGTAGAAAAAGTATCCAAGTGAAAATTTGTATTTTGACCCAGTGAAATAGGTAGGTGGCCATCAATCAATAATCCCACATAAGTATTAAATATTCTATCTATAAAAACTTGAAAAAAGTTGAAAGCATCTCATTATTGTGAAGAATCAATGAAACTTGGGAACTAACACATTTTCTACATTGGAGAAGAAGATGCAATTGTTATTCAAGTTGAAATTGAGCAAATCTATACATAGTTAAAACCCTAAGGTAGGTTTTGTACAAAATAGATCTTCATTAATATTTAGAGTGGCTTCAAGGTCTCTTAACTATTTCAGTTAATGAAATACACAGCTAAGACATGATCTACTTGATAGGGAGATACTATATTCATATTTTTTATACCATATGAACAAAGAGGGTCGTCGATTGGGTACATTTACAGCATAACATGTGAGAGAAGTGAAGAAGCAACCCGAAGAAATAAATAGTAAGTTGAAGTGAAAGATCGTAGGAATTCGAAACTGTTTGAAGGGGTTTTGAACAATCCTTATAAATTGCATCGTAAGAAGGTTTGGATTTAATGTTGAAGATTTATATTAATATATTAGTATAGAGCTATTTTAATTTTGGATTTTTAAAGTTTTCTTAATTTAAATTTAATTTTCTTCCTACTTTTACAAACTTTATTTCTCTATAATATATATATATATATAATATGTTGGTTAATTTTTTGTAGATATTAGTTTTCCTAATGTAACGGAGTATGTTATTAAATTTGGGGAACAAAAAAATCCAATCATATTAAAGGTTTGACATTTTAGAAACAACAACAAAAAATTTATAAATATTAAAATGTTTTATTATTATTTATATATTTTTAAATATCATATGTAAATTTGATATTAAACATGAAAATATATATATATTATTACTCCATATTAAATTGTAGAAAGTGCCTCAAACACAACCAGGTTAGGAGCGTGTCGCAATGATCTGAATGATTCACTATAATGAACAAACAAATTCATAATTCTTCGTTCCAACGAAGAAGAAAGACTTCCCTGAATTTGGGACAAGAGAACATGCCGAAAGAGACGAAGTGAATAAACAGAATTCTTAGTTAGTTGAAAGGATAGGAGTTCATTAGATGCGGCATGGGTTTCAAATTAGGAATTCGGTTGATTAGGGGGGCCTTCACATCCACTTTCAGTTACATCACTCCGAGAGGGACGTTCGCAAATTTTGAATCACGAGACTATAACCTACCCAAGGTTCAATAGCCCTCCACAACATTTGAATTTAGTTTTAAGATTAATTTTCACGTTTGTTTTATATATTGCTTAAAATCGAAGTTCGAAAGGTATCGGGCCTCACGGTAATGAAGGGAATAATTTCATTCATTAATTTCTTTAAGGACTCCACCTAAATTTGGGAGGAAAAGATTGAATGGACGAAAACAATTATAGAACTATACAGACGCATTTGGATATGTCATTGATGGAATCAGGTCAATTACGGATTCCAAACTATTATAGAACTTTAAGGAAGCCTTTGGATATGTTATTCATGGAACTTCTCAGGCCAATTACGGAGTTAGGGTTTGTCTGGACCATGCTAGTAACTTGTTACGCATGTTACGTCGATAGCCGTTCATTATTAAGTCATCTTTTGGGGGGGTGGAGCAGCATCTCAAGATTAATGGATGTTGCAATGGTTGCCATCGTAATCGTTGAAATTGAAGAATAAAAAAATTGGAAAAAATCGAGAAACAAGGAGACATATACGTGGAAGAGTCGGTTGATATATCGGGGAACGGTTTTCGGTTTTGGTTGCGTAACGTGGCGTGGCGTTCTTTAACAGACCATTTGAGTTTCCGGACTTGGCAAAGCAGTTACGGTCTTGAAGGATTTCGTTAATTAACGTGGCCTGCCTATCAAGAAGGGTTCAACTGATAAATGTTTAGGCTTTGGATTCAATTATAATGGCCTCGACATTGCTACTTAAAACATTACACACGTTGCAGAAACGCTGGAGAATTAATATGGAAGACCTTGCATAAGTGCTGTTGTTGAAGGGCCGACGAACGTGGACGCGCTTACAATTTAAATTCAGAGTCATTCTCTTAGATCTCTTCATCTCACGAACTAGACGCTAGAACTTATCCACAACGCCTTAACTTCTCAAATGATTAGCAATGAACCGGTAGACTATGACACTTTCAAGGATTTGTTGCATCCGCAGATGCCTGTTGTCGTCTTTGTCTTTTTGTTCGACCAAATAAATTTCAGTTTGGTTTGGTTATCAATATGAAATAACTAGCACAGCCACATGATTGTGGCTGATTAACGCCGAAAGGCTTATTTCATTCTCACAATCATCCACAGAATTTTGAATCCAAAATTTAGCTTTATTTTCTATGTTTCTCTGCGTTGCCTGAGCAAGTTTCTGCTGATTAGTCATGGCGGACAGGTCTGCTGGATCTGGTTCCACATATCCATGATCCACTGGATCCCAACACTCTTGTGCTTGCAAGAAAGATTTCATCCGAAGAGACCAGAACTCATAGTTCTTTCCAAGAAGAATCAGACCCTGTGTTGGTCCTAAATTGCTAGACGTCGCCATCTTTTAAGGAATTCAGCAAAACAAAAAACAAATCTTACTTACTTGTCTCTTGCGTGTAATTTGGAGTGACTTCGGAACTCTGCGTTCAAGATTTCGCGAGTTTTTGGCTTCGCGATTCTGACGTCGGTACTTCGTTATACGATTCCTCCGATCTCTTGTCTCGCAAACCTCCAATCGCCAAAACGTCGATTTGTCGATGGCCGAAGAGAGCTTATCGGCCTTGAATTTGGCCTTAGTCACTGTGCAATGTGACCACGCGCCTTGATGTTAAAGTGCTACGGGATTTTCTGGTTCTTTGTCTTTCAATTTGCCGAAATGTGAAATTTGTCTTTGGACAATTCAACGATCCAGATCTTCGTGTGATCTGACGGTCCAGATCCTATCGGGCTTTCACGATTCATTGTTTTGTGAGTTTAGAACTATTGTCCCATAGTTTTTGAAACCGCGAACTCCGAAATGTCGATTTGCCGAAATTGCGTTAACATCAGTTAGCCCCTTGGGCTATACCTTTGGTCCACATGACCTCTACATGACCTCTCCTGATATGACCGTAGTTGCTTTCAGGGTTTCGCGACTCAAACATGCGACCATTTGGTCTCTCGACTCCCGAAAATTCGATTTCCAAAATGTCGATGGCACTTTCCTTTCAGAACATTCCCCGAAGGCCTAGATTGTTGGCACGCATCCCCTTATGATGGACAGTCCTTGTCGTTTCATGATATCGCAACTTGCCACTCCAAAACCTCTGTCAACTTGAAACCCCAGTAGTCAAAATACCGATGATTTCCTCAATCTCCGCCATGTGTCTGAACGAATAGACGGTTGTGATCTTTTTGGGATTTCGGGACTTTCACCGTGGAGTGTCGTGACCTTTCGTCAACAAGACCTCCGATATCCCGAACTCCAAAATGCTGAAATGAAGACACTTGGATCTGCTACCACTTGTCCTCTGAGATGGACGGCTCATAATCTTTTCAGGATTTCGCGATTTGTGATGTCGCGATTTTGGGTATCAGAGTTTTGGAGAGCAGTGTCTCGCTCATCCAACTCCTCATCCCCGATTTTGCAATGGGATAAGATCGATGACTCACGATCTATCTCGATCCAACGGTCCAGAATGACTTGTGATTTCGCGATTCGCGAATTTTCACGACAGTCTTCTGACCTTTAGACCTTGCGAGTCAGCAAAATTCCAAGATCTCACCACGTGTCTCTTGATGGATGGTCCAGATGATGTCGGGATTTCGTGACTTCACAAGTCAAAATTTCTCTTGTGCACTTCAGAGGACTAAACCTCGTGCACTTTCTTGCGGATCCAATGGCTGTCAGTCCTCTGCGTCAAATCTAACCGCTGAAATTCTTTCGCCTTTTCTGCGCTCTCCTCGTCCCTTCTGAACTGCGTTTCCGCCTTGGATCTGTTCGTAGGAGAATTCTTACGGCCGCGACAGTTGTTCTTTGCTCTTTAGATGCAATCTTTGTTGCATTTGCAAGGATTTTATTCTGTAGAAGAAAAGTTTGTGAATCTTTCAAGGATTTAAAATAATTTCACGAGTTCTTTGTTCTCTGCTGCAATCTTTGACAAATTTGAGAGAATTCCCGTAAATCTTTAAATGATTCTGCCTTCTGTAGGAATCTTTAGAGAATTTGAACGAATTATTTGAATTCTTCAAGAGTTCCCTCCTCCTGCAGCTCTTCTTCGTAAATCTTTGATGATTCTTGAAAATTGTACAAGAATCTTTAAAGTTTTTTCTTCTGCACTCTCTGCTTCCTTCTTGTGTTTCTGCTCCTTGAAAATTTTGAGCGTAGTATGCTCTATGACCTTGCGTGATCTTCTTACACTGATCTTTTGAGCGTATGATGGTCTTCTTCCTCGTGGAATTTTCCTGCGAGGAGCTTTCGAGAGTATGACGGGCAGCTCTCCAAGCCTTGTGAAAAGTCTGTGTCGAATGCTCTCAAGATCCATGTAAGCTCTGCGCTGTTTGAGGATCGTGTTTCTCTCCAGCCTCTGTGAAGAGGCTTACTTCTGTATCTCTGATACCATGATAAATTGTGAAGAAAGAAATGCAGAGAGAAAGAATAGAATAGAAAACAATATATTAGAATATATGAAGAAGAGTACAAAACGAGTACATGAAGAAGTTCATGAAGAAGATTCCTATGCAAAGGGAAATAGCTGAGCTAAATAGGTTCAAGCAAATCAAGATTAGAAAGTACAGGTGGCCAGGACAGCTGGCAGTGTATAGTCAGCGTGTTGAGGTTACATTATATTTAACAGAACAGGCTTGAATAATTATAGGTGAATGAGAGAAATGTATGTCGCTCGTGAATATAAGAAGAAAGTATTTGAGCATCTCTCCGTCTAAGATCGCGTCTGAGGTGGATTCGAGCCATCGTGATCTGAGCAGGTGGATTGAGATCACGTCTGAGCAGGTGGATTCGATCTATCGATGTTGTTGAGTGTTAGATAGTAATGACTCATTAGGATGCATCCTGATGTTTAGATATTAGGTTGGGGTAGTTGGAGGAGGTTGAGATATTCTCTAACCTTCATCCTACAAAATTGGAATAAGTTGGATCTCACTCCAACTACATATGTACTTGTTGTATCTCTATTTATCAAGCAATAATACAAACTATTTATGTGTGTGAGCCTAATTCTTCCAATCTCTAAATTGGTATCAAAGCGTGGGAACTTGCTGTCATTGTGAATTGCTATCATGAAATTACCATTCCACCATGTGAGGTTTCTATTGTTAGTTAAGTACTGTGCGAATGAGGCACTGATTGAGGAAAATATGTCGTGTTCCTGTGATTGATCACTATCAGTATGAATATGTTTTTTTGTTTGCGCACTAGTCAGATCGCTTGCTCCTGCCACCACAATTTCTGAGTAGCCAATTAAGGAGGTCGTTGTCAAATGCCGAGTGGATGACATATTAACTATTGTTGTGTGACTGTGTGTGACTGAATGAAGACAGTGTGGAGAATATTGTTGTAGTGAATACCACAAGTCTATCCACCTTGTGAATCGTGAGTCTATCTTCCATCAAGAATAGGTTGGAATTTGAGGAGGAGGTCGCAGATCTGTGATCCATTCCGCCACCTGTAAATCTTAGAGATGCATCTAGCTTGTGATCCATGATATATCTTAAAATTAATTATTTTTTCAAATGTTTCCTGAACCATTGATTTGAGATTGTTGCATATTGGGAGAGGTTGGCTGGTAAATTCAATCGCTGAATGTTGAAGACGTGTCATCGCTGCTGAATTTTGAATTTGACCCGCTGAAGGATTATTCCTGTGCAAGGAACACTGATCCATTTTTTATTACATTAGTTTTGAATTTGATCAATTAATTATTTACTTCCATCCAAATTGCCAGAGACGTCATCTGTGTTTCATGAAGGAAGAGGTGATGTATTGAAGGCAGACGTATTGATTACAGGATTTACTGTGCTATGTAAAGACCTGTTGCCAAGCCCTATCAAGCTCAGATCACTAATTAAAGCAGAAGCTGCCACACCTGTGATTTGCCAAAGCACTATGGGATTCAAGCGCTGCGACTGCTCATTCTATTCATTTTTGTAAAGGAGTGCTATCAAAAAGGAAATCATGTTTGGTAAGGTAATATGGATTCTTTACCTATGGAGAAATTTGATTGTAATAATTTCCATACATGGAAAGTTAAAATTCAAATGGATTTGATGAATAGAGGTTTGTGGAGTATAGTAAAAGGCACAGAACAAGCACCTAATGATCTGAGACTTCTTATTGAATGGAAAAAGAAGGAAGAAAAGGCTAAAACTATTATTGGTTTGGCTCTTTCAGATATGCAATTGCATTTGATTGATTTAGCAAAATCATCTAATGAAATTTGGGAGGAATTTTAAGTAAATTATTTGGGGAAAAGGCTATCAATGCAAAGTTCTCTTTAAAGCTGCAACTCTTTAGTCTCAAAATGCATGAAAGACCCATCTTTCTACTCAGATAAATGAGTTAATGTCTCTACTTAGACAATTAGCTGAAACATGTATCAAGGTAGATGCAAATGATGCTAAAACAATTCTATTGAATAGTCTATGTTCTAAGTATAGCAATGTTGTATTTACATTAACTCAGTTACCCTCACAAACATTGGAAGGAATGGTAACATCATTGTTAGTTGGGAAAAAAATGACATATTCTGAAAACTTGGATGCAGGTGGTGTGAAATTGCATTGTAGTCAAAATGTAAAATGAGAAAAACCAAGGGTTCAAGAGAATGCTTCTATTTTCACAAAAATGGACATATAGCCTGGAACTATAGAGCTCGTGCTAGAGATCTCCTGAATGGAAAGGAATTTGCAAATATTGCCAATATGGAGGAATTATCAGAATCAGAAAGTGATAAAGAACCATGAGAGCCATCTCTCATACTTTTCTAAAATAAGGAAGTGATATTTATATATTTATGTATGTGTGGTGTGTGGTGAGTTTAAACCTTTTTATGTAAGTGTTTATGTAAAAATAAGAGCTTGTATCTTGATGCAAGCTGGCAGCCCTAGTTTCAAGTACACACATTCTTATGTTTAAGGTCATCTTGTATAGAGGAATTTTGAAGACATGTAATGCTTCATTAGTTGACACCTTTTATCACGGAAGCCCGGATGAGCCAAGTTGTCAATTTCTCAGTTATACAAGTGCTACAAAGATGGTCGGAAGCAGTTTTATTTGTGCTGAATGAATTGGTAGCTCTAAGATGATGGAGAGAAAGAGTCTGTCTATGAAGTTTAGAGATGGGTGTAACTGGTTATGGGTGTAACTTTTTACGTTGTGTAATGTAGTCATTATGGGGGGCAGTTAGATAGTAATAACTCATTAGGATGCATCTTGATGTTTAGGGATTAGGTTGGGGTAGCTGGAGGAGGTTGATATATTCTCTCACCTTCACCCTACAAAAGTGGAATAAGTTGGATCTCACTCCAACTACATATTTACCTGTTGTATATCTGTTTATCAAGCAATAATATAAATTGTTTATGTGTGAGCCTAATTCTTCCAATCTCTAAATTTGAAAAGAGGCGCTCAAGAGAGTCTCGGTGGAGCACCTGCATGGAGCATATTCATTGCTAAGTCTCGCTTCTGTTGGACTATGTGGAAGGGCCTCGAAGATCGTTGTTCTGGAGTGTGCCGAGTTCGTTGCTAAGGGCCTCGACCACCACACATCAAAGGTAAGAGAGATTGTTGGGATCTATGTTGTATCTTGTTTTCTCTACTGTATAGTGAAGGGAGACGCCACCAATTGTTTGGTGCCAATGCTCATGAATAGAGCCTCGTGTGAGGGTCATGTTGTGATAGCCATTGAGAAGGTTGTGAAAAGAAATTGTTGTAAGAGCCACCATTATGATTGAGAGACCGTTGCACAGTAGATGGTAACTGGTAGACTCATAATCCACTCGCCGCAGTGTTAAAGAAAATTGTTCCATGGATTAGAGCGGTGTCCAGATCTATAACTTCTATCAAGGAGGAGAAAACCACTGCGTGAGACATCCCACATGAGAAAGCCATAGGAAACCGTGTGGAGGAGATCATATCACTGTTGTTGGAGACCAGTCTGTTAGACTGTGGGCCTGTATGGAGGATATCGCTTGGTTAGTCAATAGAGAGGGTGTGCTTGCCTGGATTGTGCACCTGACCGAGCATCAGAGATCGTCCAGATCGTAATTGAAGGTTTTGAAGTATTAAATTTGTAGCTAATCTGATCTGCAAAAGTTATTGGCCTAGAAGTATCATATCTGACTACCTTTGATTTTTTTTGGATATAAGAATTGTAGTGAACGAGTGCAGGATAGGATACTGAATTGAGCATAATTTTTAAGTATTAGCATATGCGAAAGTTGTTGTGTGTTGCATCAATTATCCTTTCCGTAAGGGCAAACAATCTTGGGTTTGTGAACTGTGACCGCCAAAATTGAAAAGGCTGTATGGTAATACGTGGTGTGGAGCATTTAAAGGCACCTGTAACTTGGGATACACAGCGCAAGGGGGAGACATATCGAGAGAATGGGAAGCAAGAAATTTTATCTCCAACATACACACTGTGTATCTCTTGCCTTGAGCACTTAAATAATCAAGGGTTTTGAGAAAATGGCCACGCTCTTAACGGATTTGAGAAATCACCCTCTAGAGAAGTGGAAGGTTACGAAACTGAAAGACGAACTCAAGAGGCGAAACATAACAGCTAAAGGTGTGAAGTATGATTTGGTTAAAAGGCTCAAGAAAGCTATCCGCAATAACGGGAAAATGAAAATTATGGTAGCAGTCAACACACCTATTCTGGTATGAATGACAACAACAATGGTGGTTCTGTTCATGCTAAAAACCCTGAAAACAATGAAGTGGACTCTGTTGTGTTTCATGAAAAACAAATCCCCAATAGAAAAGATGATGACAATAAAAAATGTCAAAACCTCAATCATGGAGTTGCGAAAGGAGCAGTAAATGATTCCAATGAAGACCATGAAGAATTTGATGAAATATATACTAGCACAACCACTAACTCACGGCTGGTGAACGCCGAAAGGCGGCTTATGTCGGTTAAACGCAGCCACGTAAATGTAAAAAAGTAAACATATAAACGGATGTCTTTATAACAACTAGGAAGTTAATGGATGAAATCAGAGCCATTTATTTATTGTGATGACTAAGAATATTCTAGGCATATTTAATCTCGTCCATAGAAAACGTATTAAGAACTAAAAACCTATTAAATGTGCCCATTGTCAATAGGTGTACACCTTTCGGCGTAAACATATTGATTCCAAATTTGTCATTCTTATAATTTATGAACTTTGGGCAATTGAAATGAAAAAATTACTATGGTTAGTAGATTTATTGCATTATAATCATGAAGTTCATGTCAATTTATATGATAAGAGAGAAGTGAAATAACTTTACAACTTGTTATGTCAGCGTTGGATGAAAACATCTTGTCTAGTATTTTGGGTGAGTTTGGTAAAATAAGTAGTCCAAAAATATTTTGGAATATTCTTGAAATGAAGTACAATATGAAGTGGAGTGAGAATGTTGAAGTTGATGAAGGCATTATTGTTGAAAATGATGATAGTGTTGAAAGATTTGTAACTGAAATAGCGACTGAAAATGGTGCCATTGACATTGCAATGATTAATGAAGAAAGTGTGTCTACAGTAAAGTCGCATGTCATAGTATTTTTAATATTAATACCTATTGATTATAAAAAAAACGCTCTCCAACTAGGTTTAGGGTTTAATCCGCACTGTCACAACTTTTTCCCCGCTGGGGCTCATGAATCTAAAGGAGGGAGGGCCGAACGACACCTCTTATAGCCAGGCCACAGCGACTGGAAGCTCGAGAGAAGGATTAAAATGGCCCACTTTTGAGCCCCCTCCAGATCTATGCTCAAAGCTCTTGACAGAAGGGACCTTCAAGGATCGAGAGATGGATATTGATCTAGAAAACGTGGCTACACCTGCTACAACTTCAATACCATGGCTGCCAGGAAAATGCACCCCACAAGTGCCACAAGCCCTGAAATACATCATCACCTCACCACGCATAGAAGAACAAAAGCAATATATGAGAGACTACGCCCTAGTAGGAAAATTCCTAGGGCTCTAGCCTTCATAATGGGATCTGATCAAATGGATACAACATTGGTTGAAGCCAACAAGACACTATGAACTGCAACTAGGATCCAAGGGTTTCTTCACAATCATTCTGCATAACCTTGAGGACTACAACCTCATTTTTTATGGAGGGCCTTACTTCTACAACTTAGCCAGACTCTTCTTAAGATTGTGGACCAAAAAGTTCAGCCCTGAAAAGGAAGATTTTGTGCATGCACCAATATGGATTAGACTATACTCTCTTCCCCGAGAATTATGGCTGGAAGAGGTCTTGGCTGGTATAGGTAACACCATCAGAATCTATGTTAAGTCTTCAGAGGCCACCAAGCAGAGGCGATACACCTCCTCTGCGTGCATTTGCATATACCTAAACATAGCCAAGCTACTCCCAGGATCCATAATTCTCGAATACCATGACGAGGACTAGACCCAAACCATCGACTATGAACACATCCTGCTCAAATGCAGGAAATGTCATGAGCACGAACATCTCTTCAAAGAATGCCCCCTCAATGTTTCTCACAAAGAGATGAACCCAGAGGTCGGAAAAGACAAGGAAGGATTCTCTCAACCAGCAGGAAAAACAAGGCAAGGAGGATAGAAGTAGCCAGCCCGAGTAAGTAAAGATCCTTCCACTAGTAATAAATATGCAATACTACAGGATCAACTAGAGAATCCACCAGCCCCCTTAAACCTCAATGATCTTCACGTGGAAAAGGAACCAGATCACTCATATGAGCCAAGGGAGAGAATGACCAATACAGGAAAAGGAACCAGATCACTCATCTCTAGACCTCGTTGTCAGCCAGCAAGACCATTTGGAGATAGAGGATGGCAACGATAAAATGGAGGTAGAAGAGCAAGAATTAGCTGGGGTGGATCTGGAGCACCTCGAACACGCCTATAGACATCAAAAACTGTATACCATACCTAGGGATCAATTACGGAAGGTGCACAAGGTCTTCCTTAACTCCTCAGCTGGATCCACAGCTCGATCTAGCAAGGGTCTGGGAATATAGGGAAATGAGTCAAAGAGCCAGAGAAAAACTCAGAAAGATGAAAAGAAGAGAGGAAGGAAGTCAACCAACAAGCTCATACAAGAAATAGGTCACTTCATGGTGAACTCCAGTCAAATCCACCTTATCTTGAACAACTTTCCCCCTCTCTCCACCCCCTCATCCTCATGAAGATAATCTCCTGGAATATAAGAGGCCTCAATGGACGTAGTAAGAAAAAAATGCTACGAGATTTGATCTTTGCAAAAAAACTAGAGATAATATTACTTCAGGAAACAAAATGCACAACTAAAGATATTGATAGGATATTACCCTACTGCTAGAAGCAAGGGGAAGTAGTTTCTACTGCAGCCACAGGTACAGTTGGAGGACTAGCTATTCTATGGAACACCAACTCAACGCTCATGGAAAACTTTGTCACTACCAAATGGTCCATCACTGCAGACTATAGACTCATTGGCTCTAACAAACCTGGACACATGACCAATGTCTACAGGTCGGCCAACCCCAGGAATAAGAAAGCCTTTCTCAGGAACCTGGAGTACCTCTCCACCTTAACTAGGAACAACAGATGGATTATCGGCGAAAATTACAATCTCATACGCAACTTGGATGAAAAAAAAGGAGGATCAAGATGCCTGGATTAGGACTCCACTAACTTCAATAGACTCATTGACAACTTCAACCTCATCAACCTATAAACCATCAATGGCATCCATACCTTGACAAATAGAAGAACTGGAATACATCAAATCGCCTGCAGGCTAGATTGTTTTCTCATTTCTGACTCCCTTATGCTAGAAGGGACAGCTCTAGAAGCAACCATTTTGGATTTTCCTGGTTCGGATCATTGGCCCATTCAGCTATGGCTGGAGGTGCCAACCACTCCAGGGAAAAAACCCTTCAGTTTTGAACAGTTTTGGCTCAACCACCCAGATTTCCAGGCAAAGATCTAGGATTGGTGGAGGGAGGCAGAGGTCCCTCGCAGCTCCAAGATGTACAAATTTCACCAAAGGCTAAATAACCTCAAGCAAATACTCATACTTTGGAATAAGAAAACCTTTGACAATATCTTCGATTCCCAGAAACAACTGTCAGAACAAATAGGCACGATTCAAAACCAGATCCAGCTTCAAGGGATAACAGACAAGCTTAAAACCCAGGAAGAAAAAGTAAATCAATAGCTGGAGGCCAGAAAAGGTCAAGAAGAGATTTTGTGGAAACATAAATCTCACATCCAGTGGCTCAAGGAAGGGGACCGAAATACCGAATTCTTTCATAGAACCACCATTCACCGCTGTCATACCAATAGAATTTCACAGTTAACCTCCACCAATGGCGAGCTTATCCACTCCCATGAAGATCTAGAGAAGACACTGATAGACTATTACAAAGATCTTCTCACTGAGACACTCCTCGACAGATCTGAGGCCATAGCCAAGGTCACGCAGCATGTTCCCTCCCTTGTCACTTCGAAGAAAAACTCAGCCCTACTCAGACCCATTGTTATTGAGGAGGTGGATTCGGCGCTTCAGGACACCCCCAAGTGCAAGGCTCCCAACCCCGATGGCTTCACCAACAATTTTTTTCACCATTGTTGGTTGATGATCAGGGTAGAGGTGTGGGAAATCATTAAAGACTCTCGATCTATAGGACAAGTCCTCCAGGATCTCAATGAAACATTCCTTACCCTCATCCCCAAAGAGGGGCAGGACTACCACCCTAAGAAGTTTAGTCCCATAGCTCTTTGCAACATCATCTATAAACTCCTAACCAAAGTGATTGCCCGAAGACTCAAGACCATCCTACCAACGATCATCTCTCCAGAGCAATCCGGCTATGTTGAAGGCAGAAAAATCCTGGATAGTGTCATCCTAGCTCATGAAGTGATTCACTCTTTCCAGAAGACTAGAACACCAAGTATTCTTCTTAAACTAGACATTTCTAAAGATTTTGATAAGTTAAGATGGGACTACATGTGGGAAATGATCCTTGCCTTTGGCTTCGACAAGCTCTAGGTGGATTGGATTCTGAATCTAACCTCCTCGGCTTTTTTCTCCATCCTTATCAATGGAGTTCCCTCTCGTCCTTTCTCCCCTTCCAGAGGAATCAGACAAGGAGACCCTCTTTCCCCTTTCCTCTTCATCATTATGGTCGAGTGTCTTAGCCACTCCATTCACGTAGCCATAGAAAACAACCTGCTGACAGGTCTACCTCTGCATGGTATCTCCCCCCCTATCTCGCATAACAAATTTGTGGACGACACTCTAATGATGGGTACCCCTACAACACGCGAAGCTCAATCCCTCCTCTCGATCCTTCAAACCTTCTCTGAAGCCTCGGGACTGGATTGTAACAAAGACAAGTCTCAAATATCCTTCTTTAATATGCCTCCTCCGATTCAATGCCACGTCTCTGATATCTTGGGTTTCAACCATAGCTCCCTTCCATCCAAATACCTTGGCATCCCCCTGATTGATAACGCCCTCAGAAACACCTCTTGGGAACATCTCCTCTCCTCCTTTGCCAAAAGGTTGTCTTCCTGGACCTACAGAAGTACTAAACCTTCCTAGTCGCCTCATTCTCCTTTAAGTCATTGTCCAAGCCCTCCCCATCTACACCTTTTCGGCACTTGCTGCCCCAAAGTTTTTCCTCACAACTATAAAAATATTATGGAGGAACTTCCTCTGGCAAGGCCTTAACACAGGGAATAAAATAACGTTGATCAGCTAGGACAAACTCTGCCAACCCAAAGCACAGGGAGGCCTTGGGCTAAGGGACCCCTCCATCATGAATAAAGTCCTTAGCGCCATGATCTGGTGGCGTTGGCTAAAAAATCCCAAGGATATCTGGGCCAGGCTCTAGAGAAGGAAATATGCACCCGATATGTCAGAGAATAACTTAATAAGATGGAATGGGGACAACCTAGGATCTTTAATCTAGGCTGCAGCTAAGAAGAATAGACATCTGGTAACCAAACATTCTTTCTAGGAAATCCGAAATGGGAAAACAACCCTCTTCTAGAAAGATTCCTCGCAACAATGGCCAAATCTAGACCACGAGCATTAGGCTGAGAATATAAACATCCAAGCTACACATGCGGGCCTGAAAAATTCATTGATTACTGGAAAGAAAATCCTACAAAGGACACCTGGGGACGTTGGCACTTAAACAGGGAGCGCCTGAACCTGGAGGCGCATGTGGACCTAAGACCCTGACACGAAGAAATGTCCAAAAGAAAAATCCCCAAACTTATAGGAGAGGATATCCTGTGATGGAGATACTCGCCACGGGGCACCTTCAGCATACGAGAGGCCTATCTCATCAAAACTCACTCAGACCCTCTACCCACAGGGAAGGTTTGGAGCAAAATCTAGGACCTTAAACATTGGCATAAAATCACTCTCTTCCTATGGCTCATCACCCATTCGATCATTCTCACCTGGGATAACCTCTCAAAAAGAGGATTTGTTGGCCCGTCTATCTACATGGTCTATGGAGAAGAAACTGAAACCATGAATCATATCCTCAACACTTGCCCCTACACTACTCAAATCTGGGATCAAAGTGCACTTATTATGCGTACCTCAGATCGCAAAAGAGACAACATCATTGATACAATTACGAACTGAAGGGACCAAGTGTTTCAATCTTCCTTTCTAAATCATATTTGGCAACTTCTTCAAGGCATCATTCTATTGCATGTGTGGAAGGAAAGAAACAGAAGGCTTTTCAGGAATGATCACCTCCCGTGGCACCACCGTTGGAACCAATGTCACCTCAACATTTTGGAAACTATCAACCTTCAGCATTGGACTAAAGAAGATCTGATCAACAATCCCATGTAACTTTTGATCCTTCACTACTGGAAGCCCTCCCTAATTCTTCACTCACCTCCTCCCGTTTCTCCTCCTCGCCCTCCAAGCAGCCCCTCCTCTTGGACCCCCTCCCAGGCGACTTCATAAAGCTCAACTTTGATGGAGCCTCCAAAGGCAACCCAGGAGCAGCGGGATATGGAGTGGTCCTCTGCAACCACCTTGGACACATCCTTCTCATTAACGAAGGATCCCTTGGTCACACTACGAACAATGCAGCGAAACTTTGGGGCCTCACCAGAGGATTGCAATTAGCCATTGAGAATAGCTTCACCAAGATGATTGTCGAAGGATATTCCCAAATCATTATCAATCTCTTCAACAGAATCTTAAATGGAGCGGACCCAGAAAGAATCTCACCTAGCTGCAGACTCTCACATGGGCTAAAAACTATAGCGGATATTTTGCAACCCAATCAATCCTTTATACCTGCTCACATCAGGCGAAAGGCGAACCAAGTTGTGGATGAACTAGCTAATCTGGGGACTAATTGGGACGAACCAGATCTCATTTGTAAAATGTCCCTCAACCCTACACACCCTATTCTCCAGCAATGCATTTGCAAGGCTGCGGAAGTGGACAAACCCTCGGATGGGGTTTTAGTGCAGGCCACATGGTGGGAGGAGGAGGAGAGGTCAGGTCAGCGAGGCACGGGGCCATGTGTCGGGCTTGTGCCAAGTCCCACCGCCTAAACCATGCATTTATTTGATACTACGTCGCCCACTGCACCATTAACACTAGTGTGCTTGACTCCCATTACCGACTATACCATGGCTTCTCTGTCTGCAGGTGACTTCAATCCCCACTTGCGACCTGACCCTCTCATCCCTCAGCTCCCTAGGCCTATCTCACTCTAGTTTTTCATGGGGCTCATAGCCTTCGGACTTCTCCAGGCTCTCCATGTCCATTCGAGGCATTCAGTTCAGTTTTGTCTTCCCTCCGAGATCAGAATGTCGTGCAAAAGAGGGAGGCCAATGAGAGGATCTCCATGGCCTCCTCCTCGGCCCCTTGTTTTTGTTTCTCCCCCTAGTTCACCCTCAATGGACTCTTAGCAGCCCAAGATGGAATCTCTCGCCTCCTCCACCCCGCGTACCTCCCGATTCGAATGTCTGGTCATCACTGATAGCTCGCTAGGTTCTCTCTCGTGATTTCCCGCAGCTCCACAGAATTCCCTAGCCAGCGGGCCTTTTTTCGCATCGACAAATTTCTCCTTCCGACCACCCTTGGGGGCCCCACCCTTTCTTCGAAATTCCCAGCACAGTACGCACTCATCTACCAACTTCATCCCTGACTCGTAGCTGAAGGATAGTCTGGCCATCCTCCATGGGCTGGTCTTTGAGCTCCGGCAAGGATTGGAGGACCTCCAGTTCTGACTGCAGCTATTGCATGGGAAGACTTTAACCCTCCTTCAGATCCTTTCCACCTTCCACGAAGCTTTCCACTCCACTCCACAAGTTGTGACAGCAACAGAGATGCCCCATATAGAGGTAATCGATAGGAATGAACAGGTGCAATAGCTAGAAGGGGACGACGTGGTGCACGTCACACATGGGGACACGGAGGCTGCGAGAGCTACGGGCATCTATGTGCACAGTCCACCTGGAGTCACCCTGCCAACTGCCAACCTGGAAGGGGGCAACTTGGTCGCTGACATGCAACTGGAATGTAACGGGACGCCCATCGAAGAATAACCTTGGGACGCGGCCTACCAAGTCACCTGGCCAGGTTATTTGCCAAGTGTCTGACCCCACTGGGGATTTGATCTTTTTACTAGTTTATTTTCATAGCTGTAGCCTAGTCAGATTAGTTCTGTTTATCTAAGATTGTCAGACTGTAAATTGCTAGACTTACTCGGCTGGCTGAACTGGTTTCCCATCTCTTGGGGAATTTCGGTAACTACAACATGGTTGTTTTCAAGTTTTTGTAACTTTGGACTATGTTTTCAAGGCCCTTTATATATAAAATCTCTTACTTACAAAAAAAAAAAAAGTCGCATGTCATAGTAAGAAAATTCTCTATGATGCAGTGTTTAGTAATTTGGTGAATTCAACTGAGATTGGTGATGGAGATGAATGTGTCACTCTTGATGAACCCCTGTGTGAATATTTGGTAAATTTAGTTAAATATGATGATGAAAACATTTGAAGTGAATGTTGGTTCCAAATCTTACTGGAGAAGAAACTCATAGATGAATTGTTAAGTGGAAAAATAACCCTATTTGCAGAACAAGTGGATGGAACTAAAACTGGGAAGATTGTAGCAAAAGAAGCAACAAAATACAAAGATGAGTTGACACTTGATGCCAATCAGGTAGATGAAACTAAAACCGGGAAGATTGTAGCAAAAGAAGCAACAAAATACAAAGATGAGTCAACACTTGATGACAATTTCCTTAATGCAACAACAATACAAGTAGAAGCAATTGAACAAAAAGAAGACCACTCAAATGAAGTGTCAACAAAGTTTGAAGAAGAATTATTGTTTCTTGAAGAATCAATACATGATGAAGATGACTTAGAATGGGAAGGAATAGTGGATACATATGAATAATTTCATGGCATTTTGATGCATTGGAGTCATGAAGAAATTAGATTTTACTATGAGTTAATGTTGCAACATTTCATTAAACAGGGCATAGATGATTGTGACCAAACATGGAGGCCAACTATCAATGAAAATTTTGAAGAATTTATAGATATTGAAGAAAACTCTAGGACAATAAATCTGCAATCAAGTTCTATAATGAAGGAGAACATAATGAAGATTAAAGTGGAAAATAAAACAAGTCATGAAGTCTTTGAGATCTTGAGCAGGAAACATAAGAGCCTAAATCTCCATCACTATCTAACAACAAGAAAGGCCAAAATGAAATTGTTAGTGTCAAGCCTTGTTGATGTTAGGCATTTGTATTGTAGACAATCCATTTCTCCATTAAAGTGGAGACTTAGAAATAATGGAGAATTACTTGCGGTGGTTAGTTGGGGTTGGCCCAATTCATTTCCAACCGTATGTCATCATGTATTTATATCTTTTAATTCGCATTGATTAATTAAACAAAGCTTGGCTTTGATTCCCCGGTCTCCAAGTGTTGTCTTGCTTGTGAGTCAATTTTTCATCCTCTAAACCTCTAAATTCTTAAGTTGTATTGATAGCCAGTATTTGATATAGTATCTTTATAAAACACAACATTTATATGTGCACACTATGGGCTGGGCATGGGGAATATTGGTAGGCAGGTTGCTTCACTGATTGTTGTTGCCTAATGAAAAACCGAACTCAATCAAGTATTGACCTCTTTCTCTTCAACCTCGTCTCCCATCCTTTAGTCAAAAGAATAGGAAAGAATAAAGTATAAACTCTGGGTTTGGGGTTTGATAGATGAGTTTCTATTATGCTAGTTTCTTAAAAAAATGACCCCTTCAAAAAATGGAGATGAATCATAACAATTTAACTATAAAAATAATATATGTATATATAAATAGCTAGCAATAATAATGTAATTTCAGGGTTATATTATAGTTAAATAAAACACATCCTATATCAATTATATTGTTCAATCCATATGACAAAACTCCCTTATCAAGTTGATGATTTATTTATTTTATTTATTATAACATTGATGAGAATAATATGGACGTTGATATCATAATATTGTTTAAGTTTTTTATAAAAATGATTTATTTATTTTGTTTTCATAAAAATGATTTATTTATTTTATTTATTATAACATTGATTTGAATAATATGGAAGTTGATATCATAATATTGTTTATGTTTTTTATACAAATGATTTATTTATTTTATTTATTATAACATTGATGAGAATAATATGGACGCTGATATCATAATATTGTTTAAATTTTTCATAAAAATGATTAAAGGATAATATATTTTATGAATATTTATTTAAACAAATTTATAAATTTAAATAATCCACATCACAAAACTTTTTTATAAACACCTTAACATGGATTATTTGTTTCTTTAATAAAAATAATAATAATATAAATATTAATATCATTAATATTTTTTAATTTATAATTTAAATAATTAAATATACGTTATACTTTTTCAATAGAACGGTAAAAAAAAACACTACAAACATCCACGTATGTATGTATTGTAGGCATTGGTGAATTCTAAAAAAAAATCACTATAAACATCTTCGTAATTTAAATAACCCAACATATCTATTGTGTTCAATGGTGGATGATCTATGCGATGTATTTTTTCAATCTTTTAGATTGATTTGATTTGTTATTTAATATTAGCTTACTATCTTCATGTGCTTTTCCTTTTGATATGTTTTTTTTTTAATGAATTGCACTCTTAGGTTTGGTCTAAAGGAATTATGCAATTTCATATTCATTGACTATTGTATTTATTAATAATTTTCATATGTTTAAGATTTTTGATGAAAATCAAAGATTATTGTTTTTAGCTTATGAAATTTCTCGATTACTAAAATACAATTGTAATTAGTTATATACATATATAGACAGGAACAATGTTTAAGTTCTGTTATCTTTCTGTTCTTTCATCGATTTTAAAAAGGAATATTGCTTCAAAGTTATAGAATTATTTGATTGTAATATAGAATTCTAATTAGTTATATACATAGACAAAATTGTGTTTGTTCATAAATATTAAAGAATATTGTTTCAAAGTTATTGAATTATTTGGTTTGTAATATAAAATCTTAATTAGTTATATACATATTTAAACAAGATTGCATTTGATTTTCACTTCATTTTATTTTAGTTAATTGAGATATGTTCCTTGAACTGACATTTAACCCATGGTGCAATAAATAACAGTGGAAGCCTAGAAAAAATGTTGCAATAATTCAAGTCTAACCTCGATTTGTAACAACTCTTAATGAAAATTCAGATAACTATGAATTATTTTGTCAAAGTGAATTACTGTTAAATAAACCATTCAGAAACAATCCTATTGATATAGGTATTGATAAAAAAGTTATTATTCAGAAGAAGAAGTTTAGGTATCGATCTTGGCATGTTCAACGAACAGAAACAAAAACACAAATTCTTGAAGAATATGAAATAAATGAAGAAAAAATCATTCCTCGTGATGATATGGATGAATGGAAAATACTATCGCACATTATTCGTCCTAATTCTATTCAAGTGTCTCGGTCAAAAAGACTTTGACTTGAATCATTTGTGGAATCATACTACGGGTTCAAATAACGCAACAAAAGAAGCAAATAATTTCATTCAGAATGCACAATTGATTGGGCCAATAAAAAAATCAGTCTATTTCCACATCAACATATTCATTTTCATTGTGTGAAAAGAAACAACTTTGTTTTCATTTTCATTGTGTGAAAAGAAACAACTTTGTTTTTCAAATTATTATTGAACATTTCATTGATGAAAATACTACAGATCTACTAAAGATGATTTCCACATCAACATATTCATTTTCATTGTGTGAAAAGAAACAACTTTGTTTTCAAATTATTATTGAACATTTCATTGATGAAAATACTACAGATCTACTAAAGATGATTGTCCAAGAAACTACAAGAACAAGAAATTAATATTGTATACATTGTATTTCAAAATAATTTAACTTTCACTCAATTAATGGAAACAACCCTTTGATTTTATTAGCACCTACTGGAATTGATGCTTTCAATATTTGAGTTAAAACAATACACTCGACATTAACAATTCTGATTAAAGACTTTAAACCTTTAAGAACTTGTAGTATTTCAAGAGGAAATGAAACATATTAAATACATTTTGATCAATGAAATGAGATTCACTGAACCAAATTTGTTCATGCAGATTGATTCACGATTGCGTGAATCATTTCCAGAAAATCAATCTATTCTATTTGGTAGAAAATTATTAATTCTTATTGAAGAACTTGATAAATTACCACGTTTCAAAGATAAACCATTGTATATAGGTAACACAACTGTTAAGATTCTATGGAAGGATTTCAAAACGGTTGTCACTTCAAACATAATTTTTCATCAACAAGGCACAAATCCAAAGAAATCAATTTTTTTGAAGATTATAGACAAACATCATAAATGTAGATGAAAATTTGGATGAATGGAATATTTTGACGTCAAAGACAAATACATCTATGGATTCCATTGAAATTAATAGTTTTGAATAAAAAATCCATTTATTTTCAATAAACAAATTGATCTATCTACACAACAATTCCATGCTTAAATAATTGAATACTCATATTGCATGATTTGTTCCAAAACATACAAAGAAAAAATAATTTAATGATATAGAAGATGAAAAAATGTTGACATCCAACTTGTGGGTACAAGTATGGTTAATAAATGGAGCACATGGAACTCAAGGCCATCTCAACTACCAATTTATACAATTGTGTCATTTGATAATTACATTTGTATACCATGGGACATGACAGATGAAAGTATTGTACCGATACCACTAGTTGTTAGAGGAAATATAAAATAAATCCCATTATGTATGTCTTGAGCTTTCACTATACACAAATCACAAGGCTTGACAATATATAAAGTGATAATTAATATTTTTATTAATGAAAGACAAGGTTTAACATTTACAAAAATTTCATGAGTTAAATCAGTGGATGGCTTAAGGATATCAACACCATTCACATTTAAAAGATATGCAAAGATGAGTGAAAGTGAATATGATAAAGTTAGAAATAAAGAAGAACAATGTTTGCCATCAATATCTTTGTAACTATTTCACTTATTGTAGAATATTGTTAGTTATTTGACTTTATTCTGTATCCATCTTTATTTTCAATGCTTTATGTTATGAAAATTTAATGATATCTATGAATGTTATGCTTTATGCTATGCTTTATGTTATGAAAACATTTATGAATGAAAAAACATTTATCATGCAAAATATCAAATGCTACCAAAAAAAAATGTGTCTTTTTAATACTCTTTATTCAATTTTATTGTATGAATCTGAATTATTTGTAATATCATTTCACATTTAACTTCTGCTTTATTATTTTAGTGTTTCGATTAAATTATTTATATTAAATTTTTGGCTTATAAAAACATCTTAAAATAATAACAATTCTTTTGTATTTTATGAATTGAAAGATATTGAATAAACATTAAAATTATAGAAAAGAACATAAAAGCATAGAATATAATGTCACAAAGCAACAAGAAACTGCATAATTTGGCTATCAAATATCTAATATGAAACATTACATAATCATAACTTTGATCATGTATAAGTTGAAATCTCACCGTTCCCCATGAGCTCCTGTATAGAGATAAAATGAAGGAAAATACCAAAAATGAATTCTTAAAACTTTTGTTTCTGTAAATATCCATTATTTTTTTGTTTGAATGCTTGCTTCAATAAATATAATAATTTATGCAATGTCAATATTATTTTCTATATTTTTTTATACAAACATATAATTTCAGTTTATAATCTCTTTATATCATTTTAAAAAAAATGTAATAATATTTTTGTATATACATAGTGTAAAATAAAATAAAATAAAATTATAATTCTATAAATTTTATTTTCAAAATATTATTTCAATGTAGCAATGTGACGTTATATTTCAATATTCAAATAGTGTGATATAAAATTAATGAAAATCACAATCTCGCATAAAGTTCAAAAAAAAAAAATTAAAAAACATATTTAAATGTCATAATATGACATTACATTTCATTAACACTTCATTAATTAACATTGTGATGTCTAATAAAACTTTATCAACAATTGTAGGGTAAGAACATGTTTTTCCTCTTAAGAGGTCACAAGTTCACATCCAGAGGGGGGTAGGGTAAGTATACCTCCGTACACTTTACCAGTCAAATCGTTGGGCGGAGGGGGATTCCTTGTCCCACAAACAAGGGGGTCTCATACACCAATTTGATGTGGCTTGGACGTGACCTTAAAAATAAATTATTATTATTATAATATATCAAATAAATAACACAACAATTTTGCATTAACCATTATAAACGTCACAATATGACAAATAAATAACACTGCAATGTAGGACACTATTTCAATGACTTCACAATGTCACATAGTCATTAATGAAGCAACACTTTATTCATCAACATAACTATCAATGCATTAATATAAATGTGACAATGTGACAAATTTAAATACTCTTCAACATCATGATATAAATTTCGTAATTTAAAAACATAATAATAATAATAATAAATTAAAAAAATAATATAGTAATTATTTATAAATATAATCTTTTGTGTGAGATATGTTTGAATAAAAAGATTTATGAATGTTGTAAATTCCCAACACATTTCATTAACATGAAAATACGAAAACACATTTTATCAACAATATAATCATATTTCTGTGTTTCAACAAAATATGAAAAATCATACTTTTGTATTCAAAGACTTAATAAGTTTAATCAACATTTGAATTTAACATTATATTTCATAACTACGACAAAATTAGATAATTATGAATATTGTAAGATAAATGTTGCATTGTGATCAACAAAAAAAATTCAATGTACCGATGTGACTTTGAATATTTTTTTTCAAAGACTTAATATGTTTAATCAACATTCAAATTTCACATTATATTTCATAACCACTACAACATTACATAATTATTAATATTGTAAGATAAATGGTGCATTGTGACCAACAAAAAATTCAATGTATCGATGTGACTTCAAATTTCATTTATTACACAATCTCACAAAATCTTATTAAATATCACAATATTATTTAACATAAAACAAACCTTTTTAAATATGAAAAATCATATTTTTGTGTTCAAAGACATAATTTGTTTAATCAACATTCAAATGTGAATATTATAAGATAAATGTTACATTGTGACCAACAAAAAAATTCAATGTATCAATGTGATTTCGAATTTCATTAATTACATAATCTGAAAAAAAAAATGATTGAATATCACAATATTACTTAACAGAAAACAAAACCCTTTTTTATATGACAATGTCATATCACATTTGGTTACCATGACTTAATAATAAAACATTAATAAACATTGTAATTAATAAACATTGTAATATGGTATGAAAATTCATGACACTTTAATTAGATATCCAAATTTGTATACACATACACATTTCTATATGAATGTCACAATGTGATAAAACATTTTTCAATGTCATCATACAACATCACATACAATAAACCTCAAAGCGTAGAGATGTCCATGTAACATAACATATTAAAATAATAACTTAAAAAATCTACAAAATAATAAATTAATGTTAAATTATATATCTATATATATAGATATATAGATATATATATCAATTGACATAATAATCAAAACATGTGTATAGTGTCATTAGTGTAAATGCATCTTAATCGTATATCTATTGAGCTAGATCTATCAAGCAGTGTTGAGAGGGGTGAAATATCTATAGGTACAAACATTTAACCTTTGCTCAAGTTTTTCACTCTTAACCCTAGATTTATCAAGCACTCTCGAGAGGGATCAAATATGATTTATCAAATGTCTATAGCTACAAACCTTTAACCTTTCCTCAAGTTTTGCACTCTAAAAAATGTTTTCATCTCTATAGATTGGATCCCTCTCGCTAGATACGAGGTTAAGATGGATCTGTGTTGGTGATTATTATTACTATTATTATTATTCTAGTCTACATATATATTCAATGTGAACATAATTACATTTTTGGCGGATTCGACAATTATGCCGATACGCGTCACACGAGGTTGAAAAAGATATCAAAAATATAAGTTCGAATGGTATTAGGCCTCACGACAATGAAGGAAAAAACTTCATTTATTAATCGCTCATAGCCTCAAAACACTTTGGAAACTCAAGAGGCATGGAAAGATGGGATTCCCAACGCTTATCTAACAATCACTTATCTAACAATCGATGTTGTCTGAAACTAGGATGGAACAACCTCCAATTAACTCATTTTCTAATTTGAGTTCAGAGGGTCGAAATAATCCTACTCATTTATGTATGTTATGTTTTTTCTTGATATTAACAATTTAATTTTGTTTGAAATCTCGGAAGAAATTGTTGCTTCTATAGATTTGAGTATTTAAGATTTGAGTGGCCAATTGAATCCATTTATGTATTCATAAATGTAATTTAAATTATAAAAAATTGTGATAATTTTTTTTGAAATCTTGGAAGAAATTGTTGCTTCTATAGATTTGAGTAGTTAAGACTTGAGTGGTCATTACTAGTAATATGTTGTAACATATTACAAGTAACATGTTGTAACATATTACTTGATACCATATTGTAGCATCCCCGACCACCCATGTCAGGCCATGCTACTACAGAGGACATTTTTGTTCTCTCTGTGGAACATACTATAACATACCTAGCATCCAACTGAGCTATGCAACATAAATTTTTCGAACTACATGCAATTAAAACCTATACACATAGAACTATTGTGAACTTTATATCTATAACGTAAACAAATAAATGCATTATGTAATTGCATAGATTCATACTGAAATAACAATGAACACATACATGCAACATATACAGTCAATACCCATAAATATAAAGATATTTATAACCACACATAGGATAAACCCCCAAAAATAAACACGTAAATAATAATGCAAAATGTAAATTTATCACACAACTGACACTTATCCTACTAAGAATACCACCAACTGCATGCAGACCTTCCATGAACCTGCCATCCTTATACCACACTGCTCATCACTCTCAAAAGTCGGTCACCCCCAAGCTGGGACTAAATTTTACTCGGGTAAAGGGATTCTTAACAAGGTTAACTTCTCATAGAAAACATGAAATAATCGGTCACTTATGCCCACTCAAACTAACATCCTACAGTCCCTCATTCCCCACATGCTTGTCCCACCCGAGGAAGTGTGCCCCTTCTCTGCTCAACAATCCTTCGGTTGCCCCACTTCATTTCTGGGCTTCAACAACAGGTCGAAAAGGAAGTCTCAGAGCCCTGTACTTGTAGTTTAGAACCTTCGGGAAATCAATTCTAAAAAATTCTTTCACCCAAAGAGGAATTTCGCACAGGCCTAACAACCTTCCTCTTTAATATCCTATGGGTTTTACAACCCATTTCTTTAGTCCTACTCCCAAAATAACCAGCTATACAAGCAAGTATGGCTATGGATACAGGTTCAGGTACATTGACATGAAGGTACAGAGGATAGCTCAATGAGTGTGTGAATGATGATGGAGTGATTGACTGAATGATTGAAGGAATCATGGAAAGAATGATGGGAAATGAACTAAGTCCAAACAATATATATGCATGTCCCCAACTTGACACTTGTCATGTTGGGAGCTACTTTGGCCCACTTGTCCCCATCTTTAGAACGTAGGATAAAGTAATTATCCATACTTTATACTTTAATAAATATTAATATAATATTCATTTTTGGCTTAAGCTCCCTGGCTTAGCCCCTTTTCCTTAACTTTTAGTCCCCACCCTTTCCCTAACTAGTGGAGTTTAGTCCCCCATACTCTTTTATTGTGGTCGGTTCATCCACAATGATTTATTTTGCATTAATGTTGAAACATTAACAAAAGTAAGCGCATTGGCCTTTAACATCGAAGATCCCCGGCCTAATAATCACAAAAGTGGCTCACCAGCCTATAAAACACATCATGTACACAAAGGCTCCCTGGCCTCAAAATCGCACGCACTTAATTTGTTGTGCATAGTATTTTGGAATGTGCACACTTCCTCATTTTACTGTGCGGTACATGCGTGCACTATGCCATGAAAGGTGCATACAAAAATGATATCAAAAAGCTCACCAACTTAAGTACATTTCCACTTATATTACAATTGGGTTTGGCCTAGGGATATTACAATCCCCTCTCCTTCTTTATGCATTGTCCTTAGTGCATTATGTACCAAATATGGGGACAAGTGGGCCAAAGTAGCTCCCAACATGAAAAGTGTCAAGTTGGGGACATGCATACATATTGTTTGGACTTAGTTCATTTCCCATCATTATTTCCATGATTCATTACATCATTCAGTCAATCACTCTGTCAGCACTCCATAAATCTGTTCGACCGATAAATAGACGAAGAAGGTAACTATTTCAACCAACTTTGAGGCCCGAAACTAGCCTTTCGGACCTAGAGAGGGATCTCCGAGGAGACACAATCTTAGCGTGGGATACGACTTTAAAGTTGTGGCTAGATTTAACACCTTTGAAATAATGGGTTCTGGTTATATTGGCACAACAATGTAACACCTTGGGCTGTGGAGCCAGTTCGAGAAAGACGATGGGAACAAATGACTCAATGAATGAACTTGAGAGGATAAATTCTAAGTGATTAACGATCTTCAGTGTAAAATCATTGTGTGAGATGGGGAAAAACAAAGAAAGTAACTCGGAGCACCACTGGGGATGAATTCAGAGTTTAACTTAGAGGAAATTTTTTTGTCTAAATGGCACGAACAAGGGCCGCTACACAACGAATCCACATGTTGGAAATCTCGTTCCAATTTAGACAAAAAAATATATGAATAAATAAAATAGGAAGTATGTATGCAAAGAGAGGAAAACAATACATCCAACTGCTACAATTAGAATCTTTTCATCAAATCTTTAGGACTTTTGCATTAAATTCTGATCGAGCTCAAAATGCATACAATAATCACTATCTATACTAATTTTTGCCAACCAACCCCTCTCTACTCTCGTACCATGAAATATATAGCACTATAGGTCCTTTACATATCACTACTTCAAACTCCAACCCCTTTACCGAAATAGAAACCGTTACAAACAACAATGACACGTTTTAACTTATTTCCTTCTTTTCAGGAGGCGAAATTATGAAAAATAGGCTTCAAAATTCCACTTGTAGTTCTGAAAATGTAATATTTGTGTAAAATATGAAAATGTTTTTTGTATGTAATCTCGTTGTAAATACAAACCTCTCTCGGTTTCTTGAAATTTGTCTCGAGATGGCCAGAATACATATTGCAAAAACATGTCTCGGACTGGAAATCATGAAAACTGGAAAATAGGGCTCAAATATTCCTTATAATATCCCAATCTGTGACACATTTTTCAAATTTGAGAGAGTTTTTTATTATTTGGTTTGTCCTCGACAAACACCTCTCAGTGATTTTCAGAATTCCTCTTTACTTGGTCAGAAATTGATCTTGAAGTTGCCCACTAAACCAGTCATTTGTGCAGTGTGACCTGTAGCCTGTGTGTAGGAAAATCCACTGCGCGACGAAATCAACTGTGCAATGACATCCTCTGGGTGACAACAACCTATTCGTGAAAACATCCCATGCCCTACATCCCACTGCACTATGAAATCCACTGCACGATGACATCCCGTGCGTGACAACATCCTATGCGTGACAAAATCCACTACATGACGAAATCCACTTAGCGATGACATCCTCTGTGTGAGAACATCCTATGCGCGACAATATCCACTACGCTATGAAATCCACTACCCAATGAAAACCCTTGCGTGACAACATCCTATGCGTGCTAAAATCCATTGTACGACGAAATCCACTACGCGATGAAATCCATTGAGCGACGAAATCTACTGCACGAAAAAATCATTTGCACGGTGAAGCGCTCTGCATAGCGCGTAGCAAATTTTGCAGTGCGTAGTTGCATATGGGAATGGAAATAATAAATGAAAAGATTCATTTTGAAAATGACCCTTGGAGATGTTAGATGATGCTAGGCATAAAAACAATATGGGTGCTAACATGCATGACTTTGCAAATTGTTGACAAACCTCTAATCTTAGCTATGAAAATCAAGGTGTTAATAGGCTCCAATGAGGATGTTATCCTCCCTGTGACATAGAAAAGAATAGTAGACCAGACGCCTATCCATTGGGTTTCTCCCAAGATAAACTTTCCAACTGTAACTTGTAACCTGCATCCGCTGAAAGCCCAAAGCTGTATATTCTCCAAACTGAAATCTGAAACTAAGTTGAAAATGAAAACTTCAGATTGTTAAAAGAAAGGGTGATAGTAATGAGATTATTCTCACACTCCTATCTACTCTAAAAATGTTGAAATGAATACTCAATTAAGTGATGCTAAAGTGCAACCAATCAAGCAATTGGCTTCCCGATTTTCCTCGGCTCATATTTTTCTTAAGCAGGTAGACAAATGTAAAAGATGGCAGCTGAAAACAAAAATTGAATCCAAAATCTGAGCTTATGAATGAAACAAATTCCTCCTTCACCGATGAATGTAATAGGATGGCCACAGGATCTTGAAAACCATGTAAAATAATTTCTTCTTGATGAACAAAAATAGAAAGATAAGCCTCTTTCATAAGTGTTTGTTGTGTTTTCTCTATTTCTTCTGTTCTAAGAACATTTTCAAATGAAATGGAAGAAATAGATTTGTCTACTCTTCCATGCATATCAACAGAAAAATTCATACATCCTTGAACATCTTCAAATATGACAACCATATTATGTGTATCAAGGCTATCCTCTTATTCATCAAACAATTATGGTTTGGTTTTATTAACCTTCTAGAACATTGCTTGAGGACTTTCATTTTGACTTTCTAATGAATGAATGGAAATCAGTTATTTCTTGTAATCTTCTTGAAAATGTGAAAAGCTAACAACATGCACTATTTCACAGTCTAGAGTCCCCATGGATGCATTTTCAAAACCATGATTTTCAAAGGAATCAAATAAAACAACTACCTCTTCATTATATTTATGTATTTCTAATTGAAAAGTGGCATACACTATTTTTTTGCTTTCCTGAAACTCTATGTCAGTTGTTTGTTCACTTCTTGAAGTCTCCATAGATGCATTTTCAAAATCCTCATCCATGTCTAGACACTTATAATTTGAAAAAACACATCATTCACACGGGAAGAAAGACAACTTTGAAACACTTTGTCTTGTTGGAAATCTTGTTGAATATCTTCATCAAGTTCAGGAAAAGGAAAATGACTTTTAGCAAAAATTTCTTGATCAACTTCATATTCAACAAAAGAAGGGGATACTATTTTTTGTTAGGATGAATATTCATAAAAGGCTTCTATGATTTCACCATTCATACACTCTTCATCACCAAAAACATTTTCAAGGTACTTAATGAAATGTTCACAAAATTCACAACAATATTTAAACACCAAGAATGAAGGATTAGATTCTCCATAATGCTTAAAGAATGTTATATGGAAATCTTTAAGAGAGTATAAGTTGTATGGTTTTAAACCTTCGTACCATAATCTTTCTTTCCCCTCTAAAGTAGCCATAAACATTTTCATCAAACAATCCTCATGAAATTCAACCCCCAGCTTACATATGTGCATGTGAAATCTAATCAAGTGCAAGGAAACATCATTTCCTTTCCCATATTCAAATTTAGGAAAATATTTTTGCCAATCTATGTGAGGAATATGATTCGGAAAACCAGGAATATGAGAGCGATTCATTGAAGCATACCTTGCAAATATATAATCCATCTTGAAGTAGTGGATTCATCAATAAAATCTTTAGGCTATTGAGTCTTTGGACAGTGGAGTCGCCATGAAAATTTTGAATTCTAGATTCTTGAAAATGGATTCACCAAGTGACTGGTATACAGTCTTTCTGTGTTTGAATACTTTTCACTATCAGTACTTAGATTTGAACTTGGTCGTTTCTCCCAGGGAATATTTCACCTCTGCTCCCAGGAAATGGCGCCAAAATGTTATCACTCGGTAATTTCTTTGGGTTGTATCAAATAAATCCCCGAGGCAACTGTTTAAACCAACTTTAGATTGTATTCTGACCTATGCAACCAAAGAGGGCTCTCTCATATGTCTAATGATTGGTAATAACTCAAATATTTCATCAATAAATGCACAGAGGTTAGATTCTTCAATAAGTTATGTTTATTTTTGTTTTAAAGGGATGGTAGGGAAAGTAAGAGAGAAAGTACCATTGCACAATGGAGTCGGTTTGATAAAATGATAGAAACAAATGAATCGATGAATGAACTTGAGAGGATAAAGGCTAAGAGAGAAACATTGTTCAGTGCAAAATCGTTGTGTGAGGCAGGGGAAAAACACAAGAAAAAACATGGACCACCGCTAAGGATGAATTCAAAGTTCGCTTAGAGGAAAGACAGTTTGTCTAAATGGCGTGAATCCCAAGGTGCTATGCAACGAATCCCTGGTTTGAAAATATGTTCCTATTTAGATAGAAATAGATATAAATAATTAAAACATGAAGTACATAGGCAAAGAGAGGAAAACAATACATTCAACTGCTACAATTAGAATATTTTCATCAAAGCTTTAAGACTTTTGCATTAAATTCTGATCAAGCTCAAACTACATACAATAATCACCGTCTATACTATTTTTTGCTAATCAACCCCTCTCTACTCTCGTACCATGAAATATATAGCACTATACGTCCTTTACATCTCACCACTCCGAACTTCAACCCATTTTCCCAAAATAGAAATCGTTACAAACAACAATGACACGTTTCAACTGATTTCCTGCTTTTGAGGAGGCAAAATTATGAAAAATAGGCTTCAAAATGCCACTTGTGATTCTCAAATTGTAATAGATGTATAAAATCTAAGAACAATTTTTGTAGGTAATATTGTTTTAATGACAAACCTATCTCAGTTTCTTGAAATTCATCTTCTGATGGCCAAAATACGTGTCGCAAAAACATGTCTCAGATAGGAAATCATGAAAACTGAAAATTAGAGCTCAAAGATTCCTTTGAGTCTCCCAATAAATGACACATTTTTCCAATCTGAGAGAGGTTTTTATTATTTGTTTTGTCCTTGAAAAAAACCTCTCAGTGATTTTCAAAACTCCTCTCTAGTTAGTTATCAATTGATCTTGAAGTTGACCACTAAACCAGTCATTTGCACAGTGCGACCTATAGCCTGTGCGGAGGAAAATCCACTGCACAATGAAATCCACTGAGCGATAAAATCCACTGCACGATGACATCCTCTGTGTGACAAAATCCTATATGTGATAGCATCCCATGCGCGAAATTCCACTTCGTGATGAAATCCATTGTGCGATCACATCCTCTGTGCGACAACATCCACTACATGACGAAATCCACTACACAATGACATCCTTTGCATGACAACATCCTATGCACAATAGCACCCACTACACGATGAGATCTAGTGTGCGATGACATCCTCTGCACGACAACATCCTATGGACAATTAAATCCTCTACGCGACAACATCCTATGCGTGATGAATTCCACTGCGCAAGGAAATCCAGTGCGCGATGAAATCCACTACGCGACGAAACCCACTGTGCGACAGAATCCTTTGTGCGGTGAAGCGCTCTGCATAGCACGTAGAAAATTTTGTATTGTGCAGTTGAAAATGGAAATGCAAATGATAAATGAAAATCCTCCTTTTGAAACTGACCCTTCAAGATGTTAGATGATGCTAGGCATAAAAACAATATGGGTGCTAAGAGGCATGACTAAATGCAAATTGTTGACAAACCTCTAACCTTAGCTATGAAAATCATGGTTCTAACACACTCCATCATCATTCACACACTCGTTAAGATATCATGTGTACCTTCATGTCACTGTACTTGAACATGTATCCATAGCCATACTTGTTTGTGTAGTTGATTAGCTTTGAAGTGGGACTGAAGAAGCAGTATGTTAGGCCCATGGGATATTGAACAGTCGAGTTGTCAAGCCCGTGAGAAATTCCTCTTTGGGTGAGAGAATTGTTGGGAATTGACTTCCTGAAGGTTCTAAATTGCAGCTACAGGGATCTGAGACTTCTTGTCCGACCTGTTGTTGAAGCCCAAAAAGGAAGTGGGGTAGCCGAAGCACTGTTGAGCAGAGAAGCGACACACTTCCTGGGGGGCATGCATGGAATGAGGGATTGTAGGGTGTTAGATTGAGTGGGCACCTGTGACAGAGTCTTTCATATTGTCTATGAGTTGTTAGCCTGGTTAGAAATCCCTTTACCTGGGTGTGGGGTAACCCACTACTGAGAGTGATGAACAGTGTGTTCTAAGGCTAGAAGGTTTGTGGAAGGTTTGCATGGAGTTGGTGATATTCTTACCAAGATAAGTGTTAATTATGTGATAAATTTACATGTTGCATTATTATTTACGTGTTTATTTTTGTGAGTTTATCGTGTGTGTGGTTATAACTGTCTTTATAGTTATGGGTTTGCTTGTATATGTTGCATGTATTTGTTTACTATTATTTTAGTATGAATCTGTGCAATTACAAAATGCATTTGTGTATTTACATTATATATATAATGTTTCGCAATAGTTTTGTGTGTATATGTTTTAATTGCATATAGTTCGAAAATTTTATGTGGCATAGCTCAATTGAATGCTACGTATGGGAGATAACAAAAACGTTCTATGTAGTAGCATGGCCCCGCATGGGTGGGAATCCATTTATGTATTCATAAAAGTAATTTATATGACAAAAAATTGTGATTTAGTCCATATTTTTCTCACGAAATTCAAGTAAAAATCACCAAAACATAGAACATTTAAACAACACATGTATTATACGAGATGTGTTTATAAAGAGATGAGTTCATGGACCAACTTTTAATGTTAGTGAGTTATTCATAAAAAGCTATAATTTTACTTGAACCACTCGGACTTTGGAATAGCAAGGAATGAAAGGAAGGCTTCAATTTATTCGCATTCCAAGATCTTACATCTTGGTATCGAGACCTCGGCATTGCAAGGGGGCGATCAACAATTTCGTGTGATTTATCTACGAAGTCTGGCAACCCTTATTTGGACCCCATCATGGACTTAACAGATTGGCTTAATACATAAATTTGGGAGGAAACTATACAACTATACTGAAGCATTTGGATATTTCATTCATGGAACTTCTCAGGTCAATTACGGAGTTAGGGTTTGTCTCGACTATGCCAGTTGCTTGTTACTTTGAAAAATAAAACAAAGTTTTAAAGTTTGTATACTAATTAATTAGGTGAATAATTTACTTTAAACCATAACTGTAAAGTAACAAATTTAGAATAATAAACCCCTTAAGATTAATTTGATTAATTGAATCTCACAAGCCGTGATAGAAAGGGCCAACATAATTCACTCTAAACCGGAAAGTAACGACTTTAGAGTAATAAACGTGTTAAGATTAATTTGATTAATTCAATCTCAAAAGCCAAAAGTGGTAGAAAGCACCAACAGTAATAGAAAGAGATGACTCAAATTCAATAGTTGGACGTAATTTTGTCGGTTCTTCCAACAAAGTAAAAAAGGATATTCAAGAAATGAATAGAGGTTTTGTTGGCTCTAGAAGCATTCGCATCAATTCAAAGAAGAGGAAATGCAAATAGTGGTTGTTAATCCTTTGAAGCGCGAATTCACGTAAAGAGAATAAGACCTAGCCAAATTTTATACTATGGATTTGTGATAACGCCTTATAAAATTGGCAATTGGATTTTGAATAAATTATTCTAATAAAATTGTGCGTGCGTTTCACATTTTAGTTTACTTTAGTTTCAAACTCGGCTGGGTCATAAATTGATACATAATGTTAAAGATAAATTTTATGAGAAGATTCAATGCATATAAGTTAAAACTATAAGTTGGAAGATGAGTTGTGTCCATTGTTTTTAGTTGTATGTTAATATCATTTATATTGATGATGATGATGATGATGAACGTTCACTAAAATTGAATTGGTCTATCGGACTTGATGATGATGATGATGATTAACTTGGTTTATCGGATCTTAAGAGTGTAAGTGATTACTTGATATTCTTTAGAATTTTGTTTTTGTGCTCGAAAAGCATTAAGAGAAGCTTTCGAAGATGACCATACTTTTTTTAAGTTAAGAGGTTAGGAAGGTTGGTAGTGACAAATATTTTGAAAATGAGATCTAATATGGGTATAGGCTCAACAAGTTAAGAAAAAATGTTTTTCATCTTCCACCTTCTTATTCTCAAAAAGGTGACACACTCTTTCATTCCATGGCATTTTAGGAATTGACCAACGCCCAATTTCACTATGCAGTACGTGAGAATTTGTTCTTATCTTAGCAATGCTTATTTTTTTCTTTACACTTGGCAAAACACGATAATTTTTATCTTCTAGATTAGGGTTGATTGCATCCTTATAATACTTTAATTTTCTTCTTTCCTCTATGTCTTTATCACACCACATTTTCTCCTTAAACTTTGATTTAACGTTTTTTTTTAATAGTAATCAATAGTTTAGCCAAGATCTAGCATATTTATGCCATCCTCGCTTGAGTTGATGGTGGTTATGACTCGATTTTGAAGCAATTTTAGGAAGCCTTTTGTATTCCATGTTGTTTAACTTGTTCTTATACATTATTCATCTAGTCATAGCCATTCTCTAAATGGGGGAGAGGCTTGTTTCTAAGAGGAGGATGGGATAGGGCGTATTTCCTTTAATTTTGAGATTATAGGTTATAAAATTCTTTTGTATTTTCTCTATGTTTCTCCAAGATTCACGAGAGATACTACAGCCCTAGACTTCACATCCATAAAGAATAACAAGTGTAACAAGAGTCTCAAAGAGGAGTTTCTTCTTATCCCAACTCCAAAGATCAGCTGATTTAAAATTGTTTTCAAGCCCATAATAAACTTTCCATCCCCCAATAATCCTTTTCTCAATGCTATAACTCCAATTGAGCTTGTGGCGATTATCAATTCCAAGATATTTTGTATGAAGTCACTTCCTCCAAGTTGTTTTTTTCATATAAGAAGGCATCATAAGTTATCTTATTGGATTTAATAATCATGACCTTAGTCTTATCAGTATTAACAGTCATACCCATATTGGAGAAAAAATCCTTGAGGATTCTTAGTTGGTTTTCAAGATGATGAGGACTTCCTACCATAAAAATGATATCATCGGAATAAAGAAGAATATTGATGAGTATATCAGTGAGAGTAGGGCCAACACAACCTGATTTTTCCAAGAAATATTCTAACTTGTCAATGTATATGTGAAAAAGGGTATGGGACAAGGGACAACCTTGTTTGACTCTGATATTACAGTTAATCTCTTTTGACCAGTCCTCCATGTTTTTAAACTTTGCAGTAACAATCGCATACATCCTTATTGCAGCATCCCTCAACTCGAGAGGCACTTTTATATCTTCCAACCTATTCCAAAGGTTTTTCCTATGAACCATGTCAAAAGATTTTCTAGAGTCAACAAAACAACAAAAAATATTTGGTTTAGTATTATGGAACTCAAATGCAATGATCCTAAAGGTAAGAAGATGGTTCATAGTTGAATGATATCTCTTAAATCCATCTTGGCCTTTAGCTCTTTTACTATGACTTTCTAGCCAAAGGATAATCTTCTTTTCCAAAATAATTCCATAAATCTTGGCTAAAATCAGGCTAATCATAATGGTCCTATAATTAGAGGGAATGTTTCTATCCCCATTTTTAAAAATAGGAACAATGAGGATTTCCGTCCACGATTTAGGGAAGCCCTGCTTGAATGTTAAATTGAAGAGCTTATGTATGTGAGGGATAAGGATTGGCCCTCCGATTTTAAAATTTCATCTTGGTAGCCTTCAATGTCTTTAGCTTTCACATTTGCAAGTCATTTAACCTTGAATTCTATGTCATCTGAAGAAAAAACTTCTTCCTTTGTAGGGACAATAAGAATGGTGTCCATGGAATTAGGTAACTCGAAAAGACTTTTAAGGTAGGAATTTGAGTCCCTTAAGGGAATCCTATTATTTTATTTAGTATGGAGTTTTAGAATTTGGCTCCAGAACTTCTTAGGATCCAGCTTATATAGTTGTGAAAGTTGTTCTTGCCTTTTATTGATATAGTACATTTTTTCCTTTTAATTAGGGCTTTGTGCGTATCTATCTTATCGAGTTTTAAGGACTCATTAGAAGCATTCCTAATGGATTTCCTAGCAATTTTTCATTCTTTATCATACCAAGGGTTGGACGTTTTATTATTCTTTTTATAGGACACCTCAAAAGAGAACTTGTTAATAGAAGTGGAAAGGATAGTTGTAAAACTATGATAGATTTGTTCAATGTCGTCCTTATAAGTTAGGATATTTAATTTACAATTTAAGAAAATGTCAACTTTACTTTTGTGAAAGCGCAAATTTGTTTGATTATCATAATTATCTTCAGTAACGCTCCTATGCATGGAAAAATTTAGAGTTAGGGTTAAAGGTTTATGATCAAAGTTAAGCTCATGATTATTTAAAAGGTCAAAAGTTGTTAATTGATTGGAAACTAAATTATCATATATCACATAATATACAATACTACTATCTAACCCATGAATACAAATCATATAGCATAATCACTTAAAACTATACAACTAAAATTAAAAACATCATCCCTAAATTTAAATATATAGTATCCTTAATTATATAGAATCTTAAGATCTTAAAGCATAGATGATAACCATGTGAAACAACATTATCTTTATTCCGAGCTAAGAGTAGATATTTCAATAATGGTTGGTATCTAGCTATTATACATCACCTTTTTTAAAGTCATGCAAACAATATGAGAATAGGATAGAACTTTCTTTGAATATTCTTTATTTACTAACTCAACCCCTTGAAATATCTTCAATAAATTATATTCTTTGGTAGCGAGATACCAATATCTATAAAATATCATGAATAAACTATATTTTTCTATAGGAGATACCAATGTAAGAGGAAAGGAAGTATTGAGCAATATTTATAAATTTGTAAAAGAAAGATAAAGAAAAGAAAAAAGTTGGTTTTCATATTTTTTTAAATTATTTTATATTTAAAAAATAATATGGTAGTTTTGTCAATAATATAAATTATTTGAAATATTTTTTTGTTTAAGATCTATGGATTATTAGCTCTCATTAAAATGTAATTTATTTTTTATATTCATTTTTCAAAAACTAAAATGTAATTTACTTTTTATATTCATTTTTCAAAAACTAAATATCAAAATTTTTAAAAGAAAAATACTTACTAAGAATTATATATCTATAAGAAAAGAGAAAATAAGGAAAAAAATCACATGAAATTTTTTACAAATATTTGTAAAATAATCTAAATGGTTATTTGAAAAAAAATCAGCCAATAATAATATACAAGCATGGTCTTGAACTTATTTTGATTTTAAATATATAATTGTTTGGCAAGGTGGTCAGCAAAAGTAAACCTAATGTTATAAATGGAACGCTAATCCGAATTTTTCCAAACTGTGATAAGGATCGCTCTCGTCTCTTTTATTGGGTAGTAGGGCAGAGAAAAACAAAGACAGTTTCGCGTTTCCAGGAACCTGATGGATGGGCAAGAGAATCACTTTTAGACATTTGACTGTTGGAGAATAAAGGAGAGATTCAGAAGGAGAGTTTCACTTTAGACACAGGACAGATGGAGAAATAAAGGATTGATTCACCTTAGAAACGGACACTGCTTCTAATAGACGAATTAAAGAATTATTCGTGTATTGTTTGAAGATGTTTCTAATAGACGAATTAAAGAATTATTCGTGTATTGTTTGAAGATGTTTCTAATAGACGAATTAAAGAATTATTCGTGTATTGTTTGAAGATGTATTGTTAAATGAGATTATGTCGTTAGATTCATAAATCCGCTTCAGTATTGCGATCGCAACACGTGGAAATAATTGTAAATAAACTTTACCATATCCAAGCACATACATCCATTTCTCTTTAATCTTAAGAAGAAATGACAGTTGCATTAATGAAAAATACAATGGATACAGMGAAATATCAGGCTCCACTTTTCCACACTGAAAATTCAGTACCATGTTCATCTCTTCATCCACTTATAAGTATGTTTCTTGATTAATTGAATCCTCAAAGTTTGATACAGAATTTAACACTTAAAAGCATGCAATTGTAAGTATTAAGTATTTTGATGGAGTGAGATTTACATGTAAATGGGCATAGGCTGTAATATTATGTATAGATATGCATAGCGTTGGTTTGTTTGATCACTTGTGCAAAGTAAAAAGGTAGATCTAGGTGATAGGGGCGGTGATAGGGGCATATTGTATTCTCAAATATTTTGGTATAAAGTTTATATATGTTCAAGAGGAATGTTGGATTAGTGTTGACTCATTCATAGAGTTTTTAGTCATTAGAATTACTTTAGTGGTTTACATATTCATGGTTTTTTTCCATTGTATTTGATGTGTTGAAGTATATTTAAATAATTAAACAATTTCATTGTAAAATGTTTTAAGCATCCTAGTGTTGAGTGGGCTTGGCCAAAAACATAATAGATATCTTATCTATTTGAGTGTTGGTTTTTCCTCATAAAGATTTTTATTTTAAATATTGACTCTATTTGCTTGTTTGTGTTTCCCCTACCTATCTCAATGTGTTATTTCTCTCTTAATTTTTAAGAAAATGAATACTACCATAAAACAATGAGGAATCAAAACCCCTCTCTAATCCCAATTATTAATAGTTAATAATAATCCATTCTTTTATATAAAATAAACAAATAAAATAAAGAGATTACATATAATTATGTTTTCCTTTTTAATTTAATATGTATTATAGTTAAATATTTAAAGTATTAAGTAAATTATACTATTTCCTATCCTGGTTGCTTCAACTACTAAAAAGGACAAAACATTAAACATTTGAAAACTAAACTTATGTCGACTTGTTACCACAATTTGTTGTTTGTTGTTCTTCAAAGTGGCTTGTTCATTGTGAGTACATATGTAACATCCTCACACTACGATGCACTCGATTGCCTAACCAAATGGCTCAGATGTGCACACTCAACAAATGGACGTGGGGACCATAGGGATAGATGAAGCATGTCAAACAAGGATCGCGACCAAGTTATGAATGTGACCAAGGAAGCTGGGTGGTTGGATGGTTTCCCAATTTTAGGGACATATGTCCACCTTCCTTGCAAAATGGTTGCAACAGATGGACAAAGTTGTTGGTTTGGGTCCACTTAGACAATGAAGGGTGTGCAGGAGACCTTGAATTACATAGTTAGTTATAGGCTTCGATAAGTATAAAAAAGGGCATGGGCCAGTATGTGAATTATCCAAGCAAAGATATAGTGTAACGGTAAAAGGATATATTGTTGAAGAGTTTTAGCGAAATCCACGGAAAGGAAAGAATGAGACCTGCAGGGGTCAAGCTTGTAAGGTGCTTCAGGTTTGTAAGAAACAAGGATACTTCTAGGTAGTTGTGCCCTAGTTAATTATTGTAAGAGGAGATGTGATGATTGCCAATTTCCTTGTCATTGTACTCTATTATTCTTATTTAATAAATAATTAAGGCACTTTACTTGGGTTCCTAACTAATTCTATTGCTGTCGTGTTTTTTTTACTTGCAATGATCATTAGTTAAATATTTAGCTGAATATTGAAAAAAAAAATTAACATAGTTGTTAAGGTCTTTGGGTGGCGTCAAACTCTTTATATAAAGTGGAGTTATGGGAAACCTTTAGATGAGCATGTGTAGTCTACTTTACAGTAGTCGAAAGTGGGCCAAGACCTACAATGACCAGTGTTGCACAATCATCAAGGTGGTGAGATGGAATGGCTCGAGCAGGGACAAAACCTTGGGGTTATGATAGCTTGTATTAGAGCATCCAAGGCATTAGAAGACTGGAAAACCTACAAGTGGAAGATGTAGAATTTTTGTTTTAGACTATGGTCGATTTAGCAAAGAGATGGTCGAACATTCCATCACACCTATGAGTGCACCCCAGTAGTGTGAAGGCGCATGAAAAATTCATGGAAGATACCTCCAAATTCATCTTGGGTTCAAGAGAAGTTCAGACCAAGGTGGGTGCAAAGAGATTGCATGGATCCCTTTCTCACTCTCTTCCCCCTCTCTCTTTCCATATCCCTCTCTATATTCTCCCTCTTCCCCTCTCTTCTTATGTCCCTCTCCCCCCCCTCCGTTCCCCATTGTTCCCTCCCTGATCTCTCTTTACCCCACTTACTATATTTCTCTTCTCTCCACATTACTCCCTCTCCGACTCTCTAATTATCTCGCTCTCCCTCCCTCGCTCCCCCC